>CM032659.1:28307025-28333391 GCA_019095985.1 Streblospio benedicti
TAAAACATTTTATTTTGTAAATATTTGTTCTTCATTTTTACCAGAACATGAATATGAATTTAAATTTCACAAATGTACGTGTAAATGTATAACTGCAGTGTCAAACTTTAAATATTTTAATCAAAAGATTAACCTAATATTGTGTAAATAGTTCTTAACATTACTATAACGCCAATTATCAAACATAACAATATCACGCTAATGCAAATGTAATGAATCATTAAGAAATATGACTTTAATTGTAACAAATTACTTGTTGGCTGGAATATTTAATATTGTTCCACTCATTTCCCACAAACGTGACTTCAAACATTATCTACTGATGTCATTGCACTGGTTTTGTATGCCCGAAGAAGCGCTGCTTGGGGGAGAAGAAGTCTCTTGAGAAGAAAATCCCAGTCTATTGGGTCATGAGTTACACGGCAACTGTAATATTTTCCCAGCACATTTTCAATACTTTTGTATTTGTTTCCCATTTGTATGGGGGCCGAGCGGGAGTGTCTCTATGTTTCGTGGTCTGGGGGTCCATTCTTTAACAAATGAAAAAAAAAATAATGTTGTCTGAACAGTACATTGAAATACTGAATACACATTCCACATAATTATATTCATTCTATTTCTAGAAGTAATTCATCCCAACTTTATGGGTGCGTTTTAAGTTAGGTGGTCACAGTAAACACTCAGAATTATCACCATTACTGTTCATTCATTATATGGCAACCAGAGTGAATTTACGACATGCACACATTGTTGTTCAGGACTTGACGAATCTCTCTTTTTTTATCCCCCCCCCCCCCCCCCACACACACACACCATATTGCTGTCGCTAGGCGAAACGGAGAGATGGCGAGGATGTTTGCAAAGGATTGTCACATGAATTTTATCATGCTCATGTTTGCTTTTAAATGACATTAATTAATGTACTTAAATATTTGTTTATAATTACACATTTATAAAAGTTTAACCAGGGTAAAAACTATTATAATGTCACAATACATCTTAAGTTAAGGCACATGTGGCAGTACTACCTTCATAGTGCTACTTAACTTGAAAAAAATCCGTGCGTGTCCAGTATGGTGAAAGTGCAGCAAAGGTAGGTCTACTTTTTGTAGGCAGTACGGAGACAGTAGCAAAAGCTTCCACTGGTATATCGTAAATCGGCCTATTCAGCTAGCCATGGCCGGACCGTAGGTAAGGTGGAATGGAGTCAGTACAAAAAGCCATACATCATCACTTGCCGAATAGTACACACTGAACACACGAGAAAATTATATATTGCCAAATAGTCCGCACCGCCGATTGTGCCCATAGCGTTAGTGAGAACCAAAAATGCTCATTAATTACACAAAGTGACAGAAAGCTAAAAATAGTACATATGCATTCAGTAGCACCTAGGCACGTATAATATACCACATATAGAAAGCCATTGCTCATTAGAAGAATGAACATTATTACTTTTATTTGACGTCATACTAATTTTGCAACCATTGACTGGTCTGTGGTATTCATCAATAACAGTGCAACTTACTCAATAAGGCAGTGACATATGTTTAATGATGTAGGTCTACTAATCCTTATTTTTTCGCCTATTCACAATAACATGCATCCTCTACTGGTTCCGCTAACCTGGATGGCTATTATTAATTATTGCCAAATTTAGACCACTGTCAATCCAGGGATGGATACCTGACTGTGGTGTAGTTATTTTTAGAATGTCAAAAGCCAGTTGGATGGCATCATTTTGTAGAGTGCATGTAAGATGTCACAAAGTGCATGCTCTCACAGATGTCATAACGCACCCGTGGTGGCTGAAGTAAAGGCCGGCATCGTGCTGTGTCCACTGTACATGTTGAAACAGCAGTATTACAATGTGACTTTGAGTGGTAGGTCCTTTCTAAACACGTTTAAAGTAGACATCTTTATTGCCCATCAATCAACTTGGTTCTGGCAATGCTGTGCTCTCTGAGCAATTATGGCCAGGTTTGGCAACGTGATAACACATGCGATGGTTATTCATTATGTAAACACTGCGTCACATTGGTTTCAAGGTGTGCTGCAGAAAATGGCACACGATGACATGAAATTGCCTTTTGGGGGGCAAAATGTTATTTGACAAAGTGCCACATTTGGAAACGAGGTGATAATCACAAGGTATGTGAGCATTGTACCAGGCTTGAATGTTCCTATTCCACCACATATTTAAAAATGGACCTAAAATTGGCTTCTGGAATTCAGACTTTAATTGACAACTTGCCAACGTTGGACGCATGCGATGGACACACAAGCTGTGAGCTAAATTTGGAGGTCTCATATCCGTATCGAAGCCATTGAAGAAAATGGCAATCCGTAAACTGTGGTGGTCCTCTGGAAAACGTGCCAAAATTGGACAGTTGTGACGGCCACTAGTTTTTTTTTATAATTGTTCCAAGTTTTCTTTTTCAAGCAATACTAATTGTATTGCGAAAAAAAAAACGTAGTTGTTTGCCCACCATTTGTAAAGTTCGAAAAATAAAAAAGCCGTAACACAGACATACAACATTGTTGCATATATACTGCCGTGTGCATGAAACACACTTAATTTGAATCGATGTGCGGAGAGTCGCATCATTTGTAAAGTTAAAAAAATCGGTTCAAAGTAACTGCCGCATAACACAGACATGCCCATACATTGTTGCAAAGATACAGTGTTACAATGTGCATGAAGAAACATAATCAAACCCAAGCTGAATCGACGCAGCGGCTATGAGCGGTACGGTCAGGATACCTTTGATGTGTGAAAGTGTGTATATTTTTAATCGCATTTAAATAGTGTTGTTGGTATGAAAGGTTTTCTGATCAAGTGCACGTGGAACAGCCAAAATTGGCATCACAACACTTAGAGAACACCGTTACCCTTATGATCGCGCACGTACATGTATATATTGAAGATGCACACTTCTGTTACCTGAACTGAGGGCTGTTTCAATTTGCGCTGTATGAGTCCGGTATGGTGGCAGAAATCGAAGCCTGCATTCAGTTTTCCGTGTGGGGTACATGCCATGGAAAAAGCAAGGCTTATGCAATTCAGATGTATTTCCATGGTAAGTGTATGTGACGCTGTTTTGCTTTCTTTCTTTCTTTTCTGGTGGTAAGTTGAATGCAAACATAAGTATCGCCATAAGTCTTTGACTGGACTGGGAGTGTTAGCCTTAGGCACATCTAGTAGTACGGCCTCCTTACTGCCTCTGTACATCGGAAAACCCATGGAGATCGTGGGGATCGCCGACGGTGAGAGTGCAGCGAAAGTACTTCTTGAAGCAGTACAGAGACAGTAACAAAAGTTTGGCATGCCAAACGTTCATAAAGACCAATTTAGCAGTATCCTGGCCGTAGGTAGGATGTACGTAGCTAGTATTTTAGCCCGTATGTCATATATAACTTGCCGTAGACATTGCACACTCGGAAAAGACCGGTGCTGTCAAAATGTTTGCACTGCAGGCTGTGCCCTTAGTATTTGGAGAGAAACAAACAAAGCTGTCATTCCATTCCTCAGTCTGCCTGCATCAGTAGTTGGCGGTCTGGCAATTTAGGCATGACTGGCCCCCCCCCCAACCCCCGCTACCGCTGTCCGCATCTTCCCACCCCAACCCACCCCCTGCCAGCCTCAACAATACACAAACACGCATGCACACACACACACACACACACACACACACACACACACACACCCACACACACACACACACACACACACACACACACACACACACACACACACACACACACACACACACACACACACACACACACACACACACACACACACACACACACACACACACATCTCTTTCCCGTCTCCGTCATGCCCCAGTATCCCTTATCAACAGCCAGGTGGCAGTGATAACACTGTGATGACTGCCTCCACCACCAGGTGACTGTTAACAGTCACTGTACTGTAGCGCTGTACCTTGACACCTTGATAACGTTACCGGGATAACAGCCAGATGACCGGAATCACGTCGTCGCCAGTGAACCCTTGTCATCAATGATTGTCGTCTGATGTCTGATGTGTGAGTAGCTGTAGCACGTGGTCCTGATTGAAAGTGAGGGCATTTTTATTAGTCAGCTGAATGTTTTTTATTATGCAAGTGTTTTGTCGGGTACAGTCAGTTGCGTGTGCGGATAATACTTTCTGATTGTGTTGTTTGATGTATTAAAGGTGGTGCTGGATATTGTTTGCTGAATGATGGATTTGCCGCTTATTATTTCATATATCACATTTGATTAGGTGATGGTTATACTTATCATTAACCTACTGTGATGGGTGAGTGAGGAAAATGTGATTTTGTGAATTCTTGGGCATAATTGCTGGAGTCGTATTGATATATTTGCATTTCCTTTGCATTCTGAAAGTTTCTTCCCTTCAAACCGCGTAATAAAATAGTCAGAGCAATTTTAATATCCCACCGCAAAAAGCCAGTTATGAAACTGCTAAAGCACATGTGCGTGTGCTCTGCATCTTCGTGCAGTTGGGATGATAAATTTTATGCTAGGAGTCCACAAGAGCCGCGCTAAATTCAGCACCAACTGCCCGACAAGTGGTACCGAATGGCACATGGTAGCCGTCTATTGTCGCACGCATTGTCAGTCGCACGAAATTAATGCTATTATGTTAGTTAGTCCGGTAATTTTTTTTTTTTTTTACATATTTTATACCACAGGGATAATGATATTTTATTGCCATGTTAATTATTATTGTTGTTAATATCAATATACTATCGTACTTACCGAGTTTTTACAAACATGTGGGATATGAGCCACAGGAGGATAGTTGTGGAATAGTTGTATTAACAATGTCAAAAATGTGTGATGTGGGGTTGCTGATCTCTTTTAACACTCTTCACTCACTGCCTGACAATTTACAAATCACAAGCACCATATAATGACAGATTTACAGCGTTGAAATTATATATGCAAACTCCAGTGCACGTGAATATATTATAGAACTAAACAAATAAGTGTGAGATGTCTACAACCTCCTGGTGGTTGTAATAATTATATGGTTCTATAATTCATGGGTCATATCTCAAAACCATAAAATTGTCTGTTTGGTACTTGGTCAAGGTACTTCTCTACTGATATAACACCTGAGTCCAGGTGGCTATGGCATAGTGATAACAATGTCTGTGTGCATTGCTGGCTTTAATGTAGGAGTTCTGTTATGGAAACGTTGTTGCATTTCACAGAAACACCTGGATTTCAGATATGAATTAAAAGCGTATTTTAAATAGAGTTCAATAGCTGTTCAGATACCGGTTCTCAACTCCCTCCTCTACCGCCACTGCTCCAGTTTTGTTTTCTGAATTTAATTTGAAATTACATTGGATTCATCAAATGTCATAGAGACCATGATTGTAGTGCGATATCCCCTACCATACATGTACAATAGGCCAGAGTTTTCCCATGCATACCAGATCATTGGTCTATTTCACATCCACTTTTACAGGGAGCCTATTTGTTACAGATCTTTTGTCTATTTCACATCCATTTTAAAAGAGACCATGTTTGCTACAATCACCTGATAAACTAATGAAGCATATAATTAACAATAGTGGGGCTTAAGAAATCCATTGGTAAATCTATAAGTTCCGAGTAAGGGGTGTAACCTTCCATTCCGGCAGATCCAGGATTTCATGTTATCAACTAGATCCGGGATCTATCAAAATGAGACAAAGACTTTGTCAGAATGAGAATGGGCGATGGGCTCATGGATCCGCCTATGCACCAGAGGGTACGATTAAGGATTTAATGAGATCCATGGGTGAAGATGAAGCATAAACTCGCAGTATACGCCCATACACGTGCTTGTGCGAGCACGCACGTGCATCCCTCATTAAAGCTTGCACACACACCACACACTTGTTTTTGTATAGCTAGGAATCGTGGGAAATAAATAGACAAACAAACCAAGAACGTGGCTGTTTTGCATATGCATGAAGCTTTTTCGTTGTATCGATAGAAATATTTCAGTACGATTTTTACCCACGTGGTGTCAGTCTCAATCAACAGAAGCTCTGTCATGCTACGGCGTGGCAGAAAGACATGATAAAGACTGATACAGTTTGTCTATTTTTCCCAGAATGCAATGGTTTGTAGCCACCTTCTGGTTTTAGCCAGGAACTACGATCGCACCCTAAATATTTCTATTGGAAAATAAATGTATAACTGTGAAAGAATTATACACTCAAATCAAAACACAATAAAACCTTGTTCAGACTGCACCTCATACATTTTCATTTTCCTGTTAGCAATATTGTCTTTGAATGGTTCACTGATAAGCGAGGACATCTCAGCACTGGGAACACTAATTTTCCTGATACTGGTGCATATTACCATGGATTCTACATACATTATATAAAATATATGATCATACTAAGGTAGCAGGGAACTGGAGATTTAATTACTCTTCATTTAGTTCCGCCTTCTGTACACTAGGTGTCGCCTGTAGCTTGTGTCGCTGTTTTGACAGATCTTTTGTGTTAGAGCGGGGTCACAACTAGGCGGGATTACTGTTATCAATATGTCTCAAATCAATATGGCTTACAGTATCTTATAAATAGTTCATCTGAAGTGTTCTTGATAAACTGCATATGATCGGTAACTGAAATTAATGAAGCCTGAAGAAAAGCTTCGAAAAATCATTTAGATCCATTATAGATTGAACATCAAATAACTTGGACCAGGTTAGACTTAAATAAGTTAGGACCAGCAGTTTATTTATTCGACAAAAATCTATAAGCATTTGTGCACTGGCAATATTGCGATATTCCAAGACAATACACTTTTCTGAATGTATAGTTTCTATAAACTTTTAGGTCCTTTTGTAAAATGGCCAGTTTTGGTGTACAATAGAACTTTCCCATTTGGACACTATAGCAACTGCTACAGTATTTGACGCCAATTCAATTCATTTCAATAATACGGACAGGCAGGCATGGCCTACAGCACTGCACATCCAGTTCGTGTGCACACCCAGTTCGTGTGTTATTTAAATAAAATTGTTAGGCTCCAAACAATTAGCACACAATATTACTGCTTTAAAGATTATTGCTTTCCCGGTGCCAAAGTGAAAAAATAAAATTTCTAGTAAGATCTAATATAAATAAACGTGTTCACATCCCCGATTATCACCACGCACGAAATGGGTGTGCATGCAACGAATTGCACCATAGTTCATATGAGATTAATGAATCATAACAATTGTGTTTATCATGCGACAATATAAGTAAGTAGCTTTTTTGACACATCAAACACTATTGTGGGTTCATTATATTAATAGATGTGTTACAATTATTCAAACATTAAAATGCACGAAGTGGGTGTGCAGTGCTCTATATTGTAGAGTTCACTCCCGCCAAGTCCCTGAGATATTTTCATAAAAGAGCGTTATTATTTCATGGTGCCACGCCTACTTCCACCACAGTACCTTTAAGAGAATATGGCTCACGACCTAGTCGCTTTGTGGGTCATATATAATAGTGAATCAAGGTAGACATCGCCGTTTTCTTTTCCATTGCATAGGATTTAAAATTCCCTCCCACGCAGTAGAGACTAACTTATTAAAACCAACGACATTGTATTTGTATTTTGGTTCATCATTCTTTATTCACAACACTATATGTTTTTACAAACATTAACAGTTTCACCAAAGAACTGTTGGCATCTTTAGAAGGCTCTCCCCGTGCAATGTCAGGAGGTCAAATATTCCGATTCTGACACCCAAGGTGTAAAAACGAGTATGTAAACTTTTGAAAATGATAGTTATTTTCATAATATGAAAATACGCTGTTATAATAGCGTATAGCTCTGACAGTAACCTTCGTCACAATTAAAATATGCACAGAGTAACCATCATCACAAGTATAAGTTAGTAACCATCGTCATTGTGTAAAACTTTAACAGCCGCATACTCAATGGGTAATCTTTTTCTGAAGTTTATAATAGATTGTATGTGCGCTTGAATACGTTCTTCAAATGTAGTAATAGTAATATTGACTTATCATGAGGATTAGGCTCGACAATATCCATTTGAATATCTGAATCGAGAGCTATGACCTATTTAAATGACGATGGTTATTGGGAGTAACCATCGTCGGGTTTCATACAGTGGTAATGTCCAAAATAAAACAACTTGCACATTAATCCGTGCACGCCCATCTCCAAGTCAGTGTTAACACATTCACATAGGCATGCATTTCATAACAATGTACATGTATACTGAAAATCGAATTGAAATTCTAAGTCAAACGAATGTTTTTCATTGGTATATGTCATAATTTGGAGAATATTCACAAATCACAGTTCAATCTAATATGATAATAGCACAGACTCTATGACATCTATGTGTGTTTAGCTGTACTTGGATCTGGGGCATGCACTAATAAGGGCCACTTCAGATTTCCATGATGTACGGACATCTACTTCTAACAGCCAATGCTGTCAAAGTTCATATTGTTATCATTCGCATGGCTATGACTGTAAACAACCTCTGATATTGTGTCTTATTAGTTACAGTATCAGCTTATCATAAGCAGTCACCATTTACAGGGAAATTTAACTACCGTCGTTAGCGAATGAGTCACATGTCTTGTTTATAGTGCTGTGATTTGGATGCAATAACTCATACGGATTTTGCATTGTCACTACAACATGGTGGATAATATATGTTAATGTAGGTGGTTTGTTGGATTTATTAATGAATAAACCACTCACTGGCACTGCGAATTAAGTATATAGTCTGGTAAGTGGGAAGTGAATGATTGGCGTGTGTATTCAAATATAAATGCACTTTTGGTGCCCGTAACTTCGAAGTACGATACTAACATTTTAGCTACTTTACTTACTATAACTTATATAATATTAAACCATGAAAAAACAACATGAGCCATAATAGATATGATAAATCCACCCAGATTACAATGAACAAAGTCCTGGCCATAGACAAACAACACTCTTCAAGAACATGTGCTTTTTTTCTAGATCAATCGAGGGCGCCTTACAAAACGGAGACAGCCGTGGTCAACCCGAGGCAGTGGCTGTCAGAGCGCAGGAAACTCTACTGTCAGAGGCTGCAGCATCAGCCGTAAACCGAGTACGGTGGAACCTCGCGGTCATAACCCAACCAGAACTCCGTAAATAGGGGGTTGTAGCTGTAGATCCTTTATGATATAACTGAGAGACGTCATGTATTTGAAGGGTGCTTTCTGTACTAGCAAGTGGAATTACACGCTTTTCGAATGATATTTAGATCATAGATATTTGTATCATGACAGTAGTAATTTGGATGGGCAAAAATAGCGTTGAGCTTTGAATGGGAGGGGATTGCTCGAGTGGCCAATGGTAAGATGAGATGGAGACTAACAAGAAAGTTACTATAGTTATTTTAAAAGAAATTAAACATTTGGGATGAGAGCACCAACAGTGGAGTTGCAGACAAGTAATAGCTAATGGTTTAGTAAATGAAATTACTCAACACCAATATAAAAAGTGCTGAAACATTAATCTTATACTGTATAGATGAATACTACTGTGAGGCATTGGAAAATAGACGCACTGTAACTGTGGCGTTTTCTGGGGGCTGCGCTGTAACATTCCAATGCTGGCAGCAATGCACAATGGCCATAATGGGTGGGGGAGTTTTAATGAGGAAAGCTCAGTTTTTGTTGGATACAAGTGCAATTGTAGAGGATAAGAAGATTGTGACAGTCGTGATTTGTAGAGCAGAGACCAAGGAGCGTTAGTGGCAAACAGTGATGGATACAATTAGAAGTGCATGAGCCAATACTCAACTCATGCTTGGAAAAGAGTGTTGCTTTCAATAATTTTCGTGTGTGTTTCTGTGATGCATGACTGATAATATATGGAAGAAACTGGAAGAGATGCAGTGCTTTCGTATGCATTAATTAGTTTAGTCATTTTTAATTAGGCTTCCATAAGGACCATGCGATAAATCAGTAATATACCAATATACACACAGATACACATCGCTGCTCATTCAAATTGATTAAGACAGCAAAACACCAAGTTACATTCATAAATTTTCACCAGGAAGACAAGCCTGCTAATGACTATCAGTGTCCAGTCGTCTCCAGCATAGCTGTACCCGAGAGGTCAGTGCAGCAGCAGCAACAACAACAGCAGCAGTGAAAAGCAGTGAAAAGCATAACAACAACAACAGCAGTAGCAGCAGCAGCAGCAGAATAACAACAACAACAAATATGGGCGGCAAATACCAGAATGGCGCCCTGCCGAATGGCTACGCGGTGTTACCGACCCTGCCCACACCCACGGCTGCCGCCGTCGCCGCAGGGGTTAGTGGCGGGTCATCGTGGAGGACGGAAAAACTGGGCCACCTGGTCGCCATCGCCAAGAGCACGGTGCCCTACCTGCTGTTCCTCTTCATCTACGGCATCAACCAGCAGGTGAGTCAGTGGTGTTATACAGTCTACTGCCATGATTCACTCAATCACTCGCTCACTTATAACTCACTCGCTCACAGTCTAATATGTTTACTTATTAAAGTTGGTTATAACTCTGTTAGTTTACTCTGGTCCTGACCAGATAAGCGCATGCGTGTTCTTTATGCCTTAGGAATAATGTGCATAGAGTGCAACCCGCCATATGACTAACAATTTACAGTGCTGCCGTCTACATTAACCACAACACAATACATTCATACTTCCATGGATCAGTAGATACAGCACAGCCTCCACCAGTCGACTGTCATTAATCTGAACTATTAGACTAAGACTAAGAATGTGTTTATTAATGTATCACACCACATGACAATTATTAAACATTTTCACATATATAAGTGGAAGTTCAAAAGCTAACCCATTTAGAGACTATTACTTTAATATTGCATATAGTAGGAAAATATATAAAAGCTAATATAAGCACAGCATGAATAAAACCTTTGTTATAAATATGTGTGATACAAACCTAGAACCTTTCTAAAGCATACTTTCTGACGTTTAAAACATTCTTGCATTCCGATACCATCTAGTTCAAAGCATGTACGTGTCTAACCTATAATTGTGCGTGCAAAGTATCAGCACATAATCAGGCACATCTGATGATCACTTGACATAGTAGAAAAAGTTATCATACTTCTTCAGGGTGAGGCATTGCACTTGGTGTGGTGTATCATTGAACAGATAACATTGTGCAGATATCATTGCCAACAATAACAATTGACTCATTTCACCACCACACCCATTTACAATGAGCCAGAATTTCAAGCACTGTCACAAGGCAAATGACAGTAAAGTAAATACAGATTTCAACTACATTCTAAAAAGCATGTGATTCGTTGTGAATCAGCCTTTTACTGCTATAATGTTTATGTCATGGTGTGGATGCTGATAACATAAAGGCATTTTAAATCACAAGTTCACGTTAGGCACAACTCGTTCCAAATATGCTCATTTCAGTTTTGTTAATGGTATTATAAAGAATATATATTGCACTAAAATATAAATGATATAAATGTAAAACAATATAAATTGAAGAACAGCAATTTTCAGAAAGATTTAAAAGGAACCTATTGGCTTGAAACTAGTTCAATAAAAACTTTATAAACTCCTCCTAAACGTGACTAGCTAGGCCAGATATGACCACGGGCAATCTTTCATGGTACTGGGTAGTTTTACAAGTTATGTTTCTGGTGTTCATGATGGTCCTGTATGCTATGCGAGTTTATATATTAAAAACAATAGCAGACAACGGCAGCCATGACAGCGTCATAAAAACACCATGTTGGAGTCATTTGACCCCAATCTATGTATTTAATATGCATAGCAAACGATTGACGTTCCACCGACCTCCAAGCAAGATTCATAACGTCCTCTTTGAGTGAGACGGACGAATCTAGACAGTTATTTTTCTTACATTTTCATTTCCATCACACACAAAATAGTGTCCGTAGGAGACGGGCCAGCTAGTGTAGGACTATTTATTCAATATTGCATGATAAGAAGAGCAATGTACTATAGAATCTCTTTTGAGACCATTTCTGCAATAAGACCACTTTTCATGGTCCCAAACCTTCATAGAGCTACAATTATGAACTCTCTATATAGAAACCAGCTCTCCTATTGAGACCACCTAATACTGAATACTGGTCGCAAAGGTCTAAAAGAGAGGTTCTACTGTATATATTTTCAACGTTCTGTACTACAGTAGAACCTCTATAACGAGACCACTTTTCTCGGTCCGAATCCTTCAAAATGATTCCAGTTGGAACCTCCATATAATAAAGACCACTTCTCCATTGAGACCACTTTCAATAGGTCCTATGAGTGGTCTTAATAGAGCCCTGCTGTATATATTTACAAATCTCTGTCCTACTGTGCCAACCATATCCTCTAATACAGTATAACCTTCATAATGAGACCACCATTCTCGGTCCAAAACCTTCAAAATGATTCCAGTTGGAATCTCCATATAAACACCACCTCTCCATTGAAACCACTTCAAATAGGTCCCATGAGTGGCCTTACAGAAAGATTCTACTGTATATATTAACAACAACCTGTACTACTTGTTTACTTTTAGTGGAGCAGACAATAGATCTGATTATTTTGCTAGGATCGTTCATTTAATGATAGTTGGTGTGAACTTAGGTTAGAGGTCACCACTCTTTTAGTAAAAAATGATAGTCACCAAAAAATTCAAGATGGCGGCCATTTTTTTCAAGATGGCCACCAGGACTCACATAAAACTAACAAAAACGCAAAATACTCATTAGTTCTTTAGTCCTTGGTGTTATTAAAAGATGAATGTGCCCCCCCCACCTCCCCAGGTCCACATCCTGATTCTACCGTACATATTTACAATATTCTGTCCTATTTTGCCCCCCAGATCCACATCCTGCCGCTGCTGTCTGACCTGACCTGCCTCACGCTGCACAACGTGTCGTCCTGGGAGCGGCTCGTGCTGCCGGCTGGCTTCTTCCCCCACCACGCCGTGTCCGGCGCCAGCAGCCCCGCCCTCGACGTGCTCAGCGCCGTGCCCTACCTAATCCACTATGTCATCCCCGTGCTCTACCCCGCCTACCTCTACTTGAGGGGACAGCAGGTATGTGTATCTACCAGAGTTGTGCAAAGTACAATTTACGGACTCAAGTCCAGTCCAAGTACTTTGCATCTGGACTTGAGTCTCTACCCGTTTTATCTTTACTTGGGGGAACAGCAGGTGAGGTATATGCCGTCTAGTCTCTGTCGGGTATATCTATTTGAGAGACTGTCGGATATACCTTTACTTGAGTCTATACTTCTACTTGAGAGCTCAGCAGGCATGTGAGCGTCCTGTAATGTCTTAACTTGAGAGGATCCTAGTACATGGCTATGTGTGCTGTCTGGTATCTCTACTTGAAGGGAACAGTAAATATAGTACGTGGGTTGTCTGGTATACCTCTACTTGAAAGGACAGTGGGTATCTGCTGTCGTGTATTTCTTCTCTTGAAAGGAGACAGGTATATGGTGTTTAGTAAATCTTCACATGAGCTTATCCAACTACTTTAGAGGACATAAGATATGTGCTCTGGATTTAGTATATTTCTACATGAAAGTACAGAAAGTATGCGTTCTATTCAATTTATCGCTACTTGAAAGAAAAGCAGGCATGTGATCTTCATTCTGTCAACCATATCCTTTTTAAGAGTTAATCAGTCAATGCATAAACATTGAAACTTAAGATTCGTAGTACCTACTCCAGTCACTTCTCCATGACTTGAAATCTTTAAAGTGGAGGAAATCATCATGCCAGAAATTTCTATCTTCTTGTTAGACATTCCAGTTATGAGAGTGCATCTGTTGTCAGTTTGGTATCATGCTCTATTCTTCTGCTAGTCAACTTAAAATCTACATAATGATGATGTTCTGTTTGTCATTTACATTCGTTCTGCATATTCAAAGGCCTTCTGTAAATACTGCTATATTGATGAAATTAGGAAACAAATCACTACAAATAACAACAGCTTATAATATTATGCGATTGTATCATACAAATACAATCTATCGCCCAATATACACCACCCTCTGTGTTCCTCCTCCACAGGTGGACTCCATCTGCCGCTTCTACTGGCTGGTCGGCTGGACCATGTGGGCCATGTACGTCATCTGGTTCTTCCTGCCCACGGCGCCCCCGTGGGTGTACGAAGGCCCCACCGCCGCCATCCCCTCCTCACCCCACATCCCAGCAGACACCAGCACAGCCGCAGCCACCAAACATCCGCCAGTCATCCACAAAGAAGGCTGCGCTTTCGCTCGCCTAGACGCCCGTCTCGGCGTCCCGTTCTTCTTCAACCTCTTTGCCTCCAACCCGGTGCCGTTCGGGTCGTTCCCGTCGGGGCACGTGTGCTGGCCTATGTGCATCCTGATCGTGGCGCCCCCTGGCGGTCCAAGGGTGTTCGCACTGTACGTTGGGTGGGTCTATTGGGCAACGCTCTACTCCTGCCACCATTACCTGCTGGACGGTCTCGCGGCCATAGCCCTGGTGCTGGCCATCAACAAGTTCCTGTTCATGGACAAGGCGCCGCTCATGGGACGCAGATTCACCTCTTTGGTGAGGGAGCCGGTGTGCGGGAGTTGTCCAGGGGTGGTCTGCCCCCTTAATATGGTGTGATGATTGTATTGATGCAATTGAGGGTGAGCTTGTTTTTTGTAGTTTTTTGTAGTAGTGATCTCAATTGAGATCGTGACAGACGTCTCCTATGTGAGATTTTGCATATAGATATAGCATGTATTTTGTGAGATATTGTTTGTGATCTTCTGTGGTACTGGTAGATCCAGGATTTCAGAAAAAGTGAGGATGTGAGGTGTGTGATCTTCCATACAATCTTGCCAACTTGTATGTCCTGCAAGATCTAGTGACAGATTCTAGTTGCACTGCTGAACCATGTAGTTCGTTGGAAACACATATAGAGCTGAACATACGCAGGATATTGCTCTTGTATGGGCGACATTGTGCAGACACTCCAGGAAACAAGTCTAAAGACTGTAAAGACGTACGTACATGATGTTTTGCAAACGTGAAAACCATTGTACTTCTACACACCGATATTTCTGTTCATATGATGCAGAACGAGTTCTGTCCATGTAGGAATACTAGTGCAATACTTTTGCTCAAAGTTGGAATGTTAGAATAAACAGCATAATGAGAATATATGTTAATGTATGATATTCCACTTTTAAAATGTGCCACAAATTGCAAATAGATTAACTGAAATCATATTTCATTTGTATAGATGTAAATGATCCATATGGAATAAGTTTTGTTTTTCTTAGCACAATTTTATATTTACAAATACTTATATTTACGAAGATAGATGATTCAAATGAAAGCATGTGATGATTTTGTACTCTATTTTTTAGAGAAATTATTAAATAAGTAATCATGAATCATTCGATTTTTTGTGCATCATGGTTTTAGACAATTTCAATAGGCTTGCTTGACCACCATTATTATTGGACATTATATTATTGTGATAAAGCAGAGTAATAGAAAGTAATCGTCAGTAAATCTATTTAATCCATGTCTCTTTAGATCTGAAATGTATATCAAGTTATTGTATTTCAAATCATTGAACAACATAAACAACTGACTTGTCATTGACATGTTATTACTCTACAAATGATTTCGCATGCCTGTTACTTTGATAAAGAACAAAAATGCTTGATACATGTACATTTTATATTAAACTGCTTGCAACAATATTTTACAATACATGTGTATGAAAGTAAGATTATGATGAAATTAAATTTATATATTCTAGTTGAAGTCATTGAATATGTAGTATTGTGATAGACTTTTGCCAACACCATCATGTAAATTGATGTTAGTACTCAGAGACAGCATTGTCATGGTTTACAATTAGTCAGAATCATATAGTGGAAAGTCTCTTGGTTTTCCAAGTGCTTTTATGTATTTATTATTCTAAAACCTTTGATATGACCTAGTGCCTATGGTAAAAGCGGGTGGTTGTCCCAGCACTTTGGAGATCAAGGGATGCATGATACTTAATGTTCTGGCTATAACTGGTTAAGCATCCCCATTCCAATGTGTATTTGCTTTTGGTGTCTGTAAAAATACTTTTTTAAAGTTCTTTATGATTATTATGTGCATGAAGTATTATTTGGTAATCCTCTATGTATGTATATAAAAATTGTGTTTTAGTTTTTAAATCGTTAGCCATAGATACCTGCGCTGAGTTATTTGTGTTGTCCAAGAGTTATTTGCAAATGCATGATTTAATTCAGGGTAATATTGAAAGTTTGTGTGATTTGTTTAACAATTTTAATTCCCAACTACATGTTATAGGAAAATATTTAAGTTAATAGGAAAATCTTTAAGGCACACATTTCTATCAAAATGCTTATTATCATGTAGTAATTATTTCTTATTGAATGAATGTTATTGTTTGAGATTAGATTGTTATGAGTTGTCTAGATAGATATGTGTCCTAGTCATTAAACGTTACAAAACCATCTACATGTACTTAATTTTGATTTAATTATGACCCTGTTTGTTATTAAGAGTTATACAGTTCCTTTTATGGCCATCATATGCTATATTTTATCATAAGCTCTGACTTCTGCTACTTCAACATGGTGCCTGAAAACTGTCGCAAAGGTTAAAATTGCGGACTCTGATTGTGGATGTCTGATTTATCCCATGGAATCTGCAATCAATGGTACATACCTAACAAAACCATTTGTTTGCCACAACTTGAAATTCTGAATTAAAGTGTTTATGAATATATATGGGTACTTGGACCATAAACCTTTGGTGCAATTGTACTTGTGTATGTGTGCAGCATATTATCACTATAATATAATATATGATGGCTGATGCTGGCTATTTTTACTTGGTTACATCATTGCATCAAAGGTATAATGTGATAACACTGTGTGCTGTGATACCTTTGATCGGATTTTTTGGTGTTTGCCTGATTTATTTGTGGTAGTTTTTTTACCAATATCACTTGCGTGTAGGTGCTGCAAGGTTTTGTCCATCTGATAAACATATTAACCCACGCTACTCTTCCACATATTTGCAGAAGTTGTTGGAAAACTACTAACATTAAGGTCGTCTGCATACATTGCTACCAGCTTGTGTCAATGATTGTACATTTGTGTATGTTAAAAAGGTATTGGAACAATGAAAGCTCCAAATATTGTTCAAATGTAACTGTATTCAGAATAATCTAGTCATATAAACCAATCAGGTTTGATCGATTATACAGTCAACTTATGTATAGAAGAACAAGTACATCTACATATACATGTAGGTTTTCGTCTAACATAGTTGTAATTTCTACGAGCACAAATAAGGTTTGGTATGTTCTGACTAATAGGTCCATGCACGTGAGTAACTTGTGGGTGTAACAAAAACAACTACAACTGATGAGGATGTAGTTGTGTCTGGTGACAAGATTTTGAACATCAGCCTTTCTAAATTTCTATGTTTTAGGCTTGGTACCATAGTGTTTTTGTGGGTTGCTAAGTAAATTATCATTTCTGCCCATCCTTAAAACAATCAGTCAACTTACGCCTGGTATCTTATTTTTTAAAGTATCAGTCATGTGCTGATGATCCATAATCTTGTCACTGGAAGTGGGTTTTACACCCGGAAGCAACCTACTAACAAAGGTACATGTACATGTACTTGTGTCTCTATGATGCAAACGTCATGGGAGCATTCCACTGAAGGACGGCAAGGAAGCAAAAATCTACTTATTGACATGTAATCCCTTTAGTGTGCCCCCCCTTTTTTTCCAAAAGTCTTGATCCGCAAGTGAACTTTACCCTAACTACGCCTTTCAGTGAAATGTTTGCCCCCCCCCCCCCATTATATGCAGCAGAATTGTGATGTGATTTAGACGGAAGCCATGGAGTGTTCACTCTTAGCATGGATTATGACTGCTTTAGACGCATAGACACAATATTGTAGAGTCCAATCATTTGTATCCTTGGTAATTAGTGTCTGTATGTCTTGCATGATGTACCGTGCAATCGAGGCTGAAATGGTTGATGTCTAGAACACGGCTTGTAAGCTTTTGCATACAAATAAAGTGTTTGATTAAAAGTGTGATTTCTTTTCCTTCAGAATTTTAAAGTATGGTTTGTAATTGTCATCGAAGCATTCATGGATTATGCAAATGATTCTAATGTCCTGATGATAATTGGTAAACGCTTAAAATGAAGGAGGATAGAATTACGGGTTAGGATAGAACTTGTGGGATTTTGTTACTACCAAAAGAACAATATTTCTTGTCAACTGTGCTTGGGCAGATGCAAGACCTCTTGCTGCCCGAACACATGCTGATAACAGAATAAACTAATTGTTGAACTCCATTATCAATTTATGGCGTAAACAGGTTAAGAGACAGAGGGCGTTGTTTATGTTGTTATGCTGGACTCTCGTGGAAGATTCCCATTGGTTGTTTCAAATGTTATTTATTGCAAAAAGCACTTGAAAATGCCAATCCTACCCCTTGTATTCTCTTTGGAATTTTAATGAATGAATTTGATATTAAAATTTTATCATTGCTTATCTATTGGTGTCGTTATTATTGGGTTGATTTATTTATTACAGTGAAGTAGAATTCATTGGGATCATAACTTGTCAAAACAGACTTAAAAATTATCAGACCTAAAAAATCAGCATTAACAGTAATAGTCACTACAGATAAACACAAGCGTTTCAACATTTGGCATAAAATATTAAATGTTTGAAATGTAGGGTTGAACCCCCGGGGTTGAATCTAAACGGACACCTGTATGTGTATAGTCTGGATATTTTAAGATGACATGTGCAAGTACCAATATTAATTAAACATACCAGTACAGTACAACGTCTTTCTCGTTATCAGCAGCGTAAATATACTCACCTGTGTTGATCTACGCACGGGTGAAATTCCAAAGACAGTATTATGACATCTTTATCATTTTAATGATAATTGCAGTAATGTATGAGCCGTGTTTGTACAAACTGACGGCTAATTCCCAACTGCTGACCCTGATACAGCTATCTGTAGGAGGTTCCCGTATCGCATTGCTGGCCAATTTGATAACCCGTCGAATATAAAGTGATTGGGTGATAAAAGGGACGATTTGATGATTTAATAACACACACTCACATTAAACAATGTATGTTTAAACATCGTTTTATTATCAAATCACTGGCAAATCTAGATGTGTTTTAGGGGGAACGGGGGAGGTGCACTTAAGGGATCTAATGGGTTTCTTAACCACAGTCGATGGCGGACATGCCAAATCCCCAATGGACATGAACTATTTATGTGGAAAGGAGGGTGCCCCTTTCCCCAATCCCCATAGGATCTGCCTTTGCAAATATCTTGCTTGTTTAAAATCGACTGACATAGGTCAGATAATTTCATGCATACATTGTTTACTTATCGGGTCTTTAGCGTGGCCACACTGCTGAAAAATTCAAATACCCAAATGTCAGTTTAATTCTGAAATCAAAATCAGCATGATATATGATCCATGTGGTATAACAACGTGTTCAACATTTTGTCAAATTCCCAAATATATTCTACAAAACAGCTGTTTAGCCCAAGTGATCCACGATGACACAACGGTTTGGTGTAAACAGGACAGTCTTTGCTGATTTTGTCGTTTACGTTGTGTACACAATATAGAAAATGCACTGTTCATACTGAATGCAATGCAATTCGTTATTTCATATGGTGTTTTTTTCTCTGGGTGCGCGGTAATGAAAATTACATAAATGTAAATGTGTAAATGTGTTGGTTTATAGTCTTGATCCAAGTTTTGCTCTCACAACTTAATAATTTACACCAGGTCATTGACCCACGTATTGATCTCCAACTGATCATTTCTCATTAATACTTGCATCAGCAGAACATTCAGCGCACAATGCTAATCACTCACACAATCACTCATTCATTCACTCTTTCCACCCAATGACCTGTACCTAATAACTAACGTGTAGGTGCCACGGAGCAGTGTGTGCAACTGCTTTAGGGATGAGTTCGCTCAACACCCACCACCAGACACGACTGGGAATCGAACCCACGACGTTCTGGTCACGAGTCAAACTCCCTATCCAATCGGCCAAGGAAGCACACATGGGAGAAGGGAGGCAGACATTCTCTCTTAAATATTCAAGATGCTTACCACTAACCAAATACATATGGCAAATAATATGTCCGGGGTAGGATATTTATACCCTGTAACTTAGTCACGTATTTTGTGGTTACTAATTATAATTACCACAAGACACTTAAGTTACATTTCATCATATCAATCATCGTACGATTAACTTGATATAGTTCTACACACCATTAATATGCTTTAATATTTACAAAATTGTAGCCCATATACCTGTATTGTGTACATTAATACATTATCTTCACGGCAGACGTGCTTACACCATCTATATACTGTCCTTCGTGTAACTATGTCTGTTTTGTTGATGAGTCCACTCACCGGATGGCAGCACTTGTGTCATCAACAGTCCAAACTATTTTTCTTCTCTTAAACACAATAAGGTGAGTGACTCGGAAAACATAGTGAGACGCCATGGAATGTAAAATGGTGTTATGCTGGATGAGTATTTATAGTAAAAAAATAGTATGGTCTAAATTGTAAATGAGCGAGGATACCTGGGATAGATGAATGCAAAAACTTCAAGGTAAATGCATGTTCTGGCAAATACGTTATTTAGTCTTGAATGGTTCAAACATAACGGCAACGTGTTGTTTATTTCAACAAGATCATGTCCTTTTATTCGATGAGCCACATGTATGCTGCATCGAAGACAACTAATATCTCACAATGAAATAAACACTTACTGCAAAAGGATGAACAATGGACAATTGAAATAAAACTGCCATTGCAAAAAGGAACCCAAACGATGCATCAAATAAAGAAAATGTTTTATTAAATGGCACCGAAATACAAAAAAAGAACAAATAAATGAATAGTTTGCTGAAATTTAGGACATAAATTTGATGACAAGAAGCAAAGCTTTTCAGCCAAAGCAAGATAACATCAATTTGAAACCTAAACAGGCGGGCCCTATGACTTGATAAGAATTTTGCTGGCTGTCTTCTGCCAAGATTTGAACAATTTCAATGTCATTAACCACAAGATGGCCCATTATTAGGGTGAATAGATTTATAGGCTACTACTTTGCAAAAGCTTTGTTTAGTCACCTGTGCAAAAGTGTCAACAGTAAAAGCAGGCAGATTCGGTAATTGCAATTAAAACCAACAAATAACTATCAGAGCCAGTAATAACTATTTGCTAAGTGCACGGTCGAATAGATTTTTAGATTTGTTGATGGGAATGTCTTCTGTAAAATATAAATTAAACATTCTGTTGGTGCAAAGAAGGATACCGTAAATGAACGTATGGATATTTGCCTATTTTTCTGGATATAATTTAGGTTACAGTAGTGGTGGTCAACTAAATTGGTGAAGAACTGGACACCTTTGAGGTATGTTCAATTCTTTTCATCGTCGCACGTTTCATAAGTCTATACTAATATTCATTTAGGTGACATAGAAGCGACACAATAGCAACAAGAAGTTAAGATACTAATGTAGATTGCAAGTGATGTTTTATCAAAATAATTCCAACACGATATGCATATAGAATTATGCTTGTGAAAATCATTCTCAGCAATCAAACGTCCATGTATTTTTTTTCTCTAAATTCTGACACCCTTTGCAAAGCATTCATAATATATAGCAAACATTAACACTAAAGATATTGTGAATGTTTATACATACTTTAAAAACAGTTACCATTTTTCAAATGAACTTTTATTGAACTCACTCTCAATGTAATCGCAATTACCGTCAGTACCATATTCATCATGATAGAAACCATTGCAAACTGTACTACAGAAAGCATGAGCGTGTTCGCGGCACTGTTCCCATGGGAGCCACAGCGCGAGACCCAGCAGTTCTCTGACCGCATCAACTGCCGCCACACGGTGGTCATCCTGCTGGCGCTGGCGGTGGTCATCGCGTTCCCGCAGCTCATCATCGAGGACGCCATCGCGTGCAGCCCCCGCCGCAGGACAACTTCACACAGGAGGAGATCCGCTTCGCCAACAAGGTGCAGGGATGGTTACAATGGTTACGATTGGGTGGGTGGGTCTGGAAGGAGGGGGGGGGGTATATAGGGTGAAGAAATTCCATATGTTTTTGGTGGTTTCCCCACATTCCTCTTCCATGACATCCCGCATCACTCTTTTTTGTTGCCGGTTTTTCCCTCATACCTATTTTTTTTTCCAACTTCTTCCCACATCCCACTTCTTTATAAACCCGCCCGGATGGTAAAAACCAGTGAGGGCGAATTGAAATACTCATTTCAACAACGTATTGAAATATTCTGAAAATAAAGTATCGCATTACAGTTGTATTGCAATGCTTTTACAGGGGTATTGCAATAGTTTGCAATACTTTATTCCATTTATGAAAAGTGTTCCAATAGAGAGCCATTGCACTACTGCAATACTTGCACTACTTAGTATTGCGCTCATCGCTGGTAAAAAACAATTTCACATACAATGGAACCTCTCTTTTCAGACCATCCCTGAGACTCATGATCATCTCAAGTAGTCTCAATTAAGAGGTGGTCTTTGTATGGATGTTTGTGTTGGTCTCTCTATGAAGGCTTGGGAACTCAAATAAATGATCTTATTTTACAGGTGGTCTCTGTATAAAGGTGATCCTAATAGGGGGGAGTGTCTAGTATGTGCAACCATCAATAGATAGAAGGCGAAGGCACTTTAAGTGCCTTAATATATATTTTATAAAAGCCTGGCGTGTTGTGTCGGACGCCACTCAATTTACAGTAGCTCAGAGCGGCAGTGAGAGGGAGGGCATACTCAGTTCTTGCTGAGCTCGACCGACCCCCTCCCTAATATATGCTAATGCTCCGCCATATTATACTTGTTGTACGCTATGCTAATTCTCTTGGGTCTAATAAAAATATCAACCACACCAATAGAAACTGAACTATAACATTCATGCCGTGTGCGTGAAGATAACCATGAAGCTGCCAGTGAAACTGGCATTTGTGGGCAGAAACTAGGTCACTTGAGAAAATTGATGGGTTGGTATAATGGTTAGGACAGTTATATGCAGAAGAACCTTCAGTATAATACCACCCATTGAGGTTGACCATCAACTGCCTTCACTAGACAGGTGGTCTCTCCGCACTGGTTCATTTTGCTCTCTTCTTGATGGAGGATGAAAAATGGTCTCATTATAGAGGTGGTCTCATCGTAGAGGTATTCTGAATAGGAGGTTCTAGGTTCTTCTGTAGCTAGCCGTCATTGTTATTATTGCCACCCAGACGGCGGCTATAACTCAGTCTGCGCTCGCCATCGTAAACAGATGGTGTGGTGAAAGACGGCAATATGAAGGTCCGCAGCGGTAATTGACAACATGTAATATGTAGAGTCAGTTTGTGTGCATTTTTGTTCACGTCACTGTGGTACACACACGTCAAAAAGTAAATAGCCATGAGGGTTGGTCACTTTGACCCAAAAAATGGCTATAAAAGGGCAATACTTTAAGTCTTTTTTCATGTTAGTGTATACATAACATATTACAGTATCTAACTACAATATATTCATTCAATAGCAATTGATAACTGCAAAGGAATAGTCACTCAAACTTGAGGGTGGAAATTTTGAAAAATACTATGTTTGTACACTCCATATTATATTACGAGCTATGCCATCGTCGGTTTCACGGCTTGATCACTCACACTGCCTTAACAAGTCCAAGTTCACTTCAACTGTGATATACTGCGTATATAGCAGTGAGAGATGATGATGATGATGGAGCTATGCATTCTTTCTTTTAAAGTTGTAATTTATAGACTCATTGGATAAAGTCTTGAGAGGTGAAATAAAAATTTCAAGTATCCAATACATCTCAGAAGCGTGGTAAAATAAGTGTGTTGGATGCGGGTGTGGAGCATGTGGGCAGGTTGGGTGGGGAGTGGAGGGCGTCATGTGTCTAGTGGTATGTCGGTTAGCATAAAATACCATAGATCAGACAATTAGACCTACTTTTGAATTCATTTTGTTAGGCCTGTTGGTCGCGCGAGAGCCGCCTGACACCCACCGCAGTGACCACCGACCCCACCGCTGCCTCTACCGCTGACCGGAGGACTGACCGCACGGCTGCCAACAAGCGTCTGTTCACCAGACTGCCCCTGCTGCTCGTCCTACAGGGTCTGTACTACAGGATACCATATGTAACAGTGTACAGCAGTAAACCATGGGCCCCAGCATCATGGGAAGGTGTGTGTGGTATGTGTATACTACTGGTTACAAACACTATGCAATATAGATTACTACTATTGAATAGACCTCTTCGTATAATAGTAGTAATGGGTATGGTATAGTGTCTTTAAATCGTAGTAGTATGCATGACACACACCCTCCCATGTTGCTGGGACCCATGGTGCAAACATTGCACTTGTATCGGCGAATGATATAGAAATATGGTGTTTTCAGCACACAAAAATATCTTATCTATCATGCATTGTGTTTAGACAATTAACAATTATCCACAGCCTCTGATGTTATAACTAAATGCACAAAACACCAGCATCTCAAATCAAAATAACGTGAACGTCGTAAGTTCATCTCAGGGCTTGGAAAATATAAAATATGCTTGATATGCATTTTTATACTGTTAGGTAGAACATGCATGCATGATACGGATTTCAGAGTTATCAGGCAGGTCTGGGGCATGATTACCAATGAAATTACACTTCATTGTGTGATAAAATACTGATTCCATTAAGTGCTTTTAATGTACAAATCTAGTGTGTCTAGAAATGCAGATATGAATGCAGTAAATGATGCCCTCATGTTCATATTCCAGCATTCCTATTCTACCTACCGTCGGCCATGTGGTCCCTGTCACAATGCAACCCAGCCATCCCGCTCAAGACCGTCCTGGACACAGCGGTCGACTTCCAGAATGCACCCGACCTAGATATGAGAGATCGTAGTCTACAAGTAGGTTTCATCCATATATGATTGGTTACGGAATACTGAGGAAAACTTCGCTACAAGACAATGAAAGACAATGTTGTTAGCAACAATGAAAAGTAGTCTGCTCAAAACCATCCCGTACATAGTTATTTTACACAGCAGCCTTGCTTGAGACGTAACATGCCGTCTGGTCAATAATTTTAGAAAGGCTTAGAAATCAACCGTGCTTGGCAAGATCAGCCAGCAATTAGTAGACGTTATTCTATGTACTACTTTTTGGCTTTCAGGACACGCTCGTATCTTCTGTACAGAATACATTACCAACTATATACATGACATGATTGAAAGACTAAAAGTGATATTTTTTGTTTCACTCTGGTCATCAAGCAACCAACTACAACACGTGATCTAGTTCTTATAATATTTAAAATTCAAATCTCTAGTGACCGGAGACAGAACCATAGTCACTAAAAAAAACCCGTGTACGGATTCCGTAAATTCAGGTGAGAATAGGAGAAAAAAACTAAGAAAACAATCCTCTACATTCACAGCTGCTGACGAGGCGCATGGGTCACTACCTGGCTGGTCAGTGTGGCGGCGGCGGAGGCGGGCGGCTGTGGTCACTCTGGGGCAACTACCTCTCAGCCGCCTACATCGCCACCAAGGTTGGGTTCACGAACCACTCCACTGCTTAATAATGCCGACCTGAAAATGGAAACTGTAGTCCCTGAATGTGACAACCGCCATAATAGCGAATGGGCACAATGTAGAGGGGAACACGTTTGATAGATCCTATTTGATACCGTTTTTGCAGGAATCAAACTAGTTATTAATGGATCATAACAATATCAGGACAGTGCAAGAAATCAGGACATTGGTTATGATAATATCGCATTTTACCTCATATTTATTACATTGGCACCTTCCCCACAATATTTGCCGTTGTCTGATTGGTTCTCGGGTTGCAGGTGTTTTACTTAGCTGTGGCTGCTGGCAATCTAGCCTTTGTGGCTCACGTTATGGGGGCATTTAACAGGGAGCTGGAGAAGATACTGAGGACAAGCCAGGTGTGTATCAATCAGATAAGTACGCTGGTGGCCAGCAGGAAAATGGTCTTTCTGTAAACGGTGAGACTAGATTATTACAATTACTTGTGCATTACTACATGTACTGGAAATTCTTAATTTTAAGATCATTTTACCCTATAAACACAAATTACAGTTGCTATACTTGACGCTTTTTCATAAGTACATGCATGTGCAAATGATATTCAATCACGACTGCATCAAACTTCTTTTGTGGGTAAT
>CM032659.1:28333491-28377406 GCA_019095985.1 Streblospio benedicti
AATATGGAGCAGCATGAACAAACGAACTGTTAGAACAGATGGTTCTGTTTCATGCTTCCATTGTTTCAAATTGTAATGGTAGCAGTGGCACTGGCGATTTCATTTATCAACCATACAGCAGCAGAAGAAGCCACAGTTCAGCAAAGAGTCTCAGACCCGGCCAGATGTGCGCCATTCTAGACCAAACCAGTCCGATCACTCTGAATATGAGGCCAGAAGACCCACATCCACCTCGAAATGACACTAAGCTTCTGGCGTCTTCTTAAACATATGGAAATACCATCCGCTATGTGAAATTGGGGGGAGGGTGTAACTTACGGGGTGCAACGGTTTCGCAGATGACAGAAGGAGAGGCCGTCAACACCGTGCACGCATTTGTGCTCCATTTCACACTTGATACTACTAAAAAAGCACATCCAACGACGTCTTGCGGATGGCCAATCATCCAGTTCGTGTAGGTCATGGTCAGTGAATTCCATCGTCCAGCAGCTGGCCTTGTAATACCAAGCCAGACATACCTGTTGTGAAATGCAGACATGTAACCACGCACACTCCTATGAATAAACATTTAGGCATGGTTAAAGGGTCATCAATAATTTACTATTTCTACTTGCAGCAACATTGGAACACTTACTCGGCACTTGATGACTCCACTAGCTTGAGCATATCAGCCTCCTCGTCACTTGACTGAGGCACGGCCAGGCTCTTTCCAGCATCCGTGCAGAGTTTTGAAGCATCCTCATAGGTGGTGGCCGTTCCATGTAATGTGTAACAGACCTCCAGTCCATCCGCTCGATCCTCACATTCCTGGGCTGTAACAAAAACAGCAATGCTGTATGAGCCTGCCCAGTTACCTGCATGCATACATGTTGAATAGGATAGTATATACATTGTAACATTATATCACTCGCTCTGTGCCACACACCCAAATCCTGCATTATTACTGGCTTAGAGCCGAAATCAGCGGGTACGTCTTTTTCCACATAGGCCCTACCCAAAACTGCCTTCTAAAATTGGATCATACAAACGACATCCACTTTAGTATGGCAGTGGTGAAGAAATTGGTATGCTCTGCAAAATGTCACTTGCAAATAAAGTGATTAGACTTTACAAATTGCTTGCCGTTCATAACATACCATCCTAGTACTTTAACCCCTGTGTTTGGATCTTATGTTTGTAATATAATGAATATGTGGCATGTTTTGAGGTTGATATTCATTATTTAAATGCCCTCTTTTGTCAGGGAAAAGTTAACAATGAATGAAGCAAGAGTGTAACATAGGGCTTAAATTATAAAGTGTTCATAACTATATGGTACTTTATAATGTTTAAAAGATACCATATATACCTAACTTATCCTAACACCGTTGACTAACACATATCTGATATATTTTGTTCTTTAATTGGTTTAATTGTAAAATATTTGAAAATCAAGTTCCTTGATTTCCTGAAATTTTTTGCATATAACAATATTTCCCATTATTAGAGAGAGGCTATATAAAAAGGAAAGAATCAATAGACATCTAAGTATGCTCTTTTTAATAACGATTTATAAATCTTTCCAAAAATTAATTTGGTTAATGAATTTGATATTTTCAACACCTAATTTTCTCATCAGAAAACAAATTGTATTGAGAGTGAGTTTGGTTCATTCTGGGCGTTCCTTTTGATTATTGTTTAATAGACTGATTGGTCACCATTTTCAAATTACAAACCATTTGTGCACCCCCAGAAGAAAGGTTAAAGGTTTGCTTTGTGCATGAGTACAATTCTGAGAAGGACCGTGTACCCAAATGTGGACGGTTGGGTCTCATTATGTTTGGACTCCCATTTCCACCTTACAAGTGCAGGTTTTAGCACTCTATCTCAAATGATACCACCTGTAGAGGGGTAACAAGCCGGACAGACGGTCTGACGCAATTAATGGTGTATAAGCCAGTTTTTATAAACACTCACAATAACAATGGCTTACCTGACACGGGCGTGAAAACCACTAGCATCCATAGAACTATCCAAGTACAGTGTCTCATGCTCTCTGGTGCTCCACGGAACTTCATTAAACTGTGATAATAGTAAAGTTACACTTTGTACACGGCTATGACGTCTTGCTGTTGTCTTTGTGTTGTTGATATCATTGCATAGTAACATAGGTATTGGTTATCCTCCATTCGATGCACAGATTGGAATTTCTGTTACTGAAATGTCTTTCCCGTGTTAATCGTTAATTCTATAGCTTTACTGACATCCCCAGCTAGAAATTTACATTTTCTGTAGCGGACGGTCTGGAACATCTAACATCATGTTCCCAATTTGCTGCGAGTGCAGAATACTGAGAAATACACCCACAACTTCTGTTGTTTTAATAAACTTTCAAATAGTTACAAAACACTCCCGAAAACTGTAAAAATAATACACATCAGCCTGACATCATTCAACATATGGGGAGCTGCTTTAAAGTTACAATCATTAGCTAAACAAACACATACTGAAAGACGAATTCATCCTCTGTTTATAGTAAGTCACCAATAAGCATTCCTTGCACCAGTACGGAAAATATTGAGAACCAATTACTTATAATGTGTTTTCCCAAGTTTGCTTGTGGATTCAATGTTATTCTTCTCTCTCTCTTTTCAATAACTTATAGACTCTGACCACAAACAATTGTTCCAGGACATGACGTCATGCCACCTGAGGCGAGGCTCCTTCTCAACACTTGGACTTGTATCCCACGCTCTTGTACGATGAATTAATCGTTTGCTGCTGTCAAAACACATGGATCGCCTAATCTTTGTATCCGAGCCACGTTTACAATGTCATTGACGGATTGTTTATCTAGCGTCTCTTCATATTCAGATCCTCGTCCGATTTTTTACCCCCAAAATTTCATTTTCATGGGTTATTATATACAGCATGGGGCATTTCCCGAGATTTAGAGCGCACAAACCAATGATAGTATGCGAAATTCTGTGTTTGTACTATCATCTCCCTTTTGAGCTAATAAAGCTGGATATATTCGTGAAATCTTGTTACAAAATCCAACCAATCACATGCCCCTCTGCCAAAAAAATGTTCAGCCACAGTGTCACATGTCAAACGTACAAAATCACAAGGCCTAGTAAGAAAGAAGAGCATTGTTTTTGCCTTTGAGGTCAGTCCAGCCTGATTTGGATTTTTTCCAATTAAAAGCCGCTGTTGAACCCATGGGGAGATAGTGTAACACTGAAAATACATTGTATACAGTGTGAAAGTGTCTCAAAATTGCAAGATATTTTGCTGGTTATAAATCTGGTTTAGGTTGCATATAGGTTTTAACAAGTATGCAGTATTATAACGTGGAGTATTTGCTTGTACCTGTATCTTATTCATACTTACAAAATCGCACTAGAAAGATCGGGGCCTGTTTCATCAAGCTAAAAGCGCCGACGCAGTACTGAATTCGCTTCGCTATCGCCGTTTTGCGTGTTTTTTTGGGAGGGTTGCAAGAATTTTTCTTGTGCATAAAATCGAGCGTTAGTCTGCGAATTTGACGTGCGAAACGCATTTTAAATGACATGGGGAAAAGGTGCTAAATTTTTTATTATAATCAATCGCATTTATAGCGAGATCGGCATGCAGCTGCGGACTTCGTCACGAAGTTGCTGCTTTCGCTTGCGATATCGCTTGTGTGTGAATGATGTAAGATAGGCCTATATATTTGGTAGGGTTGTATTATTTAAAAAGCTAGTTGTTTTATTAAGGTGCCCTTTATATAGATGTGGTCCTATCAGAAAGTTGGTCTCTCAATATAGAAATGATCCTATTAGAGAGGTGGTGTCAAATATAATTTGTCTTATTGTAAAGGTGGTCCATCTATGTAGGTGATTGTAAGATAGATGAGCAATATCAGCTAGTTTCTCCAAACTTGCAACTATGTAAATGCTATCAAATATATCACGGTTGTTGAAATCACATGCATGTCTAAACGAAACTGATACTGAAGAAAACGCAAAAAGAAAAGCAGCGTTGTGATACTGCAGGAGCGATGCTGTTGATGCAACACTCGCAAACGCTGTACAAACGCTTTCGCTATCGCATACGCATGCGCATATTTGCGATTCGCTGCGTCCATAATGATGAAACGGGCCCCGGATCGGGTGCATAAAAGTGTTAGCGAGAAGAAAGTACTACATTCGCATCGCTAAGCACTATTTTACGCATCGCTATCGCCAAAAAGACGTGCATAAAAAATGTGCGTGAAAAAATCATCGCTAAACTTTGCGTAAACGCATTTTGAAATTGTCTCGCAAACTATATAGGTAACTTTGTGCGAATTCAGTACTTTTATGCCTAACTTGCTGAGAATTTGTTTGGGTTTGTGATTGGGGTGAATTGTTATCATCATTAACATTGTTATTAGATGCTGCAAGTTTACGCTTTTGTGGCATTGAAATTTTGAGTTGATTTACAATAGACAGTGCTGTCTTCTCCAACATTGTCAGAGGCTTGTTAACAGAAGCTTTAACTCTGGTTCGACTACTAAAGTCATGCCATTTTTTATTTTATTTTTTATTTTTTTTTTTTTTGCTGCCGCGAGGGATTTCGTGAATACATTCACACGGAATTTACTTTACTGGCAATATCTTCCCACACATCCTGTTTAGAACCTAAGTCGGCATATTTTCTTTCAACTTCTTCAACAAGGACACTCAACTTTTCATAAGTATATTTAGGTTCCCTACTCTTAGACGACATTGTTACAATTCATACGAATGTACTGCAAGTTGTCAACGGTATATTGAAAATGTTCAATTGTTACGGATTGCGGAGACTTTTAAGGAGTCTTGATCTACTTCACCTTGCCTACATATATGGCAAAATGCGTCTGTAATATCAGCTAGTGTCTCAGAACTATCAGAAGATAGATAGGCCTACTGAGTAGTTCTAGCTAAACGCAAGTAAGATACTACTTTAGCGAACGTTTTTATGCACACCTCGCTATCGCTAATTGCGGGATCACGCAAAGCTTAGCAATCACGCTAAAAACGCTATTTTACGCAAATCTTTATGCACCCGATCCAAGGACTTTGTTAACGTTTATATAAGTCTATGTAATTTATCTGTCGTTTTGTGGAGGGTTTAAGTTCTTCTATTATATACTAACTTTATACTGATAAGTATTTGCATTATATGTTTGTAGGTTGTCAAAAGAAATAAACTAAGAAAAACCAACAACAGTTAGATCTACATTGAATTAGTTATCATAAGAGCTGTTGTGACAGAAAGAGATTCCTGTAGACGGACGATTGTGCTATACACAAAAAACGGCATTTTTTTTTATCGCGTACGGCCGTTCATAATATCTTTTTAACATATGTTTATCAAGATCAATTCTATCCCTGGCGAGTAAACACACCTGCATGTATTGCTCACGGGGCCAAATAAGACCGACAACAAACAGCGGGCTAATGAATACACGTGTGCATTGTGGCAATGATTACCAATGATAAAAGTGTTTTTGGCGGAAATGTGACTACTGGAGCTCAAGAGCTTGTGGAGTCATCGGCAACGATAGTCAATTGGTCTGCATCTTGATTGATTTGTCAGAGAAAGAGTTTGTTAAAGGGGTACTACAACAAACAACAAACTTGTACAGAGCAGTGCGTACTCTCGTTTGAGAGCCATCTGGTCATTTTATACGCAATGTCTTGGATAGGGCATGGTTTATTTTTGAAGACAAAAGGTGTCTGGCCAAAATCTTTGCAGACCATTAGTCCGCTTCAAACATTGTTTCCCTATTAGAGTGCCCGGAGAAAAACATTTTGCTTGTTGTGAAAAACAATGTGTACCCGGCCCTAATAGATAGTCGGCCCTAAAAGTACGCGGATATTGGTAAACACAAATTGCTGTGATCTTCGTGCTTCCGGAGCCGATACATTGAGTGGCGAAGGAAGTGTTGAGAAGAAGTAAGAAAGGTGAGTATATAATTGTGTGCCGTTAACCCATTATAATAATTATGGTGTTGTCACATCCGATTTGAGGGCCGGTGGCAGCTCAGTGGGGTGAGGGAGGCTCTGCCATTTGTGAACATCTCTAAGATGGGTGCAAGATGTTGCGCCCGTTGGGGGACCGATGCACCGTTCTCTAAACGCCTAATGGGTGGGAAGAGGGCATCACATAGTAATGTATTGTTCTGGCGTCGACTTTTATCTGCATTTATTATCGGTTGGGTGTCCGTAGAGCATATCCCAATATTGTTGGGATGTCCCACAGATGCCCACAGTTGTGCACTATGTTTCTTAGTCCTGGAACACTGTGTGCAGGTGTGTGAGCGATGTGTGAACGGCGTGTTATGAATGCGAGGCAGGTGATACCACCATCACAATAGGTATCAAACGAGTGAAGGATGGGTATGAGATATCAGTTTTACCATATGCTTGCGGTGCTCGCACGGTCTCAGGCAGGCATACGTGACTGATGTGATCTGGTGACACATCTATGGTTCATCCTTAAGCATGAGTTAAAGATAACCGATTCCCCATAGCAGTCTTTTTTTCCATAACAAATCCAAAACCCATCGTCGGCACTGCACTCTCAAGTGATTGGCCGCACTCCCGCAATAAATGTTAGGTGTAAAATATAACCATAATTTACGTTAGCGTAGACTGTAGTCGGGCCCACCAAAATGGTCTAGCATGCCGTAAAATGTAAACACCGTAAAATTGTAGTCGATTGCATAATGCATTGGACGACTGGCACCCGCTCTAAATCCAGGACACCCCGTGGTCGTCATCATAGGTTTATTGTGCGACTAGAGCACCACAATGGTCTCTCTATTATCTTAGCCTGACCCACGCCTCGTCAACGTTGGAACTTGATTGGGGTCAGGTGCCGAGCTGACGAGTGGACGGGCACAAACTGGCCACTGATTAACAGAAGGATGATACGTGAAGACGCATCTACCTGTTCAAGCTCTTTCCGCCGATGACCGTCCCATTGCCTTACCCCAGCGAATACGACATCAGAGATACCTGAGCAGCGTGATTACAATATAAGGTGGTGACATTTTGCGGAAGCTAGACCATTTTGGAGGCCGTAATTCATAATTTACGTTGGTCGTATTTTACTATCTAACTCTCCCCTTTCACAGAGACACCATACGGACATCGGCCGGTGTGCAATCGCCTAAAGATTTATGGGCGTAGCCCGCTTACGTCACCAAGCTATACAGCGATGTGGGGAACTCAGCAATAACCAAACAATCCACCAAGCCCCCCCCACGATGTCAGATATCTGCCGGACTATGTGACCAAACTATACAAGGCTATGTATTCCCAACTGCCCCGGAGATTTCGGCAGATGACCATAGCCACAGTGCAGGAGTTGAGTGAAAATGCATCGGTCAATCATCGGGTGAACCTCCTTCACCAATCCTAGCGGTGTTTTGCACAGATGGCTATTGACGTCCCAATGATGTCAGAATACAGCTAAACCCACTGATCTCCCCAAGCTTCCATAACCGCCCCAATTGTGACGCTGACAAAACAACTGAACCGAAAAGAATAAGGCCCTGAAAACGCATATATATTTCTGGGGGACATACTATTCCGCTCTGTATCAACAGTAATATAAAAATACATTATTAAATCATTAACATCGTAAAAAATTTATTATGTTCTTCTATACTGAACATTTTGTCTGACCTAACTTTACTTTGATACCTTTGGCGGTGGACGGACCAAATCAAATGCGCTTGTTAAGTGGCACCGACACTATTAGGGTACATGTCATCCATACTGGGTGATTGCATATAAATTCAAACAACTGCGCATTCTTTCCTAAATTGTAAAGTCTACACGTGAGAGCAAGATTTGGATTACGACTATAATAACCCAAAACCCATTTGCTATCACATGAATGTGCCGTTACAAGTGCGTGTTATCCATGCAGTGGGGTATTAAACAAATAAATGCACATTCCTTAGTCTACACTGAAATAACCCTTAAAAGCCCATTGCATCACTGAATAACCGACACCACTACATTGTCCAACAACTCTCATCTATTACCACACTTTATCAGTGACATACCTGTTTTTGGCCACCTTGTAGACAGTACAGCCAAACGACCATGCCCACAGATTACTTTCTTAATGTCAAATTAGTATGTAGCATTAGTATGCTGCGCGCGTCGCTTTGCGCTTTTGCGGCAAAGAGCGCTTGTAATTTCTGTCTAATCCTCGAAATGAGGGATATCATTCCTGATACCGTAAGCTGTGAGTTGAAACGGGCATGATACGGTTAGTGGTTATCAAGCAGTCCTGGAGCATGAAGATAATGGAATTACACGTCAACGTGAGATAAAAACACACATGCGTGCATAAACTTCGTCCTGGTAGTTGGCCTAAGTACTTTCTCCCTCATTGCAAACGTGACTTGAAGATGCAATTATATCCTGAATGCGTGTGCGTGCGACACGATACACTATACCCTGTTGTGTCACTTCAATATATGTGGAGAAACTATTGTACCAGTTGGAGCAAACTAATTAGCTGCTATAGAGACTCTATGGCATCGATTCCGCCATGGAAGAAAGCCCAATTAAAAGTCACACGTGCCTAATACAGGAGAATCTTGGCCATAGTTTACTACATAAACATTTTTTTCCCTTTTAATGGTTGAACCAATACTTGATATGCATTTATGAGTGGAATAGTCCTTTTTAATTGATATAAAAATCATGAATACGAGCTGCAACTCTACACGGCCCTAAGTGCTGAATACATTATGAAAGATCCAGATTTTTTAACCATGCCACTGCCTCCAATGCTTAGATTTCCTCAACACTCATCCTCTGCAGTAATCAAGTGTTATCCATGGCTGAGAGTCCAACACCTTAACTGGGCCAGAAAATAAAAAGTTGCGACCTGTAAACTATGAGAAAGACTTTGTTTCAAGACGACAACATGTTTTGTGGACAAAATTAGATCAATGGGGATATAATGACTCTTTTTGTATCACATCCGTTCTAATGATTCTAATGTTTGTTTTGCAAACTTAGTAATTTGACAAGGTTTAGATTGGGCTGTTAGCACGCACTAATTGTGTTTAGACTGGGGTTACCTCGTGCTCGGACGTGATGACAAAGCCCTATTCAAAAGATAATAAAACATGTGGTGCAGGCCAATAGAGGACAAAGGTCAGGCTGGAGGCGCTAGTCATGCACAAGGAAGTGGCATATGTAAATGCTCATTAAACATCACACACAAATACATTCGTTTCACATATATAAGAACTGGATCAAAAGGGCTCAGAATGCACAGCGTAGCTAGAACAATATGTCTATTTAAGCAGCCATGTTTACTTTGCAATTGAAGATGTGCTTTAATCTATGCACAACAATAGTAACAATATATTAACAAGTCAGAGGTGATTGCAATGCATAAGGAAGTAGCATATATAAATACTCATTAAAACTCACACAAATCCATTCGTGTCATATCTATACAACGAGAACATGGTATGGAAGGATTGGTAGGGACAAGCTATGTCCAACATAAGCTGATCGGAAAAGTTTTTATACGTTTGTTTTTCTTTTACTACAAAATCGTATTGAAGAAAATTCATATTTTGGAGCTATATCTTCAAAATAGTATTGCAAGCTATAAGACAATTGGCAATTATAATCAATGACCTTAAGGTATGCCAGAGGATCGGTTAGGTGTTCCGTTATAGCTGCTTGTCTGCAGCGCCACTTTTTGTATTGAAATCAAACTACTACAAAATCATACCACTTATCGTTTGCGTGAACTACACCTAACAGGGAGCTTTAAACACTTGTGGTGGATTATATGTGACATCAACAATTAGCTGCTTGATAGGGGCTAAACAATGCGCAACCTTGCTCAACAGAGAAAGCCGTGGTCATTGGTCTTTCAAAAGACCTTATACTTCTATTATTACAAAATCCGCTCATATGAACCATATACCAAGCACAGAGATGAAGAGCAAGTACAATTGTGACAGCCTCTAGCTTTAATAGATATAATGTATTTTACAAAACCCTATGAATTCCTCTGCTATTAAATGCAACATCGAACATCCTGGCCTGTTATAGCCTTTAAAACCAGAGCGTTCACGAGCAACAGGTGCAGACGCAGCAGCATGCATGGGTGATATTCCAGGTAAGTATAAGACATTAAGTATGTCAACTTGATCAAAGCTTCCCCATTACAAATAAACAATACCACATGATCAAACGAGAAAATACCCAATTACAGCAGCTATACAGCTGCGCTGAAAATCGATTGCTGCCCTAAAAATAACAGCCATGTGCTTTTAGTTGTTGATGTCAATTTTGCAAAACATTTAGCACGATTTGCATCCTAGAGAAGCTATTAGAATAGGGCTGCATGTCAGATCATTTAAAGGCCTTGTGATAGGCTACGTGGTCATGTTGGAACACTTTATCGAGACATAATAATGCATGGGGATACCTACAGACCTCTTAGCAAACGTTTTATTATAAGCTGCTTGCTGACCCGACCAGCAACAAATACATTGTAGGTGAAACACAATATGAGGGACGGTGGGTTGGTTCGTCGGTTGGTCTGACGTAATTCATGGGGGCGTAGTGTAACCGCCTGGGTTTTGCTGCCCTGACAGTCGTGTGCTGTTTGGTGTGGGGGGTTCAGTGTGGGTGTAAACTCAAAGGAGAACTACAAACTGAATTCAAGAGTTTTATTGCAGGTGTGTGCAACCCTTGCTGCAAACACACAAATAGCTTACGATTAAACAAATATATAAACGTTGCCAATTAGTTACATTAATTTGGTAAAGGTAAATTCCAATACTGTATTCCATAAAAACTATCAATATACATGCAACTATGAATTTGGATGAGATCAAAACTATAAATATCATTAATCAAATCATTAATCAAATATACTGATACTGGTAAGTCATTCAGCCATAACCAGTATATTAAACACTACAAATTATTATTAACCATTACATTTAAACATAGAATTAGAATTTCACAGTAAGTTTAATGTACTGCTACATTTCGTCTCTTTCTAATACGAAAATATAACAACATTTTCACTGAAGAGTAACATATAATTACATTCACAATATACTTTCATCACAGATATGATACTGGTAATGATAATTGTATGAACTTTACAACACGTGATTGCAATGACGCTGTGAATAAATGATATGAAAAACAAACAAAAAAGGACTTGATAATGGACATGATAATTTAAAAACCTGTTTCTGTATCATACTACAAAATCACCTTTGACTGCAATACATAATGAAACATCTAATTTAATCAATTACTTGATACATGAGACAATGTAATCATGATAGGAATCTGATTAACCACAGGGATTATTTTAATGAAATTATTTTTTCAGCATCACTTCCATTAATCCGAAACTTTTCAGTCGAAATCAAAAATCAAATCACCAATTCTAAATTAAAATGCAAAACTTAAAGATTAGGTGAAACACAGGCAATGGTCTCACTTGCCACTCAATCTGTTGTACACGATACCATACAAACAATCAAAATCAAATAATTTGGCTACATTCATAATTCAAGGACACAACCAGGTCATCATCATAATCTACATCGTTGTCAACACATTACATCCCTCGTTGAGCAGACAAATCATCAACTGAGACTTGCACTACAACATCAGTCTTACACTCATCACTTTCAATACACACCTGCAAGAGTACATTTTGCTGGCCCCAGCATCTAAGTAACGATAGGATGGTTACGCACAGCTTCAAAGACTCTCACAGCATAATGTGAAGGCTTATCGGATGGCGTTTGAACTACAGATTTTAGTAATGAAACATAAGTCATATTTTTGCTTCGCTTCAGCAGCTGAAGCGAAAGCCTTGTGTTTCGTTCGTTTGTAACTATGTATCTATGTATGTATGTTTGTTTCCGGATAAGCTAGAGCTTATACACTTTGCCCTATTTCGTTCGAACTTTACACAACTATTTGATATGATGCGACACCGAAGCGATTTGATTTTGGGCACTTTGCTAATTAAGGTGTGCTGTCCATAGTGCCAATTTTGGGTCCATTTTCAACATTTTCTACAACAGTTTTGTTGATGCTAGTGAGAAAGCATTCAAACTTTGTACAATGCTTACATGCCTACTGAACATTTACTGTTTTCAATTTTGGCACTTTGCCAATTAGAGTTTACCTTTCAGAGGGCCATTTTAATTATTTTTCTACTTTTTTCACTATAATTTCAATACTGTTCGAAACATGACCATCGAATAGGCATAGTGGTTCTATTGGAATAATAGTGCTCAGAGAGCACAGCGTTACCATATTAATTAACTCATGGGCAATAGATATTTACTTTAGCCATGTTTAGAAAGCGCCTGCAATCCAATGCCAAAACATACCGGTAGATGTATATGAGTCACGCATCAAGTAAGACGTTTTTTCTGCTTTGATTGCAAAGCAAACATCTTTATTGCCCATGGGTCAATGTTGCTCTTGCGACGCTGTGCTACCTGAGGACTTTTGATCTAGTTTGATTTTATTATTATTGTCTATCTCTCTTTAACCATTGTTATGAAACAAAAAAATGTTATCTTATTTTTAAGCCAGTTTTCGAGATATTTAGTCTCCTTTTCAATGAAATGAAAATAAACTACATAGCAATAATTATGTTACATTTAGATCTAAATCCACTCAGGTATAAAACATTATTTAATTTTTATGTGATGTCTAACAATCTCTAACTAATTTTTGCTATCGTATCTAGAACTTCATGCCAAATTTCAAAGACTTATACCAATTATAATATCTGTACAATAAGGTTTAAAAAAACGTGTGTAGAGCTTCTTTAAATTGTCAACACAATGTACTCTATAAAACATATTTAGTCTATAATTTTCTATATACATTTTTATAAATTTACATAAATTTACACAAATAACCAGAATATTTACAAGGTATCACATATATGCTTAGATTAGTGTGGTTACATTACTGCCCAAGCCTTTTAGGTCTGCATCTTGACATGATATATGAAACTCCAATCAGTGTATGGCAAACTAATCAATTTGCTACATTAGCCAATGTAAATACTGGAATAATCTTAAGAGTTCGTTGCATAATGTACTCGTATATGCAGCGGTTAACCGCCATTTCACGTCACCGTTAGTGACAAGGAAATCGCTTAGCTGCTGTAGGTTCTAATGTTACATGTACATGTACATGTACATGTAGCCTACTCAAAGATTAGAAATCTTTCATAAACCTTTTGTCAAGATTTAACATGAAGGGCTCCTTACTTGCATTTTTTGCATAGTACAGTGTCGATTACGACTCTAAGGCGGGACTCCACCAACACCTCTATCGGGGCCCTGACGCCGACCTAACCCAACCCACTCACAGTGGACGGTCGTGAGTGGTGGTCATGTGACTAAAGCTCTTATCAATGAGTCATGTCATTACATAGTTTATAGTCACGGGAGTGGTGAAGAGAGTTCACTTCAGCCGACGCACCTAGGGCGGTAAGTCATCTAGTTATTCAGAAAATAATTAAATTAGGCCGTTCTCCGAACAAAGGATATCAAAATATGTCGTCCATCAACTTCATTATTTGAGAATTATCAATCAACTAAATTCATCTCTATTGTCCACTAATTTCATTTCAGAAATTATTCTAATCAATTACTATTAGTTCGTGTCAGTAAGAATGATAGTAAAAGGAGTGTTTAGAAGGAAACAAACGATTTATATTATTTATATGTACAATATTTACACTATGTCACTGGACAATTACGTACAAGAAACGGGCGTTTAATATGACAACCGCCGTATTTCTGAAACCAGTAAGTGATATGGTGACAAGTCCTTATTCACATGTATCCCTCGTAAAGGCACAGTAGAAGTAGTCAAGGACTTCTTCCTACAGGGAGACAGTACATTGGATCAGAGAACCAAGTTTTCAGTGGAGCAGATATATGTGAACTGTTGGGAGGTTTGCTTGAGTTGCGCCTACTTTGTGTATGATGGTTTTTTTTTATCAACAGCTACATGGGTATGCAATGGGCATTTTTTTGCTGATGATACTTTGGCTTACATTGCCGTTTCATCCCCACAAGATGATCAGGTCATGCAGTCTGACCTAGATAAACTGGCTGATTGGGAGGAGAAATGGGACATAAAGTTCCACCCTGATAAATGTGTTGTTCTGAGAATTACTAGAAAATTAACACCTCACAAGTACAAATATTACCTCAGAGGCCATTGTTTAAAGTCTGTTAATAATGCCAAGTACCTAGGTGTTGATTTATCTTCTGATCTACGCTGGGACTCACATGTTACAAATTTGTGCAAAAAGGGTAATCGATCCATTGGTTTCCTTAAACGAAATTTGAATGTAAATTCCCAAACAATTAAGGACATGGCATACAAAACACTTGTTCGACCCCAGCTAGAATACGCCAGTTGTGTGTGGGATCCATACCTGAGTAAGGACATTCATCGCTTAGAAATGGTACGACGTCGTGCTGCTCGTTATGTGTGTAATCGCTATCACAATAGATCAAGTGTCTCAGACATGCTCATGGAACTCGAATGGCCAACATTGCAGCAAAGACGAAAGCAGACACGACTGATTATGATGTACCGTTTTTCAAATTGTTTGACACAGGTAGACACTAAAAACCGTCTTAAAACTCCCGCTAGGTTGTCCCGTGGAATGCACTCTGGATCATTTCAACCTATGAATGCAAGATGTGATGTGAGAAAGAACTCATTTTTTCCGCAGACAATCAGAGATTGGAATGAACTACCACAATCTACTACATCTGTGGATAGTTTAGAGAGTTTCAAACACCTTGTTCGCTCTATGTAGACAATAATTATAGTCAATTTTGTGTGTGTATACATATGTGTGTAAATTCATTATTAGTTTGTGACATGCGCACTACTTCACTTGGCACATTCCATCAACCTGTTGATGTTGGCCAGTAAGCGGTAGATGTAGATGTAGATGGGCTCTCCAGTATCGCCAATCATTGTCAACCTGTACATGGGGAAGCTTGAAAAGAAAAACATGCTACAGTGGAAACAACAGAGAAACCTTGACTAAGTTCAAAAGATGTGGACATTCAGGAATATCTGATCCATAGGCAGATCCAGGGGCGCAAGGGGCGCCCCCTCCCCCTTTTCCCACCAAAATACTTCATTTTCATAGGGTTTTTCATGAAATCCCGTAAGTGCGCCCCCTCCTTTCCTTAAGTGCGCCCCCCCCCCTTCCGAAAACCTGGATCTGCCTATGTGATGATCGGGTATTTGCAAACATCAGCTGATGTATGTTCACACTTTTTTTATTTTTGTGCGTGTTGATATCAAATGAAATAAATATGACATAGATCCTGTGTAATTAGTAAAAAATATCAGTTGATGGAAGTTTGCAGCCTTAATCTTGTATAATGCATGTTGATGGAAAATGGAAAAAAACAGTGGCTTACATGCTGCATCATAGGTCAAAATGTGTTCAAAATGTGCCCAAGTGCATCTTTATCAAAGAACTTCAATACATGTTCTGCATCATCTTCGAATCTCAGGATGGCGCCTTTTGCTGTGACTATGTGTTATCATATTCAGAGGGTTTATAATTCAGCACATGTCTTTCAATATACAGTGAAAAAAGCGTCATTGGTCAAAATGAGCTCAAATATATCTATCTGGAGCATCCTTTTTATTTTACAAGAACTCATTTCATGATCGAGGCCATCTTCCAAATTCCGGTCACTCTATATCTTTGAGAGCATTTTGACCACTGACACAGAATCTGTCCGCCGCTTGCTTTCGTTGCTTTATATCAGAAGGTGTCTGCCGAAGGATAAACAGTGTGAATGTGATAGTGCCTCACCCCTGCGAAAGGCTCCATTCAGAGGTTTGAAGATGCCAATGAATCTCCCTTTCCCTCTATACCTTTGAGCTCTTGTTGACCAATGACACGTCTGTCCCATTTTTGATCGTTTTATATTGAAAGCCATCTGGTGAAAGATACGCCTTGTAAATATAGTAATGCACTATAGCCCCTGTGAAAGGCACAAACCTGAGGTTCCACAATGATCTCAAATCTGTAATGAAGATATTTTTATAAAGATGCACTTTACAATCTTTGAGCAATTACACATGATCTATGCCATATTTCTTCTCATTTGAAATCAACACGCGCTATAAGAAATAAGAATGTGCGAACATCCATCAACTGATAATTGCCTATATTCGTCGATCGGATAGTGGTAAGTATCCTAATATCCAAATGTCTCTATTTGTGCAACTTAACCGATGCATGTAATTCCATATTTTTTACAACACAAACCTATCTTGTTGCATTTATAGTGGATTCCTGGACTTGGGAATCGTCGTACCTCATTACTAGCTTTCTTAGCGAAACAAACAAGATTTTCACCTGAGCTCGGAAGGGATCATAGGTGAAATAGATGAACCCGCAGTTCAATAGACAGTAGGCAGTTTGAGGCACTACTGTCACCGCAAGTTCTATCACTGGATTCCAAGTCTTGAAGGCCTCAAATGTCATAGCTGTTAGCGAAGTTTGCATGTTAATGTCCAGATGTGTCATAAACACAATAGAAATGCTGGTTGAAATTACAAAGACGCCAGCTGATGCTACGACAGCCCAAGAAGTGGCAGTGTTTATCTGTGTTTTCTGGTTACATTTGCGTATTTTGGAGGCTGATCTATACTTGAGGGCGCCAATGAGAATGCAGGCAGCCACAAGTAGTGCAACAACTGGTACAACTTTTACAAGTGAGTAGGACACAAAAAGAGGGAATCGATCGGTGGTTGGGGAGGCATAGCAAGTGATAGACTGGCCAGGCGACTGCAAGAACATATATACGTGGTGAGTTACAGTCATCTGAGCGAAGAGGATGAAACCTATGGAGAATACAACATAGATGATAACTCTTTTGTTCTGCAATCTGTACCATCTGAGTGGCATGATAATTGCAACGATTCGCTCTATTGTAAGGGAAAGAAGTTGATAGGAGATTAAGAACTGTGAAAAATTTCCTAGCGTCATCAGTATAAAGCATAAGTAAGCTACAGAGGTCATTAGATGTCCCAAAGCCATCTGGATAATTGTGACCGACACATACAGGATGTTAGCAGGTGCCATTGTGTTGAAATAGATGTGCAACTGTTTGCTCGTCGGCAGCGGAACGAACTGCATCACAACGATGACAAAGCCATTAATTGCAAGTACCACAGAACCAAAAGCATAGTAGACTTTGAACAGAATAGGCTTCTGGCTGTTCCTAAATACATTTATTTCATGGAGTTTTACTCCATCTCTTAACAGGCAGTCTTCGGCGGTGTCCACAACTTCTAATGAAGTGTCTTCCCAAGCTCTTGGCTGAGCACGCATGAATTCTTGAAAGGCTTCGCACGTGTCCATGATGTGAAGAACTTGCATCGATAAAGTTTTAAGTTCTTTTATATTAGCCGCATAGCAGGGTATGGCCATTGTGCTGTTAGATGTGATGTTGGGCAGAACCGCGCAGAGGTAGCCGGGCTGATACAGTGTAGTGTCAATATCTGTGCTATTCTCAGAGTGTCCAGGGATGAGGTGATGCGCTTGGCAGCAATAGGTGCTGTTCAATGCGACAGGAAGAATCCTTGTGCAGCCTTTCTTTGGGTAGTATGCTATTTTGTAGTGAAGATCAGAAGCACTAAAACCCAGCTTGGTGATACATTTGAAGATCTCGCTTAGGAATGGGTAGCGCAGAGTGCTGGGGACCTTGATGCGACACAACTGGTGATAGCGGTCGATGCCTTGCTCTAGGCGGAACGCACTGTCCTCGCCTGTTTTGAAGATGGCACAGTACGCCAGACCCACCATCCTTGGGGTCTGAAAATGAAAAATCATGCTAATATAAGTCCGAATAATGGTGCAAGGAGACAAGTTGCATTGACGGACGCTCCATACAACCGTAATCAACCATAAAACATCATGCCTTCAACAAAACACGCTTCAGTGAAAATACTCCAGTTGACAACTGCACTATATGCATAGTTTCAGTAGCCTAACATCCATCCTTATCAATTGTGGCTTATTACTTATTGAAAATACCATGAACATCGGACTTTGAAAGCTGTGTGAATGGGAAAGGCTTGAAACCAACAATGCCTAGCTTGAGACGTTACATACAACCCCCACACACACACACACAAGTTATGTTACTTTTGAAGACAAAAATAATGTATAGCTCTGCCATAGCACAACCACCGGCACGTTGATTTCATTTACCGGTTGTCCTGGCGGCAGATGAATCCTCCAGTCCCAGAGGGCGTCTTCCCAGTGCGCCCACGCCTCGGGCTTCTCTATACGTCCGCCTCCGTCGCGTGGGGCGGGCGTGCTCTCGGTCGCACCTATCGCAGTCGGCCTCGTGCTTGCTGGCCCGTGTATAGTCGGCGCTCGTGTGGCCACGGCACGCATCTGAATTACACACAGAGGCTGGTTTTTTTTTCTTGTCACAATTGATGTATGTGTATTAAACATGTTACACTGTACTCCGTGCGACATCATGCCAGATTTCACTTTATGTTAAACCGCATATTCGTCCAATAGTTTTTTACTGATGAAATTATGTATAAGTTCCTTCTTTTTTAAATAACTAATATATAAGTATACTTTATAGATATGTGAAGATTATGTTACAATGCAAAATATTTGAGTTATTCATTATTGTTTGAATACAAAGGTACAGATTTATCAACACCCAAGATTTGCAAGGTGGTTTGTCAATGATTGCGGATTCGGTTCTATGTTTCTCTCGGACGCATATCTCTTACATCAAACATACGTGTATGTGGAAAATGTGGATCACGGTATCATGTGCAGATCCAGGGCGGCGGTGCAGCCCCACCCACCCCTTTTTTCCTCACCAAAATACCTTATTCTCTTATAGTCTTTTTGTATTTTTGCTATTGAACTCTCGTACAAAACTAGTGAGCTCCCTTACGTGCGCCCCACCACCCACCACCTACCCCCACCCCTCCAGCCTAACCCCTTACTGAAAACCTGAATCTGCCAGTGCTATATTGATAAACATTAGATGGTATGATAACCAATTGTCTTTTTATAAAGCACGCCACATTAATAGCATTGATCTAGCTACCGATTTGCGTTGAACTATTCTCATTTTCAATGCAAGGGAACATAACACACTAATATTTATTACAGTTGGCACACTAAATATAATTATCAAAGGGATAAAATTTAATGTCACTCACTCTTATGTAAGTGGCACACATAAGCAGCGCTGCGAGCGAATCTGTCACTGATGTAGGATGATGGGCAGTGACACACAACTGCGTGATCTTCTCCACGTAGAACTCTGTATACATCTTGTCCAATGGCTCACAGATATCCCGTACTATTTCATCTAACTTTCACGATATCAATGTGTATATATCAAATTACATGTAAACAAGTTGGTTTCTTTCTTAAAAGAATACCTGGCAGGTGCAGTTCCAAGTACAACGTATATTGTTGATAAAGACCACAGGAAGATAGGTCACACGTTCGATTTCCCACCTATTTGTGATAAACGGTGTCCTGTTAAGCTACATTCAACACAAATCTCTTCCGTGTGGTAAGATAAGGATTGTAATGTAATTTTCAATCAACTCACGTAGTGTTAACGCAATTAGCCAGGCTCTGCTGCGGAAAATAATCTCTCTGCGAAAACTAGAATGACTAATACCAGCAAGATTCTACTTTTATAGTGAGAGTGAACCTGGGACTAAAGTCCTAGATTGAACGCAATTACACGCAATTAGACTCCAGTGTTGTCTCAATAGTATTATATTTCCATGATCTCTCATAGAATCGGCTAATTGAACTCATCCTTTCGACGTGAGTCAATAGGCAACTTGAAGGAGTAGAAACTAAGAATTACGCAAATTTAGACCGGATTATTCATTTTCATTGTCATATCTCACGACTATCTCACAACTATCTCACGACTACGCAGTATAGTTGATATGAACAAAGAAGATGTAATGGCAGTGTTGAGCGATTACGCCGTGAAAACCGACGATGATTCAGTTTAGAGTTCTTATAAGAACAGTAAATTATAACATTGGTACAAGCATATTGTTAGTTTTATTTATATTCTATGTGTTAATTTCTAATGAAAGTGCATGTGAAAAGCAAAGTATTGTTATCACTTGATGAATTTGATGATATTGTATTTGATAAATTTGCATACGTACATGTACATGTACATGTACATGTACATGGTAAGTTGTAAGGCAGTTATGTATAATTCTCGATCGGGCTAGACTAGAGACTTAAGATGTTTTGAACCGGGACGAGGGGGGCCACCAACTCTCACACGCGTACGACTCCGTTATGACGATGGGAAGTCGCTTGGACTGACATGTGCAGTGTGAAATTCTGAAGATGGACATTTGTCCGAAACTGCAAATAATGAAGTAAAAATCAGTGTTGTGATTGAAGAAATGTGTAGATCTATAGTAGAGAGAATTTCAGGGGCGTGGGGCTCATCAATGGTTATGTCCCATAATATCCCATCATACACGCCTGGACACGGCTAAATTAGAGGCCAGTATCTTACCCCCTTCAGCACACATGTTCCCAATGATTCCCTCAGCCATAACGTCCTCACACTACGGTATGGATTATGATCTCTGACACCGGGCTACTTTTCTTACAACACGTCTCTTCTCAAATTCCATTCAGCTTTATAAATGCTGTACCCACTTTATTTCTATTTTATAGCATTTTTGCCAAAAAATGATTTAGCATTTTAGTCTAGATGTGGCACACTATATATGACATTGTCACCATTATAGTACAGCACCAACATACCAAAGGTTCCAGCTGTGCACGATGTTCATCATACTGGAAACCCTAAAAACACAATTCCTCTTGAAATAAACCAGACCCAATAACTTCATTGTGGGTCACAATGCACACATTGTGAGTCACAATGCACACACTTGTCAACATGCCCCAAGTGGTTGTCAGATGTTCCTCAACAAGCCTTGACATTGAGACCTAGTCCTCTCCAGCCCACAGCCTGTACGGGCTGGTCAATGGTAGAAGAGCAGCCGGTCTCCTAAAACGGTACGTATTGATGACCAAATTACATGGTCATTGATCAGTTATGCTCGCTGGTAGTAGGCCTAGTTGGCATATGACTTATAAACCGGCATCGCAGATTGTCAGTGGCAGTAGCGATACCGCGCCAGCTTAGTAGTAGCCTCTAACGCTATACCTCGGAGATTGGGAATATACGTGGACGACGAGGAGTGGACGAACGCTCGGCGGCGGCATGCGGCTGGATGGAGGCACGCGGGGCTGGTGGAGCGTGCTCGTGCTGGTGGCCACGGTGACGAGACCGGCCACGGCTCCAGCAGACCATGTTTGGGGGGTGTAGGGGTGTAAGTATGTCATGTGGGGGGTATGGCGTGTGGTTATGGGTGTCTGTGTGTGGATGTGTGTGTGTGCGTGTGTGTGTGTGTGTGTGTGTGTGTGTGTGTGTGTGTGTGTGTGTGTGTGTGTGTGTGTGTGTGTGTGTGTGTGTGTGTGTGTGTGTGTGTGTGCGTGCGTGTGTGTGTGTGTGTGTGTGTGAATGTCTGTGGGGATGGATGGATGCGTGGAGGGATTCACTTTAGTGGATGCCCGCATGCCCATGGCGTATGGGAAACTCAGTCGGGCATGCAGTAGTCAGCAAATGTCACCAAGTGAAAACAATGGCACTTTGAATATTCTGCATCTCTCTCTTTTTTATAGGCTAACTATTGATTAAAACATTTACATTGGAATAAAGTTAACATAATTCAAACATGTCATTACGAATATAACTTACTGAGTTTATACTTTTTTCAGAAAATATCACATACCTGACTTTAATTTCATTTTCAATTTTAAGTCCTCACATAAAGTGGACCATAGCACGTTTCACATGTCAAGACACTGTTTTTCAATATAGCATCTGAATTTACAACACTAGATGTTTGGATTTATATGAACTTCACATATGTATTGTTTTGTATGGCTACATATTATTTCAAGCAAGTGTTACTCAGTGATTGCAGGCATAATGAGACATCTGGTGCATTATTCGTTCGTAAACCTGATATTTGTTTGGGGACCAAATCTTTTCATTCTTTTATACGAGCACCTTGATGCAGCCACCCACATGCCCCAATTGACAGCGACTTTGAAACATTAACGTTAGCCCAGGGTTGTGTGTTCAGTGGTGAGTTTGTTTGTGAATGAGTCAGTAAGTGTGTGCGCGTGGGTATTTACCGCATGGCTACATTGCATGTACATGTACAGTCGTGTGCAGTATGTGTACAGTATGTGTGCAGTATGTGTACAACACATGTGCAGTACATTTACAGTGCAAGTACAGTACGTATATAGTGTGTGTACAACATGTGTACAGTATGTGTACAGCACATGTACATTACGTGTACAGTAAATTTACGTTATGCGTACAGTACGTGTACAATATGTGCACAGTACGGGAACTCTACGTGACGTTGCCTTGCAGCCACTGGTGCTCGGGACTGCAGGAGGTGACAGTGCGGCGGCAGGACACGTGCAACAACATGATCGCCAGGCTGCTCGAGGGATACACCCCAGACGTGAGTACACGCCGCACGTGTGTTATTGAGTACACGCGTTATCGCTTCCGAGGCCGAGTGGATACGGAGTTGGACTCCTGACCAGAAGGTCTTGTGTTCGATTCACGGTCGTGTCTGGTGATGTTTGTTGGGCAAACACGCCCCTAAACAGTTGCACAATGCTCCTTAGCACACCTACACGTTAAACAGGTACCGGTTAGGTGGCTGAATGCTAATGTTGATTGAAAGAACACGTCTGCACCATGGTTAAAGATATGCTGTTAGCTCCCCAGGGAGTTGAGTAAGATATAGTGTAAAACGATGACAATAACCTGGTGTGGATGATGTGTCCTCTGAATATATATATTCAATTTATATACGATTGCAAATAAACGTTTGATTATAACTATAATTATAAAACGTAATCAATAGTTTCAATACTCATTATTGCTCTGATATTTCAAAAAGCAACAATGGCAAGATATTTTGAGGGATTCACTGCACTAGCAAACAGAAGCATGAACAGCCGTATATGGGGAAAATATGAGTCCAGCTTCCCCTCACAGATGTTTATTTATCGAGTGTAACCTACTTGCATCGGTATGATTCCAATACGTCCTTATATAGACCTTGGTATAGAGGACACTTTGCTCATTGTATGGCCCATGATGAATTTCATTTAACATTGACATTTACCATGATATGTATTTGATTTACAAAATATTGAAATGTTGTTTGCTGAAGAAAGATATTGTCAATGCTATACACAATGATTTTATTATAAAGGCACTTGTTTTCAATGCTACTGGCACGCTGCATTACGTTAATTTGTCAAACATTTTTTACTTTCATACGTGTATATATAAAATCTCAACGCAATACATATTGAAGTAATATACCATACATGTATATAGTAATGGTATATCGGTTAACTCACTGCTCTAATTTGTGCAATATTAATATTGCACAAATGAGGGCACCTGAAATGTAACATTATTCGGTTCAATACAGACTTTTCACGGCCCCAGCACTGTATTCTTATCTAACACTGTGTGCCAGTTTGCTACATACGATCATGTGTTTAAAAAGGATTAAACACAAACTACACAAACACAAACTAAACGGCATTGTCGATATTTCATGACACTTTATATTATGAATGAGATTTTGGCTTTATAATTTGTTTTAATCAATTGACAACATAAATATACTAACTTAATGATCTGAATCCAGCGGTTTCAAAAGGAAATAGGTGCCCGGATTAGATGTGCGTACATGTATATGGCAAAATATACTCGGTCTGTATTTGCTCTCCGCCAATCGGTATACAGCATTGATAGGTGTGTCACATTAAAGTGGTGTAATTGAGTAATTTTCCTACATAGACAATGTTTTAGCTATCTATTGAATGTTGTTAGTATACATACGATTCGACTATGGGTGTTTTTGTCCATCAAGTGTCGTTTTCTATCCTTTACCACAGACTCAAATATTTTATTTGTCTATATACATGTTTGGAGTTTATATGTAGGTATTTCCTACAAGTTTAAAAAAATATATCATAAATAGACTATAAAACTATAGACTATAAGTTCCAAGTCATCACACGGCATGGTAAAGATTTACTGTGTGTAAACGTAGGAGTTTATCACCACTCACACCCCACTTCCTCCTCATAAATACTCCCAAACATTGAAAGCTGCACCATGACCCCTGAACCCACCTGCCCGGCGCCATCTGTTCCAGACTGCGGCGGATCCGTTTACAGATCTGGATCCGCAGCAGGAGTCGCTGCTGATCCAGGAGTTCATGACGGGGGGCAGCAGACGACACGCAATCCTGTGTCTTCAAGAAGTAGGTCCCCTTTAATTGGAGAGTCTGTACAACAAGTCTAACTCTAGGTCCTTGACGATAGTTTCATTTTCTTAACAAAGCCTCCTACGGACATAGTAGTGATTTGGCTCAGACATGATAAGATATACGGAACATAAACAATTCTATCCCAAATGCTACCTTGGTAAAGTTCAAAAGACATTGGACATTGGGCATTGATATTCGCTGGTCAAACCTTTTGGCCAACAGTGTAGCACATCCATTATTTTGCAATAGGGGGACACTTGATTTCTATGGACATTCACTATTTTATTGACAGACATTCAAACTAACATTTTTTTCCAATAGAGTAGGACATAATGTTAGTGTAATGAGAATTCCATACAATAGATTCTGTGTGTAGGTCAGAGAAGCAGAATGTGACTGCGTGCTGCGCCGGCTGGGAGGGACAGGACTGTGATGAACGTGAGTGATGCACGTGCCACACACACACACACACACACACACACACACACACACACACACACACACACACACACACACACACACACACACACACACACACACACACACACACACACACACACACACACACACACACACGCACACACACACACACACACACACACACACGTTTTTACAACACAGAGACATACATGGTATTTGCACACACACAGTCGCATTTACGTAGACGAACACACGTTAAAAAGGCCATGGTATTTAATATTTAGTTAAATGTATTCAGTTTCCTTCAATTTAAAACACGCATAGTACAACTCCCAATAGCATATCTTAGACTGATTTTAATAGGGTGCAGTTTAAATATCATCCAGAATATCAACTCGCTAAGCTGAGAGATTTAGACTGTGGCTTTTCCTGAGTGCAATAATCACAATTCTCAATACTCACATCAATTGATATTCTGGGCCTTGACAAAAGCTGGAATGTCTTCTACAACACGTGTTCCAGCGGTGTGCGTGCCGGCGTGCGCTCACGGCGGCACGTGTATCGAACCGGGCGAGTGTGCGTGCGACCCGCCGTGGACGGGCCGCCGGTGTGAGGAGGACGAGGACATGGTCACCGAGGAGGAGGCGTTCTGCTACAGCACCGCGCAGTGAGTACACACACGCACACGCGCACGCACACGCACACACGCATTCTTGTATGCTTCTGTAGACGAGTGAATAGGCAGTTGGACTCATGACCAGAAAGTTGTGGGTTCGGTTCACACTGGGTTCTGGTTGTGGGTGTTGAGCAAACTCATACCTAAAACATTTGCACGCTGCTCCGTGGAACATACACGTTAATTTGGTACAGGTGGTGGCGTTGAAAGAGTGAGTGAGTGATTGTGGGAGTGATTAGCATTGTGCACTGAATTATTAACCACTACATTTACATTTATATTTATTGTCAGTATCGCGCAGCTAGCGGGACACACAGTAGGTGGGCGCACGCGTGTACATCCTGACACCCATCATACACATATATATATACATCCTTGCATGTGTTGACACCAGATTGATCAACGTAGAGGTGTGTTCTGCTCAGTATACAGCCATTGAGTGCATGCGAACTTGACGTATTCTAGACTCCTGTGAACCTGTAATTTACACGTCCATCCAGACCAAAATCTAGAGCTCTATTAGCTAGCAAGTCTAGTGCCGTTATATCAGCAGGTCAGACGGGAAGGCATACTACACAGTGTGGTACAAATACACGTCTACACGACAACACGATAACTTGCACCGACAGCAGGGTACACACACATGAATAAAAACAATGGCAGTAAACATAATCACAGAGACTGTCACTGCCGAGGGAGGTGCAACCGCAGTATTGTGGACTGTGTACACATGCACAGGAGTACCTCACTGCCACATGAGTTCACACATGTACCGATACGCAACATGAGCAGACTATAAGCAGGTCTTCATAGGCAGACCCAGCAATGACACAGGGGGACACCCTTTCTGATACCTTGGATGTGCCAGTGGTCTATGACTTTCTTTGAAGAAACTATAAGCAGATAGAGTCCATAGGCATATCCACGGGGCGAAGCTGTCACCCCCATCCCCCCCACCCACCCCCAAACCACGACCACCAAAACGATACCGTATTTTCCAAATGTTTTTGGCATGTCCGCTATCGATTGCACATACGGAACCCATAAAATCCAGTGAGTGCGGACTGCGCCACCCCACACACCCCACACCCACACCCCTCTTTCTAAAAACATGGATCTGCCAGTGATCTTCTACGACATTTTCCTAGGAAACAATGAACCAACAGAGTCCATAGATTTATGCCCACTTGTGGACAGCGGCTCTAGTCTCCGCCCCCTCGCCGCAGGTGCCGGTCGGACGCGCTGTCGGCCTCGGCTGTGGTGTCGGAGGCGGAGTGCTGCGGGCGGCTGGGCGGCGCCGGCTGGGGGCTGTATGGCGCGGAGTGCCGCCGCTGCCCCGAGCAGCAGGACGGCGGGCTGGACGGCCTGCTCGAGGCGCCCAGAGGTGAGCGGCCACGGCCTCCTCACTGGGGTATTGTACTGGGGTGGGGCCGGATGGGGGCTTCATTAGTGGTTTTATCTTGAAGCACTGGGGTGTTTATAATGTTGCAATTTATATTAGGTTGTTGGTAAGTTTTGTTGAGACTTTGTATACATTATTCTTTCTGTGTACTTTTATCATCATCGTGAATGCATATAATTATTCATCTAGTCATGGTCAACTACTTCAATTTATTACCTGCTTTTCTTTCAAAATAAACTCTAAAATAAAAAAAAAAATATATAGGTTTTAATCGATTTCGAACACTACAGGTTCCTTTTCAAAAAGAGTTAATTTTGAAAGAAAAGCAGGTAATAAATTGAAGTAGTTGAATCACCAAACCCACTGCTGTATTCCACTTCAATGAGAATCAACTGGACGTATTCATGTAGTGTAATCTCGTAGTCAACTACTCCCCCTCAACCACCCACCCACCCACCCCGCCCATGCACTGTCTGAACCCCAATTAGCCAATATCAATGCACTGCAAATTCTGATTTAAAGGGTTATCCCGGCCATCTTGGAAAAATGCTGCCATTTTGGTGTGGCCCGCCATTGGTTTCTTAAACGGCGATAAAGACCAGAAAAACCAAATTTGGTGGGTTACGGCAAAGAACTATTGTTTGCACGTTCGACGGGCTTTCTTTCCCCTGCTGCAGTGGTGTCTCGGGGCGCTGCACGTACCACGCGTTCGGCGGCGACGGCCACCGCTCGCTCGAGGTCACGCACGTCGACTGCCAGCTCTGCTCCACGTGCAAGAAGGTAGGTGACCTCAACCCCAGGGGGCTAGGCTAATCCACGGTCGGGTGTCTATATATGCTCAGCAGAAAGACACCCGATTTTGAGATGACAAAATAGGTTTTTGGCTCAAACCCCCAAAGAGCCCCCAATTCCACGGTCGGTATCTCAGCACAAATACCCACACGTTTGCAAAAACTTAGAAGTAAACTGAAGCATGAGGATACTTTGTTGTTGTATAGATTCAATGCGTTGTTTTAAACACCAATATCTAAGACCCCCTACTCTGACATAAACCATATTTAAGACACACCATTTTACAACAAAACATTTTGAACTCACCGGAGAGCATACCTACCCAAAGCAGATGCTAGTGCGCCCCCTCCCCCGCGGACCTCAACCAATCACAGTCATAACAGCTAGTAACGGGAGGAGAAGGGGTGAATAAGGGGATGTGAGACCTGGGGAAGAAGGACTCACTTCAGAATTAGGCTTTTGCAACAGAAGGCGTGTTCGACGGTGTTAGACGTAAACTATAAACAATCGTAATTAGCGACCGCTCCCATAATTTGCGTTAACTTGAATTGTCAACACACATACCAAAATGGTATAGCTGCCGTAAAATGTGACCACCTTACTTTTTAATCACTCTGCACAATCTCACATGTCGTATTCTCTTGCGTAGGGCAACGAGACTGACACTAATAAAACGAGCTTGAAGAGTTGATGCTGTTTCATGTATCACACGTCTAGATCCGTGGGCAACTGGTTAGGGGGGGAAATGGGGTCGAAGTTCGCATCTCTGTAGTACCCGTCCACTCGTCGGCTTGGCGTGTGTCTACACCCGAGCTCCCACTTTGACGAGGCGTGGGTCAGGTCAGGGTGGATGCAGAGAGACTCAGTTTGGTGTCATTTGAAAGCTCTCTAGTTCTCTAGTTCCCTATAGAGCCGATGAGAGCCGTCCAATGAATTGTGTAACCGATTACAAGTTACGGTGTTTACATTATAAGTAGCTAGCCTATTTTTGTTGGTCTAATCACAATTGACGTTAACGTTGAGGTGAGGCAAGGTGGACTTAGGCCACATACGTTCACCCTTAACGTAAATTATGACCGGTTACAATTCATGGCTGGTTATATTTACCGGTCAAACAAGGGACCGGCCAGAATCAGGTGGGTGATTTCACTGTTCTCTATCACGCGTGTCCTCCTGCTGCTGTTGTAGCGGCTGACTGTCCAGCTGAACACCCAGACGTCCGTGGAGGCGACAGGCGGCGACATCAGCGTCAACGGGGCCGCCGTCAGCGTCACACGGAGCCGGGGATACGCCCAGCAAGGCACCGGAGGTGAGGCCCGTGTCACACACACACACGATCATAGATGCGCTCACACAAACCCGATAATAGACACACTCAGCCCGTGTCACACACACATCCGGTAATAGTTACGCTCTGTCAGTCAATATTTGCTTGTTTTTTGCTACTATCTATATACCAATTTCATTTCATAGTACCATATTTTGCCAGTAGATGGCTACAAACAGTTTTCTCTAAAAACTACCCAAAGTTCTTCGCAAAAAGCCTTAAACAAGAGAAATTCTAATGTATTGTAGCCGACATGTATATAGAAGTGTATGTTTTAGTAGCGTGTGTTTAATTTTATATAGCACAAATGATCCTTAAACCTTATGACAAAGGGCAACTTTTCATGGCATTTCACAAAAATGCATCGTAAAAGTCAAGTGCATTACTTTATTCATCTACAATTACCCACCATTCACAGACATGCGAGCTTGTCTTCTCTTGCAGGCATGATCATCGAGCTGCGCGGCGACTGGTGGTACCTGGAGTACGGCGCCTTCAAGCTGCGCTGGGACGCCGCCGGCAACTGGCTGCTGACGCTGGAGGAGGCGCCGCAGCCGGCCGGCGCCGGGCAGTACCGCGGGCTGTGCGGCAACTACGACACCGACCCCAACAGTGAGTGACGGGGGCAATAGGTTTTCCATGCCCCCCCTTTTTCCCCACCAAAATAACTTACTCTCATAGGGCGGGTGTCTACAGAGGGATAAAAATGGGTGGAACACCAGCAATATGTGCTATCAGGTATGGTTTATAGAGAAGTAGGCAAATTGTTGGAGGAATGGTACTTTAGTTAAGCTTGCACGTTGTTGCTTTTGCAAACCACCTTTTAATTCGAATAGTGTTTTTTTGTATCACTCCGGCCTAGAGCATGAAAGTAAATTGGTGTGGGGAATCAGTGGCTTCTTACTACACATGCTGCTGTGATGCAGTTTTACCGCTTGGTAGGTCCCAACATGGAAGGCGGTCCACTGCATGAATAGACTAGGGTAACAAATTGATATTTTTAAATGATGTCTTCAATGAGAGGTGTCTGATTGTTGGTGTATAATGTCAATACTTTTCCGGATGATGTGGGAACAGGAAGAAACGAAAGCACATCCTTCTGTAGATTCTAAAACAACCACAGATTGACCACTAGGACTCTGTTGTTGTTTTTGATTGACCTCACATGACCCGGTGGTTGTTGTTACAGACGATATGGTGGGCACGAACGGCGAGCCCTCCACTTCCCCCGTGATGTTCGGCAACTCGTGGAAGGTGGTCGATGCCTACGACCAGGTATGCATCTGTGTGTGCCGAGTGGTTAGGGAGTTGGACTCGCGACCAGAAGGTCGTGGTCTGGTTGTGTGTTTTGAGCAAATTCATACCTAAATAGTTGCACACAGCTCAGCTGAATTTCACGTTGATTATGTAGAGATCATGGGGTTGAAAGAGTGAGGGGAGAGAGTGAGTGACTACTATTGTAAGCTGAATGTGTGAGAGCAAAATCCTTTGTTCAGGACTATAAACCATCACATTTGCATTTACATATGCACGGCTGTCACTAGCCTAATTCAATGTCAAATGCATATTAGTCATATGAGATGGATTCATGTATCCCAAGTATATGTAACTGGCCTGTAAATGTTGGTCTTTTGATTTCTATCCATTGCACCATGCATGCTGAACTGTTATAATTGTGGTCTGTTTCCAGTGCCCGGATGCGGTAGAGAGCCCCTACCAGTGCATGTCGTCCACCCACGAGACTGCAGCCAAACGGGCGTGCGGCATCCTCCGGGGGGAGAAGTTCCAGGCGTGTCACGGCAAGGTAGGTGACGCGTTGGGTAGGACGTGAGCCTGGCGGGTCTTGGGCTGCTTAATACCCTGCATGCTCCTCGTTGTGTTACTGGCAGAACTCTCGGCCAGGCCAAGGCACGGACTGGTGCCTTTCCACTTTTTTCAGGCGACTGCTAGATAGGTTTACTACCGTGTACGCTATCTAGCCCAGATTCTAGGGGCGGGTTTATAAGGAAGTGGGATGTGTTTGTGGGGGGGGCGAAAAAAGGGATGTGGGGTATCAAGGAAATGGGAGAAAAGCTTGAAAATTGTGGGATGTGGGGGGAAAGGCCAAAAATATATGGGATGTTGGAAATAAGGCCTGCAAAATAGTGATGACGGATTATAAATATAATAGAGATCAGGTTGCCAACCTTATGTGCTTTCCCACCGGCGTCTGCAGAACAGAGGACTCTTCGCTCAAAAGCAAAATACAAGAGAGTATCGGTTCCCTAGTCCCATACTGGCCCTAATAAGCAAGACAAATCCTAATGAGGAGTGTGTATTACAAGGAAACATTATAATTAGTCCAGCACAACTTACTAACCTACTTTATTCACTGTGACAAACAGAGAATACTACAAGCTTATGAATCCGTTTGCTGTATACAATGTATTTGATAAATAGAAATGTTGATTTCTTCCATTGTTTTTATATATTGGATAATGTATTTAAGCATACGATATGTTGTTCTTGTTAATTAAACACTTAAAACATAACAATGATATTTATGATTGTTATATTTTAAATGTTTAATTAACAAGAAAAACATATTCATGATAGTCGGTAATATAGACAGATATAGTCATTAGTTATTCATTCCGCTGTTCAGATAATATCTTTATTTTGATACAGTGCAGGAACTTACTATATATACTGAACCGACCATAAAACCACATCACTTGAGAATTTTTATTGTACCCCTGTAGGTGGACGTTGACTACGCCTTGCTGCGATGTGTATCCGACTACTGTGGCGCCATCACCGCCTTCAACAGTAAAGACAGGTCAGTTGACAATTTTATTTCAGTCGAATTATAGCTGTCCATTACCAATGCTTGCCCCCAGCAAAGAAAAACCTCTGTGATTTTCATATCGGTCACAAAGGAATGCTCTAATTAAAGCCTAGGCCACACCCGGTAATGCGGCCATTTTGACAGTAGGTTTATTTTGTCAGTGTGTGCGGTGTCTATGGCAGGTAATAACGTACTAGACGTACTGGATCTTATCGCCTGCCTCCAGTCAGTCCACTGTTGAATTGGTGGTAGTGGAAGTTTGACATGTCACACTTTCAATGATGTCTCGGTTAAGGTGTACAGCCTCAAAAATGTACTTTCTCCGCACTTTTACAGCACTGAACACGCACTAATCCCAAATGGTCTCTTCTGAGTTTTTGGCAGTAAAGAAGCAGCAGGTAAGCACTTCCGGTTGTGACCTTAGTCTTAAAACACCCGCCAATGGCATCAATAGATTAATGGTTGTGCTAAACCGAATCAAATCAATATCATCTTCGGGTGCATGATGCTGCCTGCTATCTAGCAGCAAGATAGGCACGGGTGGGACTATAAACCCATGCCGTCTTCCCCTCCAGCTTGGTGTCTGACGGTTCCACGACCCTGGAAGAGGAGCTCGCCGCCATCGTGTGTGAAGCGGCCACGGGCTACAACCGGGACTGTGCCGAGGCTGGGGTGATCGTGTCGTGGAGGACGGCCACACTCTGCCGTGAGTAACATGGGCACGTAAGGGTGGGTTTGGGAGGAGGCAGAGACACAGGCTGACCGGGAGGTCAGCAAGAGACTGAACCAAAGGTAAATTGTGGAGGTTATAGTATTGGCCGGCATGCATAGATCTATACGGACAACCAAGGCAATGTAAATTTCCACACTGACTGGCTTGACATACATTCATTCCACAATGTTTTGTTCGTGATAGCTGCCTCCCTCTTTCACACAAAGACATACCCATGTCCCTGTGATATTTCTCCTCACCTGCAGCGCGCCCGTGCCCCGGCAACATGGAGTACAGCGAGTGCATCACCAAGTGCTTCCCCACGTGCGCCAACATGTACCAGATATATTCGCCCGACTGTAACACGGAGTGCTACCCCGGCTGCAAGTGTCCCAATGGCTACTTCCTACACGAAGACCAGTGTATAGAGGCTGACCAGTGTCCATGCACCTACCAGGGCCGGGAATTCCCCGCTGAGAGCTACCATCAGATTGGTTGCAACGAATGGTAAGCTACGTCCTGATTGGTTGGGACCAGTAGTAAGCTAGCTCCTGATCGACTTGATGGTCTTTCATGAGGTTAGTGAGTATTACGTTCAATTTAGCATTTTAGTAATATAGTCAAAAACTCCTATTTCCATTCTACAATCATCTTGCTTAAAACAAAAGGCACCGTGTTTGTCTCTCCGTTTATCTATGCAAGCGTACAAATTGACCAACTGCTGTGTGTTTTAACAGCCAGTGCGTGTACGGGCGATAACAGTGTATTCGGTGCGGATACCTTCTACATATCGGCCAAAAATTAAGATCGTCCATAGAACAACAACATGCTACCGTATGGTACAACTATATGCAGAACATCGTAAATCATATTTGTATTTGAAATATTTGTAAAGTAATGTAATTCAATATATCGCAGTTTTTATTCTATGTCAAGAAAAATGGCTTCCTCAGCGGACTGTATTCTATGCACAATTTGACAACAACATGCTGCACGTTAGGTTTTTAGCAGTAAAATTAGTCGTGTCGGTGGGAGTGCGAGGAGATCCATTGCCCCAATACACGGTGCTCGGCTTGCACGTTTGACGGCCAGCACTACCACCTGATCACGGCCAGCTGCGTCTACACCCTCGTCCAGGTAGCGTATCACAAGGCTTTTAAATGATCTGACGTGAAGGCCTATCAGAGCTAGTGACTGTCACAATTGTTCTCGCTCTTCATCTTTGCACTTGATATATGGTTTACAGCGGTGTTTGTAATAATAGAAGTAAAAACTTCTATTAGATATAAGGTCTTTTTAAAGGCTATCGTTCAGGTGATAAACATTCATACACCATTCTATCGTTCAGTGTAACAAAAGGTGGCATGTTCTGGACCATTGCATTCCCAATCATAAATAATTTGCTGGTGTACTTATCAGACATAGGGATTTTTGCTTATTGTAAGTTTGTGTCTATTTGAGAGAACACTCATATCAGCGATCTTAGTGCAGTATCTATTCAGTGCTCACATGTTTAAGCCAAGGTCTTAGTTGTCTACAGTGCATGCGAACACCTCACTGTCCTATCCTGTTCTTCCATGGACTCAGCAATACGGATCTCACTGATATTTTAAGGAATTTGTTGGATGTCATATTCGTCTATGGATGATCTGCATCCTCCATTTAACTACAACCATCATTCAAAGGTTGAGCATTTATCTCATGTTCTTGATCCAAAAATTGCCTCTCACAATTACAGTATAACCTCTCTATTAGAACCACCTCGGCACCAGCTGGTCTCAATAGGTAGGTACTGCGTATACAGCAGTTCATTTTCATAGCTTTATGAAGGTTTGGGACAGTGAAAAATAGTCGTATCATAGAAGTGGTCTCAATAGAGAGGTGGTCTTAATTGGAGGTTCTACTGTATTGCTTTCAGACCTTGGATCCCAACGACGAGAAAGGCTTCCTCGACATCTCGTTTGAGTCTGATGGGTGCGCGTCTGCGCCGGTCAAGTGCGTGCGGCGCGTGCACGTGCGGAGTGATGTACACGGGGTAGAGACAGAGGTGGACATGGAGCGCGACGGGGACGTCACCATCAACGGACAGCCGGCGGGCGACCTCCATAAGGTGGGGTGCTATGTTTGAGGTGTGTAACTATGGGCATGTTACTGCACTTTTAACATTGTGCTTTTATTTCCAAACACACTGAGTTTATGGCTATGTTTCTAACACGATGTTTCTGTGGAATCGTTGCCGTGTTTTGATTTGCATTTGGAGGCACTTTTAGTGGCTGGTACTTCATACGCAGCAGCAGCAGCAGCAGCAGCAGCAGCAGCACAGCTTGTAATACGTGCAATCAGTTCATTCAGTGCCCCATTATAAAAACTCTAGCCTCAACCTCCACTCCATTTCAGCGCCCTTACCAGAACTCCCACGTGTACGTGAAGCAGGCCACCTCGCTCTTCCTGCTGGTGGGAGGCCACGGCTTCTCCGTGCTGTATGATCGTCTTGGGGGCAGGCTTTACGTCACCATGGAACCGTATTGGGCTGGCAAGGTAAGGCAGCCTGCAGAGGGCCGGGGTCGTGGATGACAGAGTGGACTATAGATGAGACGGGTAGACTATATATGAGTCATAGTGATAAATAGCATGCTGGTTGAGTTTCATTTCTTCTGATTAGGGTTGTTGTTTGACCAAAGGCTTAAACAGTTGAAATTACCATTGAAAAGTTTGGTTGATGTCTAACAGTTTTATTACAGCTGTTGAGCAAAAGTTATTTGGATAAATGATTCAGTGATTTCATACCAGATACAGTCGAACCTCCAATTAGGGCCACCTCTATATTAAGACCACCTCTCTATTAGGACCACTTTTTGCGGTCCCAAATTTTCCCCCATAATCATTAGTAATGTAAACCTCTATATTAAGACCACCTCTCAATTAAGACCACCCTCTCAACTAAGACCACTTTATGTGGTGGTCCCAAGTGCCATAATCACCTCCAATTAGGACCACACGGGCTTTTCTGTGGCTGGTCACTCTATACAATATCTCCATTAAAGGTCAGTCAGAGTTGATTACCTAACATTTCCTGTAGACTCCCATTGTAGTTAAAGAACTATACTTAAGATTGTGTTAAGAAGTTTTATCTCCAGGGGGTTGAACATTTAATCATAGACTATCTTATATGACTAATTCATGATTCAGTTCTGTGTATTTTGTGATTAAAGTCTTATCTAGTTTTAGTGTATCAAAGATGCTGATGATTATTAGGAAATTTGTGGGATGCTCTACTAAAATTTATTGATGAAGAACAAAGAGAAAATGTTTTATAAAAGCCCACAAATAGACTTCTTTTTTTTCATTCTTTGTAGTTCATGCCTAGTAGATAAATCTCATCCAGTTTATAAAAAGCAATGATCAAAATGTCTAAACCGAAACGTAAAGAGCTCCCACTTGATATGAAAATTAAGTTGATCAATGAAGGTGAACATTACAATAGCAGAATTTATATGGAATATCAAAAATCAAAAAGTCAAGTGCATAACATATTAAAAAGAACATCTGAGTACATTGATGCCTTTAAACCAAATTCTCCACTGCAAAGAAAGAGACCAAGAGGAGTGGAAAATATATGAAAGTAAATATAAATATAAATGTGCTTTGCAATTTAATTACACAAAATCCAACTTCAATGTACTATATTTCATACATTTCTATTCGTGTATAATAGAATACGTGCATGAGAAAAATTGGTATGTCAAATGTGGTGAACCTCTATATTGAGACCACCTCTCTATTAGGACCACTTGAAGCCGATCCCGTGGGTGGTCCTAATAGGGAGGTTCCACTGTACCGAACAAATATTAGTGCCCGTAACATGATTTAATATGGATAACAGGCCCACTACCCCACAAACGTATCTATGTATGTTTGACAGAATCTTCACTAAATGGAGTGGTGGTTTGAAAGTACCAGAGTCTTCATAAAAACATTATACAATCATGATACAATTACAGCCAAACAACCGGTTCTCAGTTCACTATCTGTGATTTTGTCAGGCACCATTAGCCTGCTGTTACGCACTGTGCCTTGCCAGAGACATTCTTCAAGGGCCCTTGTGAATTATTACTATGAACACTGAGTATGGATTTTTTGTGAATTTTCAACTCACTGAATAATCTGAAACGTTTTGGTCGATAGGTTTGAGGTTATTTCATAGAGATTTGCATGTAATGGGTCTTATCTAAACTTATGATCACCTAGAGAAGCTGATATACCCCATACGAGTTGGAAATGATTTTTTTCAACATCAGGATTCATCATTATCACAAGGGCAAACCTACTCAGTGTTTAGGAAGTCTATCCTCAATACAAAACTGCACTTCAACAACCGGTTCACTTTACCCAACAAGTCTGAAACAGGAGAAACATCATCCGAAACCTTACACGATCAACATAACGAAACGTTTCTAAGTACAGTAGAACGGCATTAGGACCACCTTTGGAACCAGTGTTGTGTGGTCTCAATGGAGAGGTGGTCTCCATACAGAGGTTCATTTGGAAGCTCATGGAGGTTTGGGACCGTCAAAGTGGTCTTATCTGAGAGGTGGTCTCAATAGAGGGGTGGTCTTAATTGGAGGTTCTACTGTAGGTTTCTATCAATGATGATATGACCCACCTGCTAACAATACTGGTGTCCTGTCATGTAGACACGCGGTCTGTGCGGCAACATGGACGGCCGTCTGGACAACGAGTACACGTCACGCAGCGGGCTGCCTGGCGCCGACCTGGCCACCTTCGCTTCGTCCTGGCGCTCCAGCACCTGCGAGCGGCGCGACCCAACCTACGCCAGCGTGGACCCGTGCGCCATCAACACAGAGGTCACTGACTGGAGTGACTGCAGTCTGCTCAGTGGTGAGTGGGCAGGGGTTCAACTCTGAGGCAGGGGTGCAAGTGGTGATTGAGCTGTGAAATACGCCCTACAAGCACCAGAGACGCTTGCATTATATAGTGCTGTTCCCTAGGAAGATGAAATAGTTTGAATCTAACATATAAAGTCAGGGCTCACTCACCATATTAATATATATGACTCGCATATAGAGTCAAATTCCAATGTAACTGCATCTGTATAAATACTATCTCTGGTATAAGAAGACTATCCCCCACGATAATAAACCTCCTTAAATAGACGTCCTGTCGATTGCACCCACTTGACCTTAATCCAGGAAGGTCTTGCTAGAAGTTTATACTGCACTATGCTCAACTGAACATGTCAACATTGTAATCGACATGCAACATTTGTGCTGACAGTGGTCTGCTGATGGTATCCACTATCAAAGGGGTGTTATTTGATTTTAGAATAATAGAGCGGGAAGAGCTGAAACATTAAATTGAAAATATAATTGATAAAAGATGACGATTATAGGTTTTTACAACATCTATAAACGATAATGATCTAGCTCTAGATTACTGGGGTTGGTTTATAAGAAAGTAGGATGTGTGTGTGGGGGGGGCGAAAAAATAGGGATGTGGGAATTCATGAAAGTTGGATGCGGGGACAACACCTTAATATTTGTGGGATGTGGGGAAAAAGGGCATAAAATAGACAATTTGGAATGTGGGAAATAAGGCCAAAATCAATTAGGGATGTAGGATTTCGTGACCCCTTATAACACTCTCCCCTCAAGAAAACAGATATACGTCAAACAATACCGGTACTACTGTAATGCAAACCACCCGCAGGTCCCGTGTTCAGGTCCTGTTTGAGCGCGGTTGACGTGCGTCCGTTCCGCAAGGCGTGCCGTTACGACATGTGCGTGCGCGCAAGGACCGCGGGGCCAAGGCGCCGCTGTGCACCTTCCTGGCCGCGCTGGCGCACGAGTGCCAGCAGCAGGGCGTCACCGTGGACTGGAGTCTGGAACCCAGCCTCAAGCTGATGTGCCAAGGTGGGTGGGGGACAAGTGTGTTTGTGTGACTGTATGACTACTTAATATTTGGTAAGTATGGTTCATTGTATATTGTATCATATTGAATCATATTGAAAAAATAAGCATATTTTTGAAGAGAAATATAAACAAATGATATGATACTGGGTGACTGTTGAGCGTGAGTGCTGCATGCAGGGGTTCATTATGAACTGGAGAGAGGAATTTTATATGTGTTAAGGTGGGGCTTTAAGTGTGTTTAAAACATGTATGCATACAGTTTTAGAACAACACATGTTGCTCGTATTGTTTCACATGCACATATTCTTAAGTGCATGCTAGGTTCGCTGGACATCACTCATGTCAGAAAAAGAGACTCAATTACACGTATTCATACATTCTGCTATATGCCAACAAGTTACCTTGAAGGTTGCCACTGACTGTCATTCTTCATAATCTCTGTACTCATACCATTCTAGACGAGCTGGGCCTGTCGTGTCCTGGGGGTCAGGTGTACACAACCTGCGCGCCCCCGTGCGGTGGTCTGTGTCGCGACCAGCAGCTTGATCAGACGATGACCACATGCAACATCCCACAGGCGGCAGGGGACTGCCTCGCCGGATGCGCATGCCCAGACGGTGGGTGCTAGCTCTCCTTCACTTGAATCTATAACGATGATGACTGATAGGTCTTAAGCCTATATTCAGTCTTATGTAATCCATATGTGTATTGATATCATGTGACTGAATAGGATTATCGTGTTTCCTTTTTAATAGGTAGCTTTCCAGCTGCATATAAGATACATTCACCGACCCTGTTTTTTATTCTTCATACAATTAATCTGTAAGAACTACTTTGCATTTTCTGCGAATTGAATCTGTCATTAATCAACATTAGCTAATCAGTTCTTTGAACGATTAACTCTTTTCTAATGGTTGTGAGCTTAACCCTGAAGTTAACCTTTAGCAAGTGTTGTTGGTTTGTTTCGTTAGCCATTTGCTTATAAAAGAAGCTCATTACTATCTGTCACTGATGCTTACTATACACTAAAATGATTTTCAAGCTTTTCTCTCACATCCTTTCAGCAAGCATATTTCTACCTCTATTTCACTGGGCGGCATCGAACTTTGGACCCCAAGCCATCTAGGGCCACTTGATATAGTCAAATGGAAGATTAGTGTTGTAAAATGTGTTTTCGGTAGTGAAATATGCTTTCTAAAACGAATATGAGAGGAGAGAAGCTTGAAAGAGAGAAGCTTGAAAATGTATCCTCAAGCAGTGAGAAACACATACATATTGATAGAATAATGTTCCTGCCCTCCAGGCCAGCTGCTGGACGACCACGGCCAGTGCGTCCCTCCCGCCCAGTGCACCTGCTACGACGCCTATGACCGAGACAACCCCATCAAGGAGGCGGGGGCCGTGGCCACGAGGGGCTGTGGGGACTGGTGAGTACGCTGCAATGGAGAATTTATAGATCACCAGGCTACGTGGTACAGTAGAACCTCTCAATTAAGATAACTTGTGGTATCAACTGAAAGTGGTCTCAATGGGAGAGGTGGAGGTTCCCATTGGAATCATTTTGAAGGATTGGGACCAATAAAAATTGGTCGTACTATAGACGTGGTCTCAATAGAGTGGTGGTCTTAATTGTATGTTCAACAAAGAGTCATACGAGAGAGGTTGTACTGCACAGGTGTCTACATGCATAAAACTACTCATGGCATGGACCCAGTGCAATTTTATCACATAAAAACCCCACAAAATCAAAATGAAATAGAACCATGTAAACGAAAAGTATGTGCAGTGCTTCAAAAGCTGTCAAAAGGAGGTGTGCTATTATTAGTTTAAAAAGCATGCAGAAAGAAAGATGCTGGTGTATTCCATGTTTCCAGAAAGCAAACTCCATTGCAGCTGTTTTGTAGGACCTATCATATCTCTACAATCGTTCATTCCTATCTACCTTACAATATAACACAGTATCCTCTGCACCTAACTCTTTGCACCTGTAGTGTATGTACCTCGGGCGCGTGGGACTGCGGTGACGTGGACTGCGCCATGGAGGTGACGTGCCCCAACAACCAGGTGTACCTCGAGGCCCTGCCTGTGTGCGGGGGCACGTGTGACGACCTGGACCGACCCTGTCCCGATGACGATGACCTTATAAGGGGCGGTTGCGGATGCGAGGCTCCTTTGGTACTCAATAATGAGGTGAGTGTGCTGGTACGCTAAACACAGGCAAGTATGTTCGATGTCAGATCAAAGATATTGGTCAGATTAACTGTTGTAACCTCATGACAGGGTAAAGACCCACAAGTGTGGTAAAAATGTGTAGCTTAAGAAGTCATCCATATAATACCATACTAATGGCGGTTTTATAAGGAAGTGGGATGCCGAAAAAGGGGCATGTAGGATTTAAAGGAAGTGGGATGTGGGAGAAAAGCCTTAACAATGGTGGGATGTGGAGAAAAGGCCAACAATCTAAGGATGTGGGAAATAAGGCCGAATATATTAGGGATATGGGATTTACTTCTTGAACCCTTAAGGAGTGTTCATTATTTTAGTCAGGGGAGCGGAATATAATGGGGGGTCAAAAATTTTGACTATATATTGAGGGGGTCAAAAAAGTTTCAAGACACCAAAGGGGGGGGTCAAAATGGTTTGAGGTTGATTTCATCTAAATATTATATTATTACATTATAAAAATAATATCTCAGTCAGACGTTAGTTGAAGAGTATCTTACCCATTTGCAAAATCTGAAATTATGGATGAATGAAATACGCTGTAAATGGAGAGAACAGAATAGGCTAAAAAACGGAGAAACAGGCACACGATTATGATTGGCAGGATCTTATGGAAAAGGGCCAACTTGGTAAACTCACAGTCAAAGAATTGGACAAAAATACATTAGCTTCCATTCAATCAGATAAAAGGGGAAACGGCAGATAAGATCAGATTCATCATTGGGCATAAATGTGGCAAAAGAAAACATTAACACTGACCCTGACCAGGAGTTGGAGGAAAGTGATGAAGACAATCAAAATGAAATGGAAATAGCTGAATTTGGGGATTCTAGTGATTCTAGTGATTCTGGTGATGACAGTGATACTAAGGGCAGTACAACTGAACAAATTCAAGATACAATTGTAAATGATGTCATATTAACAAGATCTGGAAGAAACAGTAAGAAAAGGAAAATTGACGATGAATATTTTCGTTATTGATTTTTGATATTTGATATAATTGTTATTTGAAATTGTTGCAAAAAACATTAATTAAAATATGTTATTTATTAATGGTATTGCATCTTAGAATCAATTAACACCCAGGATAGTTTTGAATGTGCTAAGTTGTCTGTAAACGAAACTTTACAAGTCTTACAATTGGGGAGTGAAACTTTACATCTAGTACAATATGGGGGGGGGGGTCATAAAAGTTTCCATAGGTCCTAGGGGTTCAAAAAAGTTTTATCGGCTCTGAGGGAGGGGGGGGGGCAAAAAGTTTCTATGTCGAGTGTGGAAAATATTGCGACCCCCTGACTCAAATAATGAACACTCCCTTATACCCCACCCCGCACCCCCTCTATTCTAACCTGCGCGTGTGCTGTGCAGGGCGTGTGCGTGTCCGCGGACCTCTGCCCGTGCGTGCTGGGCGGAGTGCACTACTCGGCCGGAGACAGCGTGGACCTTGGCTGCACCACCTAGTAAGGCAAAAAACAGCGATAATCTCGCTATCTTGATATATCTCATCTCCAAGTTTCTGTTCTATCCAAGTTGGTGTCACTTCCCTTCAACCACACTGTGAACACATGCATGTCGGTAATCTCGAATACTGGCTATCTCGAACATTTTACTTTATCCCTGCAATGTTGAGAGGACACGGTTTTTTTTTGCTTTACAACTAACCTAGAGTTGTGTCAATGGAGAGGTGACTTTGGTCACCGTGTGAGGGTTTGTGGCCAAAATAAATGGTTTTATTCCTAAATGGATGTTCTGTTGTTCCAGGTTTGAATATAGTCAATGCCAGCCAGATTGCAGGGCAGTTTGGGTTACATTGTGTCATTGCATCACTTCAGCATCACTTCGTTTCTATCTATCTATGTACACCCTCCGGCACGTGTTGTAGCTTACTCTGGTAATAAAACTATGTTCTTTCCTCAGGTTCTTTCCAGTGAAAATGGTAAAAATGAATGATTATATTTTGAAAATGAAAATGTATGTTGTTCATAGCACTATGTTTGTGGGTACCAGTTCAGAGCTTCATTACATTTTTGGGTCTGATATCCTCGGTTGTGGCACTATTATATTCTAGGTATTGATTTCATACCCCCGGTGGCACACGTGTGCCCCATTTTTTAGGGTTAGACACCCCCTCCCAAGATCACTGTGTAAGTGGTGTGAATGTTGAGTGTTCAGACTGTATAAAGATCATTGACATTATGAATTGATAGAGAAGACAGAAACCTTACTTAGGTAAATTATTGTTTTATATATATGTATATTGGTGTAATTTAAGATCATTAAAAATAAAACAGGCATACAAAAAGCTAAATTTATATTCAGTCACCTTTAAATTTGAAAAACAATGTGCATTTAAGAATATGATATAGACGAGACATTTACCCATGTTGATTTTTCTTCTTAGTGTAAATAATTTTCTAGTGTTTTCTTAAAATGAGATTAGTCAATTAATTCTTGAATTGAATGTCATTTATTAGTTTTGCTTTGCACCAGCCAATATCGTCTTTTTCTATCTCCCTATGATAATATATAAAATACTCCAAAAGCGATGAAAGAATACAATATTACTAATCAAGTTAAAAAAAGATTGGTGATATCAGTGCCTAAATCCAATAACCTCATGGTGAGCAAAAGATCATCATCGTGATATTACTTTATAAAATGCGTCATAAGTCTCATCCATTCTAATGCACGCTTCATATATTTAGTGTACATATGATAAACTGTATATATTGCCAAAAAGATCAAAGATCTCTAAACGTTATGTTACTGGTTAAAACTCACCATAACCTTTGCTTTAATGAACACTCCAAAGCTGCCTTTTTATAATGAATCATGGCTACATGTATATAAAAGCTCATGTGTGATGGAAACCTGTGTGTGGACAGTTCATAAGTCCATCATGTGTATGCTGACCAGCTTGGTGTTGGTTTTCGGGTTGTGTGCTGTTGGAATCACACATTCTCATAGGAGCTGTAACAATATTAGAAGAGATAAGGTTTTCCAATCTAATCACTCCAATGTAAAGATTGGACACCATTTGACACAAGATTGGAAAGTACAGGACAAGCAATGGTTCGTT
>CM032659.1:28377506-28411496 GCA_019095985.1 Streblospio benedicti
TGTATCTACAATGCGAGGTCAACATGCATTGTTGTGTACATTGCAACAATTAATGCACTAGTGGCCATAGGAATATGCATATGCTATAGCAGTTTCATTGCCGTGGTTAGAAATTCCATTATGGCTACAAAAGCCAGGAAGGAAACTCGGCGCATCATCACCAGACTCTGCTTGCTGATGATCACCACTTTTCTGTAGCCTCCCTAACAACAGCGATTCTCACATGCTTAGTGTACTTCTTTGAAACAGCGGATAGTGTTTACCAGTATGGGAATCTGATCGTGAGTATTGGACCAGCCATGCTGAACCCTTTAATCAATGTGCTGACTACTGCTCAGTTTTTGGAAGACTTCAACGCACCTGCCGTTGCTAGGGCAATGCGCACGGCCCTGGAAGTAGCAGTGCAGCATGTCATAGCAGTATTCTGGAAACTGGGATGCTTAAACCACAGCCACAACACTCTAAATCGCAGAACAAGTAACAAACGTGTGAAACATGATGTAGATAGTATACAGTGAAACTTTTATGGAAAGAGCATTGTAGTCTTCTAGATGTATGTGGTGAAATTGAACAGGCGGGGAGATTAAGGGGTGTTGACTAGGTTAAAATAATAATTGGTGTACAAGATAAAGAGTACGCCGGTGGGGTGGGATCACAAGTCTGCGTATAATGGGCAGGCAACGCTGAGCTTGTGTGACGGCCATGGAGCGATAGTAATATTAGTAATGAATGAACACATCTGAAATCATATTTTACAAGAATTCCCTCTGGGGAATTATTTCACAGAAGCCACACAAGCTCCAAAGCTTGACATTGTTGTCTTTCTGGAGGAACTTCTTGCTCTATATTATTTTGGCTTTTTCACATATCCAGAACCAAATAACGCATACGTTATGTAATTGGCACGCCGTAGTTATGGGTTTTACATTGAATTAGTTTTTAAAAGATCATTATTCCCTCTGTACATTGATATGATGATTGATGTCATTGATGATTTTGAAAAAAAACAAATAGTTATTTATATTGAAATAAACTGTATTGCAAAGTTATTTTGTGTTTGTTCATTTGACATATTAGACTATAAGTGGAACCCTTATTGCATCTTCCAAGTTCTACATGATCACTGTTATTCTAGACTAAGCATCCATTTAAAGTACATAGATATCACATAGAAGAAGGAAGAGTGCAATTAAATGGATTCACTTAAAGAAGTACAAATGAAAGAAAACAGTGCAAGATTTTTGGACACCCATTTTTATTTTGAGACCAATACATTAAACGTCTCAACTATGTGTACATGATGGTATATAGAACAATTTTACCCTATCACACCATCAAACATTTTCAATTTTGATAACCTGTTACCTTCAGTAATTGAAACTAAATATTCACTTTACATTTTACATGCTCTAATTACCAATGAATATTATGGTATCAATATTTGCTATCCATTGAACATACAATGCTTAATTGGATATAACAATATAAACATACACTTTTCACATTCACATTATAACTATTTCAGGCTATTTTACATATTTAATGATGATATTAATTAAGCACATTATGACCATACAACATTAGTTAGCCAGGATGAAGTTTCACAATAACTGCTTCTATTTTCCTGTACGCTCTCCTGATGCTGAATCCCGTACTACGTGGATTCTGGACGTAAACCTGTTTGTTCTAGCCGCTGCTCCGCGCGCGTGTGGGTGGAGGCGTCCTCCCAGGGGGAATTGCCCGGGGTGTGCTGGGCCTCCGGAGACCCCCACTACCTCACCTTTGACGGGCTGAGATACGACTTTGCGGGCGAGTGCTCATACACGCTGGTCAGGGACAGGTAGGAGTTAGCAGTGCAAAGCGTCCTCAGAACTACGGGGTGTACAGTTTTTGGTCTATGTTCATTCAAACAAAAACAGGAAATAAGAAGGTGTGAGGGGAGGGGGCGGGGAATGATGATACGGTTATGGAGTTTGTATAAATACAGTCCATGTGGAGTCCCATGTTATGATTGCTGTTAGCTTTACCGAATGATATCCTGATTTCTTGATACATGTATACTCTAAATCATCACATGGTATTTAGGCCTACCTGGTATGGATGCTCGGCCATAGTTTTTATTACCAGTTTGAAAGGCACCATCATCTATGTCATCTATGCCATAATACTGACCGCAACAGGCTGCATGTATAGTAGTGCCCTGTATAAGACCAATCGCGCCCTGCTTGTATGACCGTATGACCCCACTCATGGCCTTCCTCCTCCACCCCGCAGGACGAGCGCCCAGGCGTTCACAGTGGACGTGGAGAACGTGCCGTGCGGCGAGGCGGGAGTCACGTGCGGCCGCTCTGTCAAGGTGAGGGCAAAATAGCCTGTTTACTCCATTTGTAAACAGGGGGATGATAGTTTCCCAACTTGTGAACTGGTTTGTAAACACCTGGGGGAAAACTAACAGTTTACAACCTGTTTACAAGCACAACGACTTTGGGGGGGGATATCATGGTATGTGTGGTGCGTATTAATTGTAGTATAGCATAAAGTGGGGTCCATAAAGGGTAGAGGTCCATTAAATCAGCTCAATGATTACAGCTACTAAAGTTATGTATGTTTTATGAAGCACCTGAGTTACATTCCATAATGGTGTCTTAACTGAAAGAACCCTCGCATGCATTGTGAATTTGGTTTGAATGACACCAAGTAGCAAGAATATTGCTTTGCACCAGATACATAGAGCTTTCACCATTTCATGGAGACTGTAGCACACAACACTAAAACCAGCTTGAAAGTCGGTGTCCACCATTTTGAAAAGCATCATATATTATACAACATTGTTGTCAAAGGAAATAACCACACATAGTAATAGTTTATCTTAAAATCTTTTAAAATTTATTTATTTATTTATTGTTGTTGTTATTGTTGATCATGCACCATAAAATAGACGACAGGTGTGTGCAGGGTCAGAATTAGCCACTTGTGGAGGACGAATAAGAAGTTTCAGCAACTCGTCCTTTTGGCGAGTAGCAATTCTGGTCATTTTGGCGTACATATAACGTTTAACATATAACGTATAACGTTTGTGCCAAGAGGACGAGTACAATCCTGCCAGGACGAGTTGATATTGGAGCATTACTCATCCTACTGACGAGTAGCACTTTCCTACCTAATCCTGACCCTGTTGTCAATGGAAAACACTACCTCTAACTGCTTATTTCACACCAGATATTTTACGCTGGCACGCTGTTCCACCTGCTGGCTGGGCCGGCCGCCTCCTCCCTCGAGGTGGCAGGCGTCCTTGTGCCGCCCACAGACACGGCTGTCTTCCCAGGCGTGCGCTTCACCTCTTCCCTCCAGGTGCAGGTGCTCTTCTTCCTGGAGCTCGGCATGACCATCACCACCAATGGCGGTAAGCAGCTGGTGCCTGTCTATTGTAACTGTAATCTTTTGATGGTGTGTGAACAGAGCCCCATGATAGGAAATTGAGCCTACCTGGAAGTCCGGGGCCTGCTGATTTTTACCAGGGCTGGCTGGTTTCGAGGGTTCACAGCCCGATGGGTGGGCTACGTTTTGGAAGTTCTTAATATTAACGTGATTGAGGAGACTTTTTGTCAGAACCAGCTACATTTTGTAGTTGCCGGTCATGTGGTCTGTGAGCAAAATGTCATAAGATTCATACCCTGCAGTGACCGAGGTGACATTAATTTTTTTGTGTTCGTTCTAATAACTGATGAGTGTTACACAGTGATTGCAACATTATTATGATGTGAAGCCATTTTGGTTCTAAGATATCTCTAAGGAGACTAATTTCCAATGGAACATGGTCGAAGAAATCGCATCGTAGAGGTGATGTATTAGTATGTATAGTCACTTTAGACAATCACGGCAGCTTAATGTGTTCACTACTATTAAATGGGTAGGTGGTCATTGTGCATGTTCACATCTCTAGCATTATTTATCGAGACAACTTTTAAATCAAAATGATTTCTCATGATCCGAAACCTTCGTAAAGAGATCATGATGAGCCTCTTTGAAGAGGCCAGTCTCCACTGTTATCACTAATGAGCCCAGTCCCTGCCTGGGTCCTACTAATTACTGTAGCCGATCATATCTAAAACACACTAGAATATATAAAACACACAGTTTTATATATGGGGAGACATCTGCCCCCGGAATTTTCTATAGAGTAGTTAAAAACCTATTATATACATTGAAACCCCATTTTCAACCACAGATATGCGACTTTGGAGAATACTAAAAACCTAAGGACAAACAAATGCCGTTGGAAGTTGAAGAACTAACTGTATATGCAGAGAAAGCATTTCTTCATCTTATAGACACTGCGATGTGGTTCCAGATGATGTTTTTTTCTTTGGAACTTGTGGAACAAATATTTATGTACCAGTAATCTACACTGTAATGTTCATTTATTCACATCTAATCTTAAACTGCTGGGTTCACGAACATGTGTATAACGGTCCTGTCACTACACTACAGTATTCGCATATACCACGGCAGCTTCACCTCTCTGCTGCAGGCACGGGCGTGACGGTGTCGCTGGACGCCGCGTCCTGGCGCGACCGCGTGGACGGCCTGTGCGGCAACTACAACGGGGACGCGAGCGACGACCTGGGGCTGCCGGGCACGGCGCCCGAGGCGTTCGGGGACTCGATGCGCACCGTGACGGCGTGCCCCACCACCGCGCCACCCGTGCAGGACGAGGAGCCGTGCGACAGACACGTAAGTGCGACGCTGAATGAATTTCTTGAAATTACATGAGATATACATGTATGTATTTTCAACCTTTTTCGGCATACTCTGTTGACAAAAATGTTGTTTTCTCAGCCCGCACCAACTTGCTGAAATGGCATAAAGCAGTTTCATGACCCCCAGAGTATGGGGAAGATGATGAAATATGAGAACACTTGTTGTACTTTCATCACCGGCTGCCCTTAAATGGATAAGAGACTTTTTGGAAGCCCTGCTGCACAGCTGACTGGGGGGCACAACATGTACACTGTGTACGTGTATTAGCTAAGCGGCTTAGGTCAATATGTTGATAGAATCGTGCATATGGTGATACAAGCACCAAAATTGTAGGATTTGAGCACAAGATTGGAGGTCAATAAGAATTTTGCACGGTGATGGTGATTGACACGAACGCAGTGAGTGTCAATCACGTGAATTCTACGATTGAATGGACAATCGAGTGTTCAAATTCCATTCTATCATGACTAAAATGACTAAAAATCTGTAAATGAGTGTCATATTCGTTTTTATTTGAAAATAATCATATCATAATGTTCTCATTGCCATTTTGACCATGCGACTCAGCGGCTGTTATTCAGTTAAAACCTTTGAATATTTAGCATAGTTTCGAAATTATCCACTATAAAAACATTTTTTTTTTCTGATAAAGGACGAATATGCGATTGATTTGACACCAAGAAATAATTAATCCAACAACTATAATTTTGTAAAATATTAGTTGGAAGTCGGAAGATGTGTCAAAATGTTTACTCGTGCTGATTTGCGCATGCGCGTTACAGCCCTTAGCAGCGTGCATATCTTCCCTTAGCAACGTGCATATCGTATAATTGACACGCCTGCTCGACCAATCAGCGTGGGTTATTGGCGGTGATTTTTGCACGGAATGATAGAATGGCATATTGACTCTAAAGAGCACACTTAAGGTTTCTATCCGTGGAGCTGTTTGAAAATCAGGATGGCGGCCATTCCTTTGCTGTTTGTCACTGTCTGTTGACAATTTTGTACATTGGCCGCTATACGATATGTTCATTAATAAGTATCTATAGCTCAAAATATAGGTTTTTTCTGCTCAATGGTTAGATGTTGCCAAATTATTTGGAATTTGCTTTACATTTTGTAAGTTGTTGAAAAAAATAGATTTTAAGGCTTTTCTAATCGCCACCGCACCGAGCTGGGGTGGATTACAAACGGCGGTTTTGGTCGAACACCATGGCGCTAATATATATAATATCAGCATGCTAGTGTATGCTTATTTCTACGTAGATAGTGTGTAATATAATACACAATATCCATTCTCCTCTCCTCCTGCTCCACAGCATGGCGTGCGCCGCGCGTGGGCCACAGACATGTGTCGCATCATCCGCGACTCGCCCAAGTTTGCCACATGTCGCACGCGCCTCGCCGGCTGGACCGACTACTACGACGAGTGCCTCTACGACGCGTGCGCGTGCGACCGCGGCGGCGACTGCGCCTGTCTCTGCGACGCCATCGCAAACTTCGCGGCGGCGTGCGCCCGCGAGGGTGTGGTGGTGCAGTGGAGGAGCAACAAGCTCTGCCGTATGTAGTAGTAGGTGGTGAACGGTTAGGTTCAAAAAACCCGGACTTTACAGTTTCCAAGTCAACCCGTACCCAGACTATGCAGTGGCAAAATGCACTGGCGTTACTGGCAAATTTCAACAAAGTTCGTTTTTTTTTGCACCATCCAGTTTGTTCGCTTCGCCAAACAAACATTTGCCATCCATAAGTAACACTTCGCTTGCCTCAGCAACTAATGCTGCCGCCACAATACGCCCGCGGACAGATGCTCAATGCGAATGGATAGGGAGTTTAACTCATAACCAGAAGTTGTGGGTTCGATTGCCGGTCGGGTCTGGTAGTGGGTGTTAAACAAATTTACTCCCAACAGGTTGCACATTACTCCGTGATACCTACACGTTAAATAGGTACAGGTCAGGCGAGTGAACGCAAATATACTTTGCTATTTCTTATTGCATTGTAGACCGTTTTGTGCAAGTATATTAAAATGTACCCTTCCTCAAAGTAGAATCGTCTATACTATATGACTCTTTCACATATACACAAACCTTTATCAAATTCCGACGTAAATATTGAGTTATATGGAATCACCTCCATACTAAGTAGATGCCTGCTTACCATTGACACCCGTAATGCACTTATTTTCAATGAAGCACCCAGCGGCTCATAGCCTGACACTGACCCCTTCTAGCCGTGATGTGCCGTCCACCGTTCGTGTACCGCGCGTGCGGGTCTGCGTGCCCCGCCACGTGCGACGACCGAGCTGCCGAGGGGCAGAGCTGGGCGGGGATGTGCGAGGCGAGCCACTGTGTGGAGGGCTGCTTCTGTCCCGACGGGCTCGTCAGGCATGGTACGTGAGGTGGCAACGCCCTAATTAGTTCAATGAAACCTAAAATATTTTGGCATTTTGTTGCTTTTGGAAATTGTAGCATAGAAAGAAAACAGAGTACGAAACATAGTGACTTTGAATGGGTCGTGAACCCCCGTCTCCTAGGTGATCACTGTGTGCCTCGCGAGGAGTGCCCGTGTCAGGACGAGGCTGGCAACTGGTACACAGAGGGAACGGAGCTCAAACGCCAGTGCAACACGTGGTACGTGCAATAGCTTGCGATTGAACTTGAAGTATAGCAATAAATTAACAGATTAGCTGACTTTTGAAGAGAGATTGTTTATCAGGGAGAAGGGGGTAAGATGGTCTTGTGTGTGTGAATCGGTGGGAATAGCCATGACTGTTAAAGATTTGTAAACGTTTGATTGTGAGAGTTCCTAGTTTGTAGACGACACAAATACACTTATCATAGATTTCATCTTAAAAAGTTGTTTAAGAATTGTACAGACCTTTCTCTAAGTTAGTGTTGGAAATTTGAAACAAACCTGTACTGCACGTGTGTGCCCTTCTCCACATCCTGCTCCTCCTGCTTATGTTGTTGCTAATCCTGCTGCTATGGCTTCTGCTGCTCCTGCTCTTGCTGCTTCTCCTGCTGCTGCTCCTGCTGACAGCGTGTGCGAGTCGGGCGAGCTTCGCTGCACCAACGCGTCCTGCGAGTGCGACGCGGTGGAGGAGTGGCAGTGCGTGAGTGACGCGCGGTGCGTGCCGGTCAGCTGGCGCTGCGACGGCATCACCGACTGCGCCGACGACTCCGACGAGGCGCAGTGTGGTACGTGCATGGTGGCAGCAGGGTGACACACGCACGCACACACACGGCCCACACACACACCCACGCCCCCCCCCCCACACACACACACATATGCGTGCCACTCACGTTCCAGACCACTTGATTCATCATTTCGACGGGGTGCATGATGTGCTTGGTATCCGGGTGCACATTAGATTTGCCACATGGTCCCTAGTTGGGGTAAATTCTGGATCTATCACTCCATGGGACAAATGGCATATTGAACAATCTTGCAAACTTAACAAAGGCTTTTATCATTTATATCATGCAATTGACGATGACGCACATGTGGAGGATTTTGTTAATGTTACTTCAATTCAACACGTTATCAAGCGGTGGTGATATGTTGGGAGCAGAAGCGGTTTAGAGGACTGTGTTAAGATACTGCATGATGGTTTTGCAAACACGTTTTGACCCACATGCTTTTTCTGATATATTTATTCTATCTTATGGTGCATTCCAGCAAACATCAACTAGATTAACGGAGACAATACTAATACAAGAAAACACTATACCATGACCACCATAGCTCGTCTCTGTCCACAGATGTGGAGTGCGGGCCTGACGAGTACACGTGCCTGCCGAGCCCGGGCTCGGGGGAGAACGTCACCGTCTGCGTGCGGGAAGAGCAGCGCTGTAACGCCGAGGTCGACTGTCCCCTGGGCGACGACGAGTTTGCGTGTCGTGAGTGATGTTACGACCAGTCAGGATGCGCATTAATGTGTAAAGTTACAAGCACGGACACAAGTCATTGTCGCAAGTTACGAACAGCTAATCAAGTTTGAACTTCATGTTTTAATGACTATTGTCACTGGTGTCCCCTGTAGACCAACTGCATGCTCACGTTACTAAATAATGCTATAACTAGATATTACTTCATTAACAAAAGCAATCATGAAACAGATCTATTCACCATCAATCTTTAAAAGACGTTCGTATTTGTGTGGGTAAAAATATAAGTTTCAACGCTTTATTTTTGTTCCCGTTAGTCAAGGCCGAGCCTCGGCAGTAAACATCGGCAATCAAAGGACCGGCGGTAGTTGATAAATTCGAGTTTTGGGGGACTTTCTACCTTAAATATCATAAGTAGAGTTCACCACACATGTATATCACAATAAAAGTTCCAGAGAAACCAGTCTAACTGTATGTTAGATTCGTATCCTCTGATTTAAATTTAAAAATTAAAGAATGCTATATACTATCCACTATATCTCCCCTGGGATCACTCTTTCGTGCACTATCTCTATATTTATCCACCTTCCCTATCACTCATCTCCAAACGTCTCTCATTCTTCCCTATCTCCCAGCTCTCTCTCTCTCATTCACAATGTCCCTTCAAACTCTCATCTCTCTCTCTTTACTCTACAGCACACAATCTAAAGTAATCTTGTTAGATGGTTGGTTGTACAAACCTGACCCCTATGGCTTGTTTCTCTCGGTAGCGCCGCCGGCGTGCCCCTCGCCCGCCTTCTTCCCCTGCCCCGTCTCCGGCCGCTGCATCCCCGAGCACTTCCTGTGTGATGACGTCTTCGACTGCGGCCCGGGAGACTTCACTGACGAGAACAACCAGCAGTGCAATGGTAGGTGACACACATACAATGTTTAAATGAAAAAATGTGTCATGGTTTATCGGTTGCTATGCATGAATTCAATGCCTGAATAATTGTGTTAATCTTTGCAAGCTCGGGCAATGTTCACCCAATTCAGGCATTGAATCGTGCATATTGACCACTAAACCGTGATATATTTTTTCAATATCACATTGAGCTGCTTATGAGAAGGACTAATTAGGTTCTGTGTACTACAACGGATTTCAGTAAGCAAGCGTATTTTATAATTTGCATGTACGTTTCAACTATTTTTGTTATATTACTATTTGTAGTTGCTGATCAAATATATCTATTTATGCATATAACCACCATATAAACAAGATGATGAACGGACCCAATTCTTTTACACCTTTAGCAATATAAAATAAAACAGCGCCAACTGCAAATGCTTTGGATGCAAGCTGTAAATTGGACCTGCCTGGCACGTTCCTCAATACCATATCACTTGTGCAATCAACTGCGTAGACTAACTCTTTCTGGCCACCGCTTGTAGACTCGCGCTGCGACCAGCCGGGCCAGTTCCGCTGTTTCACCGGGCTGTGCATCCCCGACGTGGCGCTCTGTGACGGGCACGACGACTGCGGGGACGGATCAGACGAGACAGGCTGTGGTCAGTGGTCAGTGGGTCAGTAGACCCAGTGGTCAGTAGATTTTGTGGTCAGGACCCGCTGTGGTCAGTAGATTGGGTGTGGTCAGTAGACCGGTTGTGGTCAGTAGACTGTGGTCAGTAGAGGGCCCTCATGGCAATGAGCACTCAAACTGCATGCATGCTTTAGTTTACATTTATGATGACATGGACAAGATTGCCATGATGCATCCTCTGCAGTACTAGTTGTTAAAGAAATATAATAAGACATGTACAATCTTGATGTAATCTCTAAAGAAGTAGATCTATGCTTCAGACAACATGTGTCAAATAGTTGCTTACCAAGTGCTCCTATGCAGGAACTTAACTGGCTGGTTATTGAAGAAGAGCAATGAGTACATAATACATGATATGTGACTCTTGATGACTATTCCAAATGCGTTTGGATTGTAGAGTGTGTAGAGGGAGAGAAGTCTGTCCATAGCCACGGCGACAGCGACATTAGTGTGGACCCGCCCAAGCACCAGCACAGCATCCTGGCCGGCAGCGGCCTCCTGGCCGAGCTGGACGGCGAGCACCCCCAGGTACACAGGGTGGGAGGTGGGGCAAGTTAATTACCCCAGACTAATGACCCCAGAGTGTATAACCATGACAGGTACATAGGGTGGGAAGAATGGGGGGAGGCTAATAACCCCTAGAATGTATAACCATGACAGGTACATAGGGTGGGAAGAATGGGGGCAGGCTAATAACCCCTAGAGTGTATAACCATGACAGGTACATAGGGTGGAAAGAATGGGGGCAGGCTTATAACCCCAGAGTGTATAACCATGGCAAGTACACAGGGTGGTAGGTGGAGGCAGGCGAATAATCCCAGACTAATGACCCCAGAGTGTATAACCATTGCCGGTACATAGGGTGGGAAGAAGTGGGGGCAGGCTAATAAGCCCCAGAGTGTATAGCCATGGTAGGTACACAGGGTGGGAGGTGGGGGTAGGCTAATAGCCCCTAGAGTGTATAACCATGGCAGGCTGAGTTGTATTTTAACAAGGACACACTAAAGAGTTTGTTGCAGAGTATCTGATATGTGTGTCCTAACCACACCAGGTGTGCTTCACGGTGGCCGGGCCCTCCGTGCGCACCTTCTCCGTGGCCTTCTGGGCGGCCGAGATCACCGAGGTCACCATCGTGCTGCTCGACCACGGCCGCGAGATACATGAGGAGGTGAGGGACTCAGTCTTGGAGCTCAGTGGCGAGGTTAGGAGTCAGAGCTGCATTTCTGCTGCTTCAACGTTTGTAGAATTGTGCTACGCTGAAGACATTCTTTGACTGCAACTGTTTTTACTTGGGTTCAGCCTATATCATTTAGGGTTTTCTTAAGTGTGAGACAGTCAACTCCTCATCATTGTTGTTATAGATGGCTTTAGATAGAAAACAAACACGGACAAATTATAGGAAGATAACTTTAGTTCTCAGCCTCACTCTGGCAGATCCAGGTTTTAGAAAGAAGGGGGCGCACCGATAGGATTACATGGGTTTTGTACATGCAAAGCCTTGCAGAGATGCAAAAACCAACAAAGTAATACTACTCTCCCTCTGCGGCCTCCCTTCAATGTACATGTACATGTACACGTATCTCCTGTTTGCAGACGTCCGTAGTTCCGTCCTCCGACCCATCGGCCTGGCAGTACTACTCCCAGGCTGTTTGGGGGATGGGTGGCGGTGCGCTGGGGAACAAGGTGTGCCTGCTGTTCACGTCGTCCTCGGCCGCCCAGAGCGTGGCCGTGGAGGGCGTCGTCATCGAGGCGTGCACCGCGCCAGGTAAACACTTGTGGGGGAGATTCTTGCGGGGTCAAGACATCACACATCCCTACTTTTTTTGGCCTTATTTCCCACATCCCTAATTTTTGGACCTTTTTCCCATATCCCTATTTTTGGCCTTATATCCCACATCCCTAATTCTTTTTTGCCCACATCCCACAAATTTTCTCCCACATCCTTGAAATCCCACATCCCTCTTTTTCAAACTTTTTCCACATCCCACTTCCTTATACATCACCCCATTCTTATGTCACGTTCAAATATTTTTCACCATTTCACAAAGCCCATTCCAGTACATAGATTTATGCCCATTAGGATATTAGCATAGATCCGGGACTTTAATATTAGTGATAGTGTCTATGTGATTTAGCTCTATGGATATATAGTCATGAGCCCTTGTAGAAAACACAGGGGTATTGTCGTCACATGCAGATTCTGCCTTGCTACTCATTTATAACCCGGAGCTCCATTGCAAAGACAGCATCATCTTGTCATATAAATGGTGGAGGAGTTGTTATCTTAGAGATACTTGTCTTCTAAAGTAAATTGTTCATTTGTGCTCTTACATGTAAACTCTAAATGACTATCTGCACAGTTCCCACTTAAGCAGGTTGCATGTGGGTGCTCCAAGTCATTATCATGCTCGACTGAGCTGGAATTGTTTAATCAAAACAGTGAATGAGTGTATGTCTCAGTCTTTTTCTTGAAGCTATGCCACATATTTGATACGTGCTCATAACTTAGCAGATGCCAACATCCCAGTGTTCTAAACATGTAATGGTAAACAGTGAATATGAATCCAACTAATCATTTGCATGTTTTCATCTAGAGCCGTGTGAGGAGATTGTGGACCTGTGCTCGTACCAACAAGACTTCTTCTCGCTGGCGTGTAGCGGCGGCTGTGGCAGCGAGGATGAGTTCCTCCTGCCCGGCGAGGACCTCGATGACGTCAGCTTCCTGCTGGAGGAATGCAGCGTCAGCCCCACCCAGGTGCTCACGTGCGGAAGGTGGGTGCTCTACGCGTGGCAGGCTTTTTGGATTGGGCGGCGTACGAGGGTGTGCAAGAGCAGCAACATGGATTTTTAGTGTTGTCATTGCTGGTTTCTTTAAAATAGACTTATTGGCTATCTGCCACTGCTTTTCAGTGCTTTTGTCATCATTTTTTGTCATCTTTTGTCATCATGTTACGGTTATGCCAATGTATCTAAGTCGATGTGGTGATTGCATGTACACATACGGTTCCCATAAAACATCATAGCTGATGATACGGTATTGCAGAGTGTGATGGATGAAACTCGGGTTCAATCCCCGACATCTCCAGCAAAATGTGATGGATGAAAATACGACTTTGTGTTCTAAGATTTATTCATAGCATTCTCAAACTAAATATATACATGCATACTCTTTATATAGGGAGCAGAGCCCAAGCCAGTCAGAACCAGTTTTAGTAAGACAGTACATGAATAGTAAACCAGTTATTACTAGTATAGACTGACCGATTAACTGACCTTGGTCTCACAAACATATAGGTGTGGACTTGACCTTAAGCATACCTATGGAATGTCTACAGTAGAACCTTATAAGCTAAGGTAGGACCAGAGACAGCTTGGTGATCTCGGCTCTGTATTGTAGAGACAGCCTGCTGATCTCGGCTCTGGCGACGGACCTGGACTTCTTCCTGGACGAGCTGTGTGTGTCTGTGCTCGGCGGCGACAACGTGACTTTCACGGGGACGGATTACATGGATGAGACCGTCTTCAACGTGCCCGTGAGTAGTGAAGTTATTAGTTTATGTACGGGCTACATTTTATGGATTGTTCAAATATCCATGATAATCCTATTTACATAACAATTAATCGCATTCTTGGGTCTGTTTTAAAAATGACCATTGGGATATGGTCATGAGACCTGGCCACATGGTGTCGGCTGTGTTCTGTATATACTCATTAGTTAGTGTAGAGTATCTAAAACCGTCTTTGGATATCAAAATTGGTAAATATTGACATCTCTACACACAAAATAATACACAGGTAGTAATCAAAACATATAGTTCCCAATCTTAAATGAAATTCTTGACTCTAACCTCCAAACTTCTAGTGACGATCTACACAGGTCTCCCGCCTCAAACTACAATGACTTTAAACATTATATTTACCTACGTCGTTGATGAAATATAGAAAGTATGCTTGTGACCAGCTAAAACGTTAACATAATCCAACTGCAATCCACCAAATCCATGCCGATCCCAATCTCTAATATCGCCCTGTCCCCTCGCCGTCGCAGCTGTCCGTGTCGTCTGCCTCCGTGGGGGACCCGGCCACCTTGTGCCTGGACATCCCGGCCCCTGACCGACCACGTGTACACGCGGTGACTGTCGCCTTCCCTTGCCGAGGCGAGGCCGAGGGGGCCGCCAGGGAGGAGGTCACCGTCACCGGCGTCCTGGTGAAGAAGTGCGGGTATGAGCACGGTGAGAGAGGTTCATTCTGGACTGTCAATTGATTCTTATTGTATCAACTTGGTCTGTAGATACAATGTATGTGTTTCCCATTGCTTCATTTTCTATCTGCTCTTTCGCACACACTTTGTTTTATCCAAGCTGTTGGTGTACAGAGACAACAGTCGTATCATTTCAACCTTTTAACAGTCCATCCATGGTATTATTCTGGTCTGATAACATTGGGCTTGTGCCACCAGGCACGGTTGGTATAGTCAAATGGAAGCTTAGGGTTGTAGACACTGTCTTCATCTATTGGTGTCTGTTGTGGTAAGAATATGCTTGGTAGAAAGATGTGAGGGAAAGAAGATAGAAAATTTCCTAATCTGGCTTTCATGCATTCTCTTCCTTCTTTTTTCAGTTAATGTAACAACCACAACCATCATGAACGTTACAACAACAGGTGCGTAGATTTCATGTTATTTGTATTGTGGTAGGTTCAGATAGTCCAAAAATGGGCATCTTTAAATGTCTACATAATACAACCATGATTTGCTATGCACATGGTCCTGTACTTTCTTTAACATGTTATAATGTAATTTTTGTTTTCTAGAGTCAACAACGCCCTCCACAACAACAACCCCAGAACGTAAGTATTTTTAAGCTGACATAATCTTCATTTCCGTGGACATTTATATGAAACATATATACTAGAGCTTACAATGCCTAACCATTTGTTTGTAAACTTGGTGTAGTAATAAACCAGTTTCGGGGACCTGCTAATGCTGTTGTTTTATCACGCTCATCAATCTCTCATTCTTGCTTGTGTGTCTTTTCAGTTCCTTTCTGCAATGAAACTGACAGAGTTCAGCACAATGGTGATAAATCCGACCACAGCAGCTACCAGCTCGTTGGTCTCGATGGCAACGCAGACAGAATATGGGGTGATGACTTCACTAAATCCCTAGACACAACACCATACCTACCTCCTGGTCTTACAACCACTGCAGCAGGTGCAGCCTCTCCATCTAGTGGTACAACTGCACCATCTAGCGGCGCAACATTATCATCTGAAGGCTCAACTTTGTCATCTAGTGCTCCTGGTATAACAACATCTGGAGCTACAAGTGCAACTTCTGGAACTTCATTGGCAACATCTTCTACCCAAGAAGGAGACAATGTAACTGCTGAATCAGTGGGTGGCACAGAAACCACAGCTTATGCGGGGCGATGTGCTGATCATGAAGCCTTCTCTACAAATGACAGTGTTCTACTGATACAACCCGTGATGCCGGATTGCGCACAGAATACAACCGCTGTGTTTGACCTGGGTCTCATCCACTTCAATATTGAAGGTGTCTCAAAAGTCACAGTCACTGTCACCAAGGCTAGTGGAGAAAGCTTCAGTAGGGAGGTAATACATCTTAGTTTCAATGACCTATGTCTATTCTAGCAGTGTAAACAATATGCATAGGACACTATTAATTCTCAAAATTTCATATCTATAAGCATGTAGAGTTTGTTCTAAGTGAAATCCGTGCCGCTAACAATGTGAGTATATTGTGCACATATTTTTACACTGACCGCCGCATCAATTGACCACCCTCCCGGCAGGTACTGACCATGGCCGGCGGCGACACGGTCATCTACCCACCGCTGGAGGAGTCGTCCCTCCACACTGGCGTGACGAGCATCCAGCTCGAACTGGAGACTGTCGACCAGAACTTCATGCTGTGCGACTTCTTTGTGCATGGATGCGCAGGTACTTGGACTTACCGGGTGCTTGGCTTTACAACTATTGGCTTTACATATCCTAGTCATGAAGCTATTTTTGCAATGATAATTGAAAAGAAATGCTTTGCATCGTGTTCAGAGCCTTGTCAGTATCCAACTCAAGTGCTTGGAGAATTGCTGAGAATGTTACATAATGCTGAACACATGTTTTGTACAGTTTCTACACTTGCATACATGATCAAGTGCTTTATTGTTGTGAAAATAATGCATGTAATATTCTTTATATCACAAAAGACTCCGCTTTTCTTAGATTATGAATGCCTGACGACGACAACAGCAGCCCCGCCGACAACACCCAGAAGTGAGTGACAGATGGTGTGAACAAGTAAAACTGAATATCCCTTCACGATCATTTTAGTGCCTTTGTAAAGTATGCATTGGTTCTACTTTGTTCTTCAATGCTCTAGGCCATCCTGTCGAGGTTGTAATACTCATTTTAGCACAGGCAAAAATTATGCAGAGAAACATCTTGAAATACACATCCCAAAAATTGAGATAATGTATTTTCAATTCATTAGAACCATCAGTTACAACTAAAAAGTTAGATATTAAATGATTTTGACTCTAGTTATCCCCAAAGGCAGACCTCTTTTCCATCAAAAATGTCATTTCATGTCCGTGAGCTCTTGCCCTTAGGAAACACATGAAATGCATGTCAAATATGGACCTGATAGTAATCCGTTCCATGGTGTTACAGTCCAAGAGTGTGTGGCGCCCAAAGACAGCAAGTTGATCGGCAGCGAGTACAACACCGAGGTGTTTGAAGTGCGCGGGCTGCCTCCCGGGGTCAGCGCAGAGGATGTGTACTGGGCAGACACCCCTTCCTGGACGACCCAGAGTACCTCATCATCACGCCCTTCACCATCAACATCTACCCCAATAACACTGCGGCAGCGGAGGGAGGAGCGACTACAACAGCTGGGGGTGTGGCTCTTGGAACAACTACTGCAGCACCCGAATTGGCTGGTGGAGCAACAGGCTCTGTAGATAATGGAGCAACTACAGTATCCGGAGGTACTAATGAAAAACAATGTTTTTTTAAAGATAGTATGCCTATTGCACCATTTTAAAGTGCTGCTTACAAATGAACGTACAGTACTCTAAAAGCGTATAATTCTCATTCTTCTGACTTTTTTTCTGTGGAGACTCCCCCGGTGCTGGGCGGCACTGCTCACCCCGCCTGGGCGCCGCTCACCGCACCCTGTCTGTGGTGCCGGTGCTGGCAGCCTGTGCCATGGACCGCACGTTCGACCTGGGGCTGGTGTTTGCCAGGACGGAGGGAGCGGCTGCCATCACCGTGCGGGGGATCGGCGAGAATGGGACGGTGCTGCAGGAACAGAACGTAAGCCATTGTTGGGCGACCTCTTTTACTATTGGTACATACAGATATCAACTTTCATTGTTTCTCACTGGCAGACTTAGGTGATCATCGGGCGACCACTTTTACACTGTACGTACATTCAGGTCCTTTTGTTGCTGGGCAACCTCTACTTTTACTACAGGTACATACAGATATACAGTTCCAACAGAGCACAAGTCGTCATCGGGGAAGGGTGGACTTTTACACTGTCCAATGCCCATTTTTTCTCACTTGGCCATGTTAGTGCACACACATTTGACTTGACTAAAGCTATTTTTTCTTATCTTCAAATACGCTGAAATCCTCAGGGTGCACTGGGAACACGTGAACACCTAATTTAACTAATATAACTTCTGTGCTTCAAATCTTGTAGGAATGTGAGCTTGTTAAGGGAATTGGTTTCACCCATTGTGTCAAAATGATTTCACATGAACATCTACTTGTACTATTTTCTTTCTTATCCATTTTTATTTCATCATTTTGCAGCACATTACCATTTTACAAGCCACAGCATCAACTGGTTAACCAACAAATATTTCGTGTATTGATTAATATGTAAACTTCTATGTAAAAATGCATAAATGAAGCATGTCTGATACAATACCAGTTACCAGATGTTGGGATTGTTTCCTTCTAGCTTGCCCTGGACCCGGCTGGAGACGAGTTCACCTTTCCAGACGTAGTGGACCTTGGGGCCTGGGTGGACCTCGCCTACATAGAACTGGACTTTGACATCGCTGCCAATGAGACGTACACACTGTGTGACCTGGTGGTCGAGGGCTGTGCCAGTAAGTGTGTGGGTTCGAATATCAAAAAAGGCATAGGTCTTGTCGTGTATTATGCTAAGCTAATACACAACGTTGCATTGTAGTAACCAGTGACCCTGGGGCAAATGCATGCAAATTAGCATTTGCATTATAGCCACTGGTAATTGCATCGACACAATAACATACACATAGGCGAGATAGACTAGTTCCCCTGTGATAAGCAGAGCGCCGAGCGACTATAACTCAACTATAGGCACTCAGGACAGTCTATTATGTGCATAGGTTTGGGGTTTAGATCTCAATACTATAAAAGGCTTTATGAGATGTCACCCAATGCTATATATATATGGTCATAAGTTGATGTAACCAAAAATAATAATTTTTTCTACGTGACCACTGTGGTGTGTCCGAATAATATATTTTCGGTCCCTTGCATGAAAACAAAATGTTTAATGTAGACCACTCGAATGATTGATTCTAGATGAGACATGTGTGCATTCGACAACCGTCACAACACCATCTAGCACCCAATTGACCACCACCACGGAAGCGACCACCACCACTGTGACCACCACCACTCCCCGCACCACCACGGAACTGACCACCACCCCGCTCGGACCGCTCTGTGTGAGTCTTTATGTAACCCTGTGGGTTTATAATCTTGGCTTTATTCTTTAACACTATCATGATGGTAGCCACATACATATAAATTCTGGTATGCAAAGGCATTTCCCATTCAGAATATCATGGTCTTGCGACGTGTGAGATACTCTCCATAAAAAAGATTGAGGCATTAGGTAGATGGAGACATTACATCAAAATTATGGTGGAAAACATGAGCTTATTCGTAAATGAGTGTGCCTATCATGAGCAACCACATCTGTAATGTCACCTTTACAAAACCATTCGGCTTATAAAACCCCGCAAATTAACCATTTGTTACGTCTTCTCGGCTTGTAGGACTGCCACGCCGTGTACGCGCAGACAAAAGGCCACACGGCGTGCCTGCCAAACTCGCCGGTGCTGGAGGCGTCTGGCGTGTCCAGCATGGGCCGCCAGCTCATCATCGACACCCACAACAAGTACCGGCGCCGCCCCACCACCCCCGCCGCAGACATGCTTGCTATGGTGGGTGGCGGGCACACTCGCAGTATATAGTCACACACATGCGCGCACACACGCACACACACACGTGCACACTCGCAGTGCATACTCACACACATGCACACACACGCGCGCGCGCACACACTCAGACACACCACTTCCAGACACAGTGACAGGGGCTTTTCTGACAAATCAGATGAAGTTATGTAACATATATGCACGTCCTGTTACTTTTCCCTCAACCAGTGTTCACTTCACAATTTATTGGCGCACGGACATCAAAGGTATGTAATGGGACAAATTTTAATGTATATTGTAAACATAAAGATCCAAAATATAGAATCAAATAACTATAAATACGTTTTATAGTTATACTCTATTACTAAACAAAATAGTCCTGCATTTCAATATACCAAATTCAAGGTATATACCACTATGAGTGCTGATGACATGTTGTTTTGCAGCACTGGGACGAGGACCTTGCGGCCATGGCCCAGAAGTGGGCCAACAGGTGCACGTGGAAGCATGACTCATACGACGGACGCACCATCCCTGGTAACTGACGCATGCACGCACTCACTCACTCTCTTGCTCATATGATTATTCAATCAATATGTCAATCAATCAATCAATCAATCAGTCCATCAGTATATCAGCATCTTACTCTGCCAATCGATTGCACATATTTTACTGATTCACACAACAGCTGAATCGGATAACCAACTCACTAGCTTGATATCTGGGCCTTGTCTGATACAACGCTTGACTGGAAGCTTGGTTGCTAAATATGCATCAGCCACTTGATCGGTTGCTTGAGCAACACATCAATCAACCAATTGGAAGGTTATAAGGGGTAGAGAAATCTCACATCCCTAATTTGTTTAACCTTTATCCCCACATCCCACACATTCTAAAGGCGTTTTTTTTTCCAATATCCCACTTCCTTGAAATCAACATCACTCTTTCTAGGCCCACTTCACCAATCATTCAATGAGGAGGTCATATAGCAAAAATGCGATTGGTGACATGTCCTAAATCTTGATTGTGAATTGTGAACTGTCTGTATTTAAGTACGTAAAATGTGTTGGAGCCTATTATTGGTGATTTGCCATAAATCTTGAGCGTGAATGGTGAACTGTCTGTATTTATGGGTGTGAAATCTGATGCTACATATTCAATTATAACCCCTGATTATTTGTGAGAGACAATGATTTAGAAAAAAAACATGTTGCTGAATGGATTTCTTTCCATCAAGGCTATATACCCCTCTTTTGAATTGACCATCCCTCCTGGCTGCAGGCCTGTGGCCAGTGGTGGGTCAGAACATGGCGTGGACGAGCGGGTTCCGCGCGTCCTGGCACCAGGTGGTCCGCATGTGGTTCGATGAGGTGAAAGACTTCTATTACGGCCGGCCAGACAAGACCACGGGCATCATTGGTCACTACACTCAGGTACGGTCACTGCTTACATATGATAGGCAGTGTTAAGTGAGGAGAGTGAATCTTTGTAAAAATATAACTCAATGCTCTTCGCCGCCACCGCTGCTGCCTCATTCAGGATTCGTCGAAATGAGTGTTATAATCTTATAGGTCTATGTTGCTGTTATCAAGTTTTCAAATGTTTTCCAAATATCATTGTACCTTTATTTCAGTAATTTATTTACAGCTGATGTGGTCTTCCTCATACCGAGTGGGCTGCGGCTACTCACAGTGTGATGGGAGCCACTACTTCGTGTGCGACTACGGACCCGCGTGAGTCCTGTAGTTGGCTAGTGACGAGCATAGGCAGACCCAGGGCTGCACTGGAGGGTTCCCTTTTTCCATGTTAAATACTATTTTTCATTCAATTTTTGGGTTGTTTTTTTTTTGTTTGTTTGTTTTGTTTCATTTTTTGTTTGACTGTACTTTCTCCTGATCCAACTACCCCTTAGTTGCACATCCACTTTTCCAAAAACACGGATCTGCCAGTGCACCTATAGAGATAGATAGGCGCATAGAGAATAGGAATGTGTTGTTTTTGTATGCGGCGAACGCATTATCTTGTCAGACACACGAGCCGTATACAAAAATGACGTGTTCAGCATGAATGGCATTTTATTTATCATACAGTGTGTTTAGACAACAAAATATAAATAATTGCTGGCATGTTATTTGATGAATAATGTCACAAATATAGCATTTTAGTTCCGACAATTACAACAGTGGCGCCTTGGCTTCTTTCTTCATAACTCAGTCGTGTATTCTGAGTGAAATTTGAAAGAGCTTGTTACAATCTTGTCTTTGATCTCAGAGGTAACATCGGTAACTCTGAGGCGCTGACAAAGCCGTGGACGGAGGGCGCGCCCTGCTCGGCCGACAACCCCGGTGCTTGTGGAGGCACGTGCATAGACGACGCTATCTGCGGTGAGTCTCACACACACAGTGCCAGCCTATCATGTTCGTGGGGGCGCCCACGAACACATGTCTGGACAAAGTGCCACCTAACCTACAAGTGCCTTATTCACTAAACGCAGCGTACGGCACAACCAGCAGCAATACTGCTAATAAGCTACTGCTTGTACTGCCAAACAATCAAGGAGGCAGTGGGGGTCAGTGTGTGTCCAGTGCGGAGACTTAATGAGCGACAGTATATGATGTTAACATGTCAAACTTCCTCCTTCGTCATATTGTTAGCATTAGCATACTGGTTGGTATGCAGCACAGAGGGAATTACCTTATTACATGCAGTAGACTCGCTGACACAGGAAAACCTGTAGTGTCAAAATTTCCACACCGCCGGTTGTACGCTTGGCTTCAAATTCACTACCATGATCAACATGCGTATAGAGCACACTGGTGGTGTGACGCCTATGTAGCATACAAATACATGCCAAAAGATTATCCTGGGACGAACTCATCCCTAAATACGTGCAAGCTGGATCTTGACTATATCCCACCACGTATACATTTACATTTACTTTGTGCCCCACAGACTGTGGCGCGGACAAGGTGTGCTACAACGGCGGGGTGCTCAATCCACGCACCTGCCAGTGCGAGTGCCCGCACGACTGGTACCGGCCCAGCGACTGCTCACGTGAGTATTTACGTCTCTATGCCACCTGGTACCAGCCCCACTATTGCCGGTGTGAGAATTTACGTCACCATGGTGCCAAGTACAGGTCCCCACAACTGCTTATTCGTGTCCTTATTCACAGCACCACATTTCAATTTCTGGATCTCTTGGTGATAGTGCGTGCGTCTCTAAAGATCTATCTCCCTGATTGGCCAGATGATTGGCTGCTTTAATGTGTTATGATGGTGTGTTATTGAAAACAAAAGATACACTCAGCATAACGACATATTAAGAATGCTCAGCCCTGTTAGGATTTGCTGTGCACCTCTATCATATGCCATTCCCAAAATAAGAGCAATGAAAAAGAGCATATATGGCCTTTCACTTGACATAACATATCACTTGCTTTCCAGTGGACTGTGACGCCCCCGTCGAGGAAGTGTGGTACTGTAAGACCACCGTGCTCGAGCAGTGTGTGGGGAGGGCCCCGGGCTGTCCTCACACGTGCGGCGCCTGTCTAGGTACGTGCCACGACCCGTGATGGCCAGTCCAGTGCTGGAGTCACAGTGAGACATGGTTTGGTGTTCAATCTAAGCATCATCTACCTATACATTGTATTTTAGTCAATTTGATAGTTCCATTGTTTGACTAATTTCCATCGTATAACTAATACTGTGGTTCATATACCAATTTTCGTAGTTATAAACTTGTATATGTGTTTAGTGCTAAATGTCATTGTGGTGTAAGGATCACAGAAGGAACTAAAATGATATTGATCCAATCATAATTGCAGACGGAGGTCTCGCCCCGGGTGAACCGATATGCATGAATATAGCTACCACAACCACGACCACACCTCAAACCACCACGACTACCACTCCAGAGACAACCACACCTCAACCCACCACTACTACCACAACTACCACTCCAGAAACAACCACATCAGAATCCACAACTACCATTCTAGAAACCACGACAGCAAATGTTACCACAACAGAAACAAGCATAGCAACTTTCAACATTACAACACCAATCACAACAACAAACATATCATTCACAACTCCACAAAACATTACTACAGTACCAGAAGTAACACCAACAACGACTATTCTCCCATCTGTGACAACCACAGCGCCAAATGCTACAACAGTTTCTACACCAACGACAAATGTTACAACAACTGGATCAACAGTGTTGCCAAATGTGACAACAGTTGCTACACCAACGACAAATGTTACACCAACTGGAACCACAGTATTGCCAAATGTGACAACAGTTGCTACACCAACGACAAATGTTACACCAACTGGAACCACAGTATTGCCAAATGTGACAACAGTTGCTACACCAACGACAAATGTTACACCAACTGGAACAACAGTATTGCCAAATGTAACAACACTTGCTACACCAACGACAAATGTTACACCAACTGGATCAACAGTATTGCCAAATGTGACAACAGTTGCTACAACAATGACAAGTGTTACATCAACTGGAACCACAGTATTGCCAAATGTGACAACAGTTGCTACACCAACGACAAATGTTACACCAACTGGAACAACAGTATTGCCAAATGTGACAACAGTTGCTACACCAACGACAAGTGTTACACCAACTGGAACAACAGTATTGCCAAATGTGACAACAGTTTCTACACCAACAAGTGTTACACCAACTGGAACAACAGTATTGCCAAATGTGACAACAGTTTCTACACCAACAAGTGTTACACTAACTGGAACCACAGTATTGCCAAATGTGACAACAGTTGCTACACCAACAACAAGTGTTACACCAACTGGAACAACAGTATTGCCAAATGTGACAACAGTTGCTACACCAACGACAAGTGTTACATCAACTGGATCAACAGTATTGCCAAATGTGACAACAGTGTTACACCAACGACAAATGTTACATCAATTGCAACAACAGTGGTTCCATTGGTAACAATTACTCCTACAACAACACTGGCTCCAACAGAAACAACTGTGACTCCAACAACTGTGGCTCCATCTACTGTCACGTCAATAACTACGGTGACACCACTAACTACAAGCTCACTGACCACCACTTGTTATACCACAATGCAGTCTGCATCAACTGACAGTGTAGCAATAACAGAGGTCACGGTATCTCAGGCTCAACAGATATCATCACCGGAATCATCAGTAACCATCATAGCTACAGCAGAAGGTTAGTATCCACCCATTCTAATGATGGTTCATGCAGAACAATATTTTTCTTCAAATATATATACCAACGTACTGGTGACATTTTTCAATGGTAAATATACTACAGTAGTATGTGCTTGAGTGCAATACTATTGACTCTATCAACATCATGCAACTTACAGTTCTAGTTAATGAGAACTGCACACAATATTATGACACTTCGTTAGTAAAGTGTGTGGATCTCATGTTGTAGAGTGCACAGTGACAACCAGCGTGTGGAACCAGCTGTGCGGCCGACGCCCAGCCGATGGTTCCCTCGTGGTCGGCACGGTGATGGGAGCGCCCTTTGAGATCGGGGACGTCCTGCTGGAGGAAGAGGAGCTAGTTCTGGGTGGGACAGGGGCGTGCTGCGGGAACTGGTACGTAAACAGTTAACTCATGCTGTGGGAACTGGTATGTGAAATCCGGTTGTGTGAACTTGTACTTGCACAATCAACTTAGGTTACAGGAAATGGTATATGAACAAATAATTCAGGTTGTGGGAACTGGTAGGTGAACAATTTTGAACATGCTGTGAGAACTGATCTCTGAACTCTGGTTGTGTGAACTGGTACTTGAACGATCAACTCAGGCTGTTAGAACTGGGATGTGAACAATTAACTCAGGTTATAAAGATCACAATTTACACAATTTATTTAATGTTTGTGGTTATGTTTACATTGTATATCCTATTTTTACACCTTGGATATCACCTCTTTACTCATGGATAACTGGTACTACTTATTCCATTCTTCAAGTAAAGTTTATACACACTTACTCCTAGTAAACAGTAAACACATAAATATATTTTCCCATGTTTGCAGCATATTTCACTCGAACGGTCTCTATAACATCCTCTCACTTCCAGCACGTGCCTGGATGGCCAGCTGTCCTGTGTGCTCGGCCCCTGCCCCTGCCTCCTGCTCACCTGGGCCCCGTGGTCGCCCTGCTCCCAGCCGTGTGGTGGGGGCACGAGGGAGCGGCTGCGCTCTGGCCTGGTACCAGGAGACGCGGCTTGCCCATGTGACACCTTACAGAGGGAGTACTGCAATACCCAGCCCTGCACAGAGCCAGGTATAACTCGTATTATGCATTCACATGATAAATTACACCAGCTCATTGTCCAGACACTGGTATGCAAAGCACATACATATTTTTTCCCTGTTGTGTTGTCCTATGCAAATACTTCTTCAACAGCTCTCCATTTTTAACTTCAAGAGTATCGCGGTATAGTTTTTGTTATACGAGGGCATCTAATTCTTTACTGTTCATTTGCATCCACTAGGATTTAGAATGGATAGACAATATTGATATTGAGCATCAATACTATCCCACCGTTTAACCTTTCCACAAATGCAGTTATGCATCTATACATGTATTTGTCTGTGCCTCTGGCTCTGGTTCCGAGCTGGTCGTGTTCATGGTCGCTATGGTCCTCTTGGAACAACTTTGTTCTGTTACAAACCATCTCCCTGCATGAGATATCAAGATGTCCACTCTGTCCCCAGTTTCAGGGGAGTGGTCAGCCTGGTCCACCTGGAGCCCCTGCCCAGTCACCTGCGGCGGTGGCCTCCGCTGGCGCCAACGCCGGTGTGACCGCCCGGCGCCTAGCAACGGAGGCGCCGACTGCCCGGGAACCCCAGTGGAGGTGGAGGAGTGCAATGCACAGCCTTGTACAGGTGGGGAGCAGTGTTGATGGTTTGATTCATGATTCTTTTGAATATATTTTGTAATATGCTCACTGTGGACCTATGTTTGGGAAATAGTTAGAGCCAGGCTTTTTGATACGTTGTATTGTATTTTCTGTGAACAGATTTTCTGTCTAAGTATGGGTATCAAACTTCTACTTTGTAATTCTTCTTCTTCTAAAGAAACATAGCTGTCTAACCCACTAAACTATATTTAATCTTCTGTTACGTGAAACGTAAGAGAACCAACAGAGTGTGTATAGGAAATGTCGTAGAATGTCGTATATATGAATATTTGCTTAAATTGACAATATATAGACTTCAGTGTAAACACAGTAACTGCATAATGACCAACAAATGCCTTACTTATTTGTCAGGCAGCACGTGTGGAGACTTCATGGAGTTGACCAATGAGTGCCGAGATCAGCTCTCGTGTTATGATCTGTTCAACGAGGATGCATATGCCCAGCCAGACACCTGCCAGGAGGCCTGCAGGTGAGAGATCACACAAACAGACTCCTTTTGCTATCCCATTGTGATAAGCTTGAGCATGGGTTGGATAAGAATGACTTGATATCATATCATGACCTTCATCTTCAGGCAGGCTGTCTTGTGTAGAGGGAAATCTTATATGCAATGAATGTTGTAATTAAAAAAACATGCATCTGAAAACACTGTTGAAATGGTATATAATGGTATCTAAGGTACATGTTATCATGTACATGTTAATGACTCAATACAAATACGATGTTTGGTCGCCCCATAAAAGGCATGCCCCGTGTAGAGGGCAGCCACCCCTCTGCACATAAAATAACTCAACTAGTTTGAAAACAATAGCTAGTGTGATCCCTCCACACACCCTAGGCTCAGTTGGTTACCTAACCTGCCTCTGGATGTCCATGTACCAACACCACGTGGCCTCCCTCTGCTATATAAATCAGCAAGTTGATGGCTGCAAAGCATCACACAAACAAACACATGTCCTCTAAATTCAGCTGTGTATCCAGGAAATATGTCATGTGGTTTGGGAACAATCACATGTCCAATTTGCATTGTGTCTATTGTACTGTACCACATATTAAAATCCTTCCTATTTTTCAATGTTAACCCTCCTCTCACCCCGCCCAGGTGCGTGTCTGGGCGTGTCCGGGACTCTGCCGGCCGCTGTGTGGAGCCGGCCGCCTGCTCCTGCTACAACAGCCTCGCCGCGCAGGACGACCCGGCCGGGCCCTTCTTCACGGGGCAGCTCACGCAGGCTGACGGATGCACCCAGTGGTACGTGATGGGTCACTGCTGGGGCAGGCCGTGCTTGGTCAGTGGTTGGTGGGCGCCCTGACTGGCTCTACCTGCACAGAATTATTTGTTTTGTTTTGGGTTTTTTTGGGCAGGGTTCGTCTTTTGGTTTTTGTTTTTTTTTTTTTTTTTAGGGAACTTACTCTAGCTCGCAGTTTTATGTTTCATTACCCAAAAGAAGTATTCGTGTAATTGATATTCGTCTTTGGAACAATGCAGGTCATCTTCAAAGAAGATTAATGAACAATGAATGTAATTTCTTAGCACATGTTTTAATTCCACAAGCTGATTAGCAGCAACTGGTGAATTTATCTCATTAGATTGGAAGTATCATTGCAAAATTCCTTTTGACATGTGGTCTTGATTGTATACTCATTCTTTTTAATACAAAATCATTATGCATACATATACATGTATTGAAGACACTGGAAGATTCAGACACAAATTATTCATTATCAGTGTGCTGAAGGCAGTTAGTTATTGTGAATGTAAGATTTTTTATCTATTTCCATTTTGTTTGTTTGGTTGGTTTTATCTCATTTAATTTGTCCTGATTTTCAAAAGACGTTGTTTTTCACATTTTAGTACATGCAGCTTGGAGAACAATCTAGAAATGCAGTGTGAATCTTTCTGTGATGGTAAGATAAAATATAACACTTATGTCCTAAAATGTTCAACTGTTATTGGGTTATTGGGTTGTAGATACAATGTAAGGGAGTTAATGTGTCCCTTATGGTTTGCAATGATGTATCCATATGATCATCAGACTATATAATATATAACTATATAAACAAGATACTGTGTGATGTACCAGAAGCGTGTGTGTTTTAGCTTCGGCGTGTCGGTACGGCCCGTGGGGCGAGTGGGGGCCGTGTACGGTGGACCAGGACACCGCCCCGGTCAGGAAGAGGTTCAGGTATAAAAGGCCTTGTTTTTGCTTTTCTTATGTTTTTGTTTGAGTGTTTTGTGTTTGGTTTCAGTCAGAAAGAAGTTCATGTACAACGGGCGGGGATGGACATAAAAAATCTTGGCTGAACGTACATGTATAGGCGTGGCCGGGAAAATTAGCCATGGTTGCAGGGTGGAATGAAATTCTCAAAAACAGGAGGGGATGCTCAAAATCATACCTTAATGGTTTCAGTTTTATACCACTGCTGTGCCCTAATAACCCACAGCACCTTTAGTGACGGTGTTCTTCATAGTGATCTAACTAAACACCCGTGATAAATATCAACTCACACTCCAAACCCATACAATACTATACAATAACACCAAATCTGACTGTTGCCGTTCCAGCCCTGCCACCAAACACCCCCACACCCTCCTGCCTTACCCTCCGCAAGCAGCTGAATACCAACAATGTTAGCGACCTACCATCTAACATGCCCACGGGGTATAAAGTATAAAACACATGGGCAGGGGGAGCTGAAAACCCCCACTTGACTCCGCTAAACCTGGTGCCGCCGTGGTTCCCCCAGACTGCCGTACCCACCCCCGGGCGTGGACGCTGCGGGCTGTGATGTGGCTCTGACCGAGGAGGCGGAAGCATGCGGCGGTGACGCGGAGTGCGGGCCGCGGTGCGCCGTGGGCGGAGTGACGTACGCGCCGGGCGAGCTGGTGGAGGGACAGACGTGCGGCCCGCGCAGATGGTGAGTTAGTATTGGGTTTATCTTGTGAGGCATGTGCCGGTGGTAGTCATGTGATGTTTTTAAGGACCACATTGTGAATAAGCAGTACTTTGTGTAAGCTTTCATGTGTTATCCGAAGAACATCATGTGACAGGCATGATCTGTGACTATAGGTGATATTATATTTTATTTGTATTTTGATTGTACAGAAAAGAATCTAATCCAATCTAATCGGAGTGACTGTCTCTTCAGCTACTGCGACATGGACGGCAGCGTGACGTGTGAGGACGTGACCGTCGTGTGTGACCCGTGTCCACAGGTAACCGCTGCTGCTGCTGCTGCTGCTGCTGCTGCTGCTGCTGCTGCTGCTGCTGCTGCTGCTGCTGCTGCTGCTGCTGCTGCTGCTGCCGCTGATCCAGGTTTTCATAAGGGTTGGGGGCGCAACCACTAGATTTCATGGTGTCTGTATATGCGAAAACTCACTACTATGCAAACAAACATGAAAATAACATTTTGGGGCTGAAAAAGATGTGGGAAAAGTGTCATGCAACACGTAACAGTGTGGTGTATCTTTTGTAGTGTTCCAAGTGCAGAAGTAAGTGTAAGTTCCTCTTTGATCGTGAGATTAACAAATGTACTGAGTCGGCAGCGGCACCTTCATTAGTGAAAACATGTAACCTCATCAGGTCTTGGCTGCCTATGTAGCTAGTGACACATTTTGGCCTACGCCAAGCAAACATCAAGCTATGCAATATAAAGCGTTGTGGAACAGCAGCAGTTGTAGCATCAGCATCAGAAGAGCATTAGTTGTATCAGTTTATGTGGCAGTCTGTGGTAGTCCTCGGCACCAAGTACCGTCGTGTGTTCTAGGGCATGGAGCGAGATTCGGACCCCGACCGGCCGTGGCAGGATTGCTGCAGGTGCACCAAGTCACGTGAGTCTGTCACAGTTGTACAGTCTTCTATCATAAGTTATAAGCTGTAAGTCATAAATGTTTTATTTCAATCTGGAACAAAAGAGCATTGATTACAATCATAAAGCTTTTTTTCATATATTTTTTACCAACAATTTAAAATGCTACTATTCAGGATATAGATGGTGGGGGTGGGGAGAACAAGGGTTCCTGTTCCCATTTAACATTTAAATTTTAAGTCTTTTCCTATTGAACACTTAAAGCATTTTTACAACTTTCCCACTTCACACTTAACTTTAAAACTATAAACCACTTCACAGTTAAAGTGCATCGGCATCCTCACTATAATGCTGTCATGCATCTTTCCGTACTCAGTGGCTCCACATCTATCAGTGTTTTGACAAATATGGTGCACGATAGCTTGTTGTTTTTGATGTCTGTCATGTCCTGCAATAGAGCCTGTGCTGCTTGCAGCTTGCCAACAGTGCCGCCGTGAGGTGGAAGAGACGCGCATCTCCTTCAACAACACGGACCTGGGCGAGGTGTGTCAGGCGCCCCAGCTGGAGAGGGTGGAGGTGAGGGTTACTGCTCCATTGTGTTGATTCTGCTGCTGCTATTGCTGCTGTTGCTGCTGCTGCTGCTGCTGCTGCTGCTGCTGCTGCTGCTGCTGCTGCTGCTGCTGCTGCTGCTGCTGCTGCTGCTGCTGCTGCTGCTGCTGCTCCACTTGCTGCTGCTATTGTGCTGCTGCCTGTTGCTGCCTGCATTGCCTCACACTGCCTCTGTATCCAGGTGTGTCGCGGCGGCTGCTCTTCCTCCCAGTATCACGTGACCCTCGGCGGTGGTGGAGTTGCTGGCGGCGATGGCTGCATGTGTTGCCAGGCAACTCCAGGTGAGTGAACGCTCAACGACCAACAGGAGTCTGTAACCAGTGTTGTGGATGTGGAAATTCCAAATTGTAATGGGTCAAGGCTCCCACCCCCAGGTTTTGCCCTTGTTTGTCCCAAGTCCCAGAGCTTTTCAGCCTTTAACTTGTTCCCACATCCCTATTTTCTTGCCTTTTTTCCCATCCCTATTTTCAAATAAATAACCCCACCACCACATACCTGTTTTTCTATTCTCCTCCTCCCTCCTTCCTTCCCCCACATCATTCGTCTTTTAAAAACCCAATCACCCGCCTAAAATTGACTGCACACTCAATGAGATGTCAATGCTTTCATTTTCAATCTATTACATACACCACTTTTCTCCTTTGCATAGATCTAACACCTTTGATGTGTAACTAACTATTTTTTGTTTTTCTTCTTATAGGCCTACACCAATGTACATGTACATTGATGACCGAGGTTTCAATAAAGTCTAGTGGCCCACTATCAGGAATACACAATGTCATGAAACTGAGTAACTTCAACAAATATCACATATATTACCAGAAAACTTGATACTGTATGCCTACGTCAATATACATTGGTGACCGAGCCATACTATTTCATAAAATCAAACTTACTGCACAAGCTTCTACAAAATGAAAATAGAAAGAAGCAACAAATAACCTATTTAACAACCCTGTTCTGCGCTGTGATTGGCTGCTGCTGTTTCCCGCTGCAGGCGGCTTCCGGGCGTGTCCGTGTCCTGCCAGAACGAGGCGACGGGCGCGGTGACGGCGCGGCGGGTGGACGTCCCCACTGACGTCACGTGTCGCTGTGACGTGTGCCGCGGCGGGCGCTAGGAGAGGAGAGGGCTTCTCCACACTGTGTTAACGTGAGTGGTCAGACTAGTTTATTTATCTGGGTCATCGTGGGTCCTCATTAGTGCCCATAAGTCAGCGTTGTTCTATAGATGCTGTGCTCTCTGAGGTCTTTTGATATAGTTACTATGCGTATTCAGGTTATTTTTCTTTTTAACCTTATTGTCAATACCAATAACGGGCATTTATTTCTTATATGGCCAGTCTCCATAAATAAATTACCGATACAGTAATACATAATTCTGACAGAAAAGTCTGAAAATACACATATTACAATTAAATAATTTTAAGGTTTAAAATTATACAGTGTTCTGTTCCACCTGTTTGATTGACTACAATCAATATAAAATACAGAGTTAACAATGGTTCTAATTAAAATATTATTACTCTTTTCGATAAAGCATCCCCCTGCAAATATCACTCCCGTGATTTGTGCTTGATAGTGATTTTGTTTATTGTTTTCAAAATGTTTAACATAATTTAATCCTATCACTATAGACTCTAAAATCAATTTTACAACCATAGTGAAGAAACACCATAAGATATACTATGGGTTTTAATCAGGTCATTCACATACATACATTGTCTAGTAATGATTTACGTTTAAACAAATCAACTTTATTGTTATTGTTATTGCAATTATAATGATATAAAATGAATTTATATAAGATAAACATACAAAAGATACTTTTCATTGGCATTGAAACAAGTAGAGGTTTCGAATTTTATGTAATTTTAATTACATTGGCTTGTAGTATAGCCACATTTTACTAGCTCAGTAATAACTTTGGGTGCAACCTCTTTGTCTGACACTATGGGGTAAAAGTGATTGTTTTCAATTTTCCAACCATAGTTTAATAGAGAAGGGAAGCAAGAATGGGTGACAGTATATTTTTTTCCACTCATCAATGGTGCATAATATATTGTAATCATCTAACAAGTCAATGACATAAACATGGAGGTTAATGTTCTCTGTGCCATTGGCTAGTTCATTTGAGAAGGCATGGATAGCTGGCGATATTTTGTCAAGCAAGGAAGGATGACTTTCAAAGAAATGTGACAAATGTAATTTTGACAGTGCTATCAATGTTGTTGTTTGAGCTGTGACACCTCTTTTCGTGTGCTTTCCTGCAGTAATTTGTGGAGTAGTTTTAGGTCCATACACATCAGCACATATCCATGCATCATCAATGTTGCTACTTTTCAATGAGAGAGCCAATTGCTCTATGAGCACAGACTACAGTATGAAGTTCTCCAATGCAAAAGATATATTTGTCTTTAAAATGTGGATGAAGATCTTCAAGTCTTATCCTCTGCAGAGTAGATCGGGAGTATTTCTTTGTTTTGTAGTGGCTGAAAATTCTGAAATTTGTTAAGTTCTTTAGGTTTTGGATTCCCTTGTAGACTAGAAGGTACTTCAACATTTGATAATAACTCGAAATCTTTAAAGCGGGTGGAATCTGTGTAATCAAGCTTTAATGGTATATCTGTTTCTTGTTTCTGCTGAAATACAGCCATCACAGTTCCGTGCATTGTATCCTTACCATCTTGGTGTCTTCTGTCAAAGCCTATGTTGTCTATTCCAAAACAGATATATCTACCCTTCACTATGCGGGGTGGAATATACATCCCTTTGTTAAATATTGCATTTGATATCACTGATTTAGCAATTTGACTTTCCATTCTGAGCACTCTGATGTAATAAATGGAATGACCAAACTTATGCAAAAGGTTTATTTCAGATTCACTTCTTGTATAGTGAACAGTTAATCCCAATCAAACTACTTGTGGATGCACATTTGTGTGAAGAAATGAAGTGGATTGACTTTTATCCTTATGTTTTACTTACTAAAGCGAGGGGCACATTCCACCGCAAGGTGGGTCTACAGCCAGTCTACGACCAAAAACGCACAGAAATCGTAATGATCCGTGAGTGTACAGTGCGGCAGACGTACGTTTTTTCAAGGCCGTACGGTGGCCGCAGAAGTAGTTTGGCTTGCCA
>CM032659.1:28429315-28509738 GCA_019095985.1 Streblospio benedicti
TTAAAAAGGTTTTGATGGCCAGACCCTACTTTGGAGAAATTATTGAGAAGATTTTCATTTCCACCCAAATTGTAATCAAATTGTAAAGGTTTTCTGTCTTTAAGATGTGAATTTTGGGTATTTAGCATTTTGACTGAAATTGCAATCAAATTGTAATGGTTTTTGATGGCAGACCTACTTTGGAGAAAATTATTGAGAAATTTTCACATTTCCACCCAAATTGTAATCAAATTGTAAAAGGATTTTTCTGACTTTAAGATGTGAATTTTCACTTTTGACTAAAATTGGTAAATTTCGGGATTACATTGTAGAAAATTTTCACTTTTTTCACCCTAAAATTGGTATCATGTGAATTGTAAAACGTTTTTGACTCTAAGACCTTCATTTGAGAAACACTCACTGAGAAATTTTCACATTGGCACCCAAATTGTAATCAAATTGTAAAGGTTTTCTCACCTTAAAATATGATTTTTTAAAATTTCGTAAAATTTTTCATTTTTGACTAAAATTGCAATCAAATTGTAAAAAGGTTTTGATGACCAGACCTACATTGGAGAAAATATTGAGAAAATTTTCATTTCACCAAATTGTAATCAAATTGTAAATTTTTCAGTCTTAAAACATGATTTTTGGGAATTTATTGTAAAATTTTCACATTTTGACTGAAATTGCAATCAAATTGTAAAAGGTTTTGATAAGAGAAAAATATTTGAAATTTTTCACATTTCCAATTCCAAATTGTAATCAAATTGTAATGGATTTTGACTTAAGATGAATTTTGGGAATTTCATAAAATTTTCACATTTTGCCTAAAATTGCAATCAAATTGTAAAAGGTTTGTGATGGCCAGTCCTATATTGGAGAAAATTATTGAAAAATTTTCACATTTCCACCCAAATTGTAATCAAATTGTGAAGGATTTTTTGCCTTTAAGATGTGAATTTTTGGGAATTTATTGTAAAATTTTCACATTTTGACTAAAATTGCAATCAAATTGTAAAAAGGTTTTTGATGATTATAAACCTACATTGGAGGAAATTATTGAAATCAAATTGTAAAAAGCATTTCTGACCTCAACATTTGAATTTTGGGAATTTATAAAATTTTCACTTTTAACTAAAATTGCAATCAAATTGTAAAGGTTTTTGACTATAAGTCCTTCATTTGAGACACTTATTGAGAAAAAAACGAACACAGTTTGAAACAATCCCAAACAAACTGACCCACTTGTCTTTTTTGATGATGCTGGCTGTGGCCTCAATGGGTGTGATCAGCAGACACACCGCTGAATATTCAAGTGTAACATGTTAGCAATGAAAGTAACACTACCTGAAAATGACTTTATTTATGGAACTTTTCATGGTGTAAAACTAATAAAGCAAAACAAAGTTATGTGGACTAAAAGTAACCTTTTTTGGGGTAAACAGATTTACCCCCCCCCCAGTCATTATGATATTATGATATGTTAGGGTTGAATAAAATAATGCCAATTAATAGGGAAAAAATCCTTTTAAAATACCAACTAAATCAAAAAGTGCTCAGAAATCACAGCGTCGTTAGTGCAACATTGACCCATGAGCAATAAAAGATGGTTGATTTGCAATCAAAAGCAAAAAAAAAGTTTTGCTTGATGTGACTCATCCTACACCTATGATATTGGCATTGGATTGCAGGTGCTTTCTAAACATGGCTACAGTAAATATCTATTGCCCATGAATCGACATTAATATATTAACTCTGTGCTCTCTGAGCACTTTTATTCCAATATAACCACTATGCCAATTTGATGATTATGTTTCGCACAGTATTGAAAGTATATTGGAAAAAATGGATAGAAAATAATTAAAATGGCCCTTCGAAAGGTACACTCTAATTGGCAAAGTGCCGAAGTGAATACAGTTAATGTTCATTAAGCATGTAAGCATTGTACAAATTTTGAATCCTTTTTCCCATAAGCATCAAAAAATTGGAAATGTTGAAACCCAAACTTCCAAAATGGGACTATGGAAAGCAAACTGTAATTGGCAAAGTGCCCAAAATCAAATCACTTCAGTGTCCCGTCATACCAAATAGTTGGGTAACGCTCGTTCAACTGGTGCTTATCCCATTGCAATGCACTTGATTATATATCCTCTTTTTTTTGGTGAGGGGGAGAGGGGACTATTGAGATAACCATAGTTATAGATTTTAATGGTCAATTAGATGTATTTGGGAACACGCCCAGTCAATATTAGCCGAATAATCAATTAAAATAAAACTGCAACACATAATACTTGTTTCTCTTGGGCATTGGTCAAAATGTAGTTACTGTGTTTTTAAATGGTGTATAAACATGTTAGTGTAGTCAGATGGCCATAACATTCATTAAAGACCACAGCAAACGTCTATAAAGAGACCACCTCGCTATTGAGACCATTCGAGGATTGTCCACTAAGTGGTCTTAATATATACAGAGGTTCTACTGTAGTTATGCAGGGCCGTCGCACCCGCTCCGACACTCCGGCATTTTGTCGGACCACTATTTTTCAAGAATTTATTACGTAATAACGTAATTACGTAATATCCACTCTATAGTTTAACTAATCTGTGGACTAACCGTTCTGCAATATATTTAGCGTAGTTGCGTAACTTCCAGAGACTTCTATATAGTTTGACTAAGTGGTCATTGACCTTAAATGACCCTAAATGACCTAATGATGTCTTTGTCTGTTGTTTTTATTATGGTCACGCGACAATGCTTCCTTTGTAACAGGGCACATGAGGGGTTTATGTTGATTATATGCACGGAATGTTGGACACGTGCTAGTTACGTTTCACTTCTAGAACAAAAACTAAATCATAGTTATTAACTGTTAAAGTTCAAAATATGTTCGTGTTTAGGCTCAACATTTTCTAACATAATACATTGGTGAATTTGAAGGCAATAGATGGACTTTAATTTGATACACGGGTAGTATTGTTATCACTAATAAAAGCCGAAAGGCACGAAAAAAATCATACGATGCCTCCATTATCGCCCATGTGGGGAGTGGTCATAGAAAAAGTAATTTGTTTTTAGAAAAATAGCTCTCAAATTGCATCATTTAAAATTCTATTTTTTTTTTTCCTGGGGTGCATGCCCCAGACCACCTTTCCCCCTAACGGCGACTATATATCACTGTTTTCATTGACTACGGTGCTCATTTTGTCGGACCACTCTTATGGTGCGTGCGACGTCCCTGTATAAGATGATTTTTTTCGCACGTGTTGTTAAATGTAAATGGGGTGGTTTATAGTCCTGATCCAAGTCTTGCTTTAGCGCACAAGGCTAATCACTCACACAATCACTCTTTCAACCCAATGACCTGTGTGCAATTAACGTGTAGTTGCCACGGAGCAGTGTGCAACTTCTTTAGGGATGAGTTTGCTCAACACCCACCATCAGAAACGACCGGGAATCGAGCCCACGACCTTCTGGTCACGAGTCCAACTCCCTAACCACTCGGCCACAGAAGCACACTGTTAAAACTATTCGCATCAGAATTCCACTATTTACTATTGATCTGTGGCATGGAAAAGATGCACAGCAGAAATCACACTTTAATTTTGATATATTTCTCATATATGACAAATATGATTTCATGGCATATATTTCGGTCAGAATAAATGTTGGGAAAGACTAGGTAGATTTTTGAAATGAATAGTTTGTTTCTGCATATGTCCCAAAAAAAATAGTTTGTTTGTTCCTGCAAATTGTGTCCAGAAAAAAATAATTTGTTTTCCGGACACCTATAAAACAAATGATTACACTAATACTTTAAATTTTTCAAAAACACAAAAACTATATTTTCGTAACATATAAAAAATGTTTGAAAATGTTTGAAAAAAAATAGTTTGTTGTTCAATGAACACGAAAAAAAAAGTTTGTTTTTGTGGTTTCCCCATGTTTGTTTCAGCTAACAAAGATTGATTTTCGTCTTTAAACTATTTGAATAAATGTTGCGAAAGACTACGTAGATATTCGATGACTATATCACACACCTGATATTTTCACTTTTGAGGGAGAGATGGGGGTACCTCGTACCCGGCTCTCAAATCCTCCTTCAATTTCATCTGCATGTGTGTAAGGGTATAAAATGATTAGGGGTCTACTCGGGCTGCCTGTTTGGACGGGCGTTTATCTGGGCAGTTAGTATAATTACACTACTACTTTAAATGGTGTGGTCAGCGTGGCCTTAAATGCCTGAGCTTAAGTGGCAGTCATTAGACTGTTGACCATTCACAAATAAATATCTCTTAAATATGAGGTGTGGTGACAAATAAATATTAATGTGAGTATTTTTTATGAAGTACTCTTTATCTGAGTTTATAACAGCGCTAGATTCGATGCATTAGAAAACAGCATCAGTCATTAACCCCTTCACTGCTGCAAGCATTAGGATTGAAATCCTTTCATGGTTTCTGGATTTTAATTCTATTGTATCTGACATCACATCTTTATGATAACTGTACAGTGGATATTCAATATATTAACAAAGATCAAATACTATTCTATTATAATCATAATTTCAATATGATATAATTATAAACTAAATAACATACAGTTCATTTAAATTCATTTATTAGATTCACCAAATAGTAAATGATAATAGATAAAATACAATATGATTAAAAATATGATACAATATGATTAAAAAGAAATGCAAGCATAATCCCATAAATCTTGCAAAACAAAGAAAGCTTTTATTGACAAAATTGACAAAGAACTATTTATTACAAGTATAACATAGTATAAGATAGTATACTAATTACTTATGTTTGTTATACCACCTAAATGATTATGATTAGACATATATTTATATTCCAGCACTATTTTGTGCTTTTGAGACAAATATAATTGAACAGAAATCTAAATGTCTTATAATATATATGGAAGACTACCTACAGGAGGAGTATTGGAGTTATTATCATATGTGTATCATCCACATCGTCATATCCACGGAACTCGCCAAGCATTGCCATTTTGTTTTTTATTATCACAGACGGCTTTGAAATCCCTTATAGTGTTGAACAGATGTTAAATATTCATCTGCTGTATCTGCAGATCTTTTATTAACTCTCTTGCAACTTGTATCCTAATTTGTATATTTTCAGATAATGTTTTAACAGGTGTTAAATATTCAGATGTTGATCCTGCTTTGACTTCCTCCAATTTTGCTTCTAGTTGTTGCTGGCGTTCAAGTAACAGCCTTTCCAATTCGGCCATGTCAGTACAACCTTCCATCCCCCACGGTCACATTCTCCTTCATCTAATAGATGTTTTGAGAATATGTATGACCTCTGTTCTTCAAACGGTGTGGCATCGGGATGTCTCTCAGATTTAACAACTTTCTTCTTCTTTTCTGCCTTTTTAATAGCTATCCAGTCATCTGATATGTCACTATCCTTCAACATATGGACTACAAACGGCCCTGTAACTTGTACAGCTTGCCCCCTCCTTTCCGGAGTACTAAAAGAACTACATGTATTTTGATTTTGAGATTCTTCCCATAAATCTGATATCTCAATGCTGTGCGGATCTTCTTCCAAACGTCGGATTCTATCTTCCAGCTCATTCAACATGTTATCATACACTCTTTCTTTCTCATTCGCCACATTCTGCTGGGCAGCCTGCTTCTCTGCCTCACGCTCATTAATAAGATTTTGCATCTTCAGATCTTTTAAATTTTTTGCAACTTCTATCCTAATTTGCATGTTTTCAGATAATGTTTGAACGGGTGTTAAATATTCCGCTGCTGTTTCTGCTTTGAGTTCCGCTAGTTTTGTTTCTACTTGCCTTTCCAATTCGGCCAAGTTACTACACCCTTCCATCCTCCTACGGTCAAATTCACTTTAATCTAATAGATTTCAGTGTCCAGGAATAGGTTAAGTAATCCTCTTTAATCCAACACGATTTTGCGCTATGTCACTTTTAGTAAAGGTTTTGCTAAGTTAAAGTAAAATTGTCGTACTCCAAAATGGATTTGAGAAGCACCAGCACTAAGTGTTCACCGTTGGTTGCATGTATCCGTACTATACTGACGTCTGGAATAATTCAGCAAAATATATAGTCGCAGATAGGGCATTAGGTCACAAGGTCACGCGACCCACACAAAGAACCTACCTACAGGAGAACCTGTTTCACTGGACATTCCCCCTGGGGACACCAAAATATACCCGTATAAACAGGTGTCCTTTATGCACAGGTTCATGTTATTTATGTAAGGAATGATAAGAATTATAGAATTGGTTTACGTATGACAGGTGTCAGCTGAACAGATGTGGTCACTTTGCACGAGTTCTACTGTAATTGCTACTTAAGGCGGGTGGGTATACTAGGCCTTACGCAATAATGACCAAATTGTCTTTGTAAACAGTACACCATACACGCTTCGTAAAGTGTTTAAATAGATTCCCACTTTACCCTTTGTTTAAAATTAGCCTATAGTAGATTAAGTATCGGCTGGTTTAAATAAATGGGCAGTACTTTAATGGTGTGTTAGAAATATACAGGTAACTAAATTTAGTGTACATTTGTACAACATATACTAATGAGTACATTAATCTTTTCTTTCTTTTTACCCTTCCTCTACCACCACGGACCCTCAAAATATTTTATTAAAATGCAACATGCTTTTGAAAGTAATAATGTAACTATTTAATATGTCATTTCAACATCCAATTACTTAGAGATATTACCTGCTTTTCTTCCAAAAGATAATCTACACTACAAATTTTGAATATAATTTATGGTCGATTTCGAACACCACGGGTTTCTTTTCAAAATTAGACAACATACAACAAAATTAGACAACTCTATAAGATTACTAATTGGATACCAAATTGATAATCTTATTGTTGTTGTATTATTTTGTAATATGATGTTACTTTTGAAAAGGAACCAGTCATGTGGTAATCGAAATCGATCATAAAGCATATTATATATAAAATTTGTAGTTTACATTAATGTTTTGGACGAAAAGTAGCTAATATCTTTACGTAATTGAATCTTAAAATGGTATATTAGATTGTTACATAAGTACTTTCAAAAGCACGTTGCATTTTAACAAAACAAAACATTTTGTGGGTGTGATGATGATGGAGGGTGAAAAGAAAGAAATGATTTTTGTAATTAAATCACGAGACCACTACTTTATACCACATAACAAAAATCAACTGGGCAAACATACAGTTTAAGCTATCATTTCCGTACATGCTGCCGGGAAAGCCCCACCAAATTAACAAAAAGAAACAAACTGAACCGGTTGTTATTAAAAAAAATGTAAACCACAAATTTTAAACATATTTGATGATCGATTTCGAACACCACATGTTCCTTTTCAAAATTCATAACAGATGTAACTTTGCTCAACACCCACATCAGGCCGATCGGGTATCTAGCCCACGACCTTCTGACCACGGGTTCAATTCCCTATCCATTCGGTCACGGAAGCACACTGCCCCGTGGTACCTATATGTGAAATAGATACTGGTCACGCTAGCGAACGCTTATTAATGGGAGTGATTAGCACGTCTGCGCTACTGTAGCGATGTGCTGTATGCTCCCTAGGGAGTTGAGAAAGATATAGCATGATAAGGGAGCGTTCACAATTGACGTCAACCATGAAGGAGGGGTGGGGTGGGGGTCAGCAAAGGTTGACGAAGGTTGACAGGAGATGTCACCCCAAAAGTTGACAGGGGGTGGGGGGCTACATTACTGATATAGAATGGGGAGTTGAAATAAATGCTTTGTATTTCTTGGAATGTTTGTTTATAAATCACATTATCATATATATTACTCATGAAACACAATTGTTGTATGACATGACTTGACAAAAGTACATACAGATTCAATTTCAATAAGGCATATCTTAAATATTGGCTAGATTAGATGGTTAAGTGAGGGGGTAGGGCTTTGGGTTAGTGTGTCATGACATTGACATCCCTATCATGGTTGACAGGGGAGGGGGGGCGTTTGGAGGCGCGCGTTCTCAAGTTGACGGCAGGGGGGTGGTCATGAACTTGACGAAAGTTGACGAGGGGGGTCGGGGTGGGGGGTCAGAAAGTGCCAAAATGTGGTTGACGTCAATTGTGAATACTTCCTAAGGATGCTGCCAATGACCTGGTGTGTATATAAAGTCGTGTATACAGTGTAAAATAATGTGTAAATAAACACATTTACATTACAACGGTATAGTTATTTATCAATATGAATATTTCTATATGTATATTGACAATGTTAAAAGTTTCTGTTCTACATGCTTGTTTGTTTCTGTGTTTGTCTGTTATTTCGTCTGTCTCAGTGTGCTGTGTGGAATCGTCATACTTATTCCATATAGTAGAATAGAATAAATTACACGAGTCAATAATTGTGTTTCCTCAAGTGCCCCAGTACCACGAAGGGTGTGTGTGTGATGTATGTATAATACTTCCAATTCCTTTGTATTTTCCTATGAATAACTGTATAATATAGCATTCGTAAATAAAAGTAGTATACACCAATCGGTATACACACACACCCTCCCCCTTTTCATGAAGCTGGGGCTGATAGACCTTCGATGACCTAAGTATCAGCATAATTACCTTGCGTGAATGATACCTTGTTTGATAAGTCCAGTAAAACCTTTCTATTACGACCACCCGGAGCACTGGTTTCCACTTCAACTTTCAAGTGGCCTCAATAGAGAGGTTGTCTCTATGGAGGCTCATGATATGGTCTCTCTATGAAGGGTTGAGACCACGAGAAATGGTATTTAACAGTGGTAATAATACAAGACAGACGGTTCTACTGTACATTATCATGGCCATGACAATAATGCTTAATACGTTGACCGGGCGTTTGAATTTTTGAGGCAAGCTCACCAGTTAGGTTGTGATTGGACATATATGCGTCACGTAATAAGACAGAATAAGTTTGTACCTGTTCTTTGGAAACGCAGTGCATTGCTTCATGGGACCGACAAACGAGATAGGAGTATCATGCCTATCATGAAATAACGATTTGTATGGGATATTTATAGTTTTCTACATATAGAAAGCAAGACATTGTGAGTGCTAGATATGTAAATGAGACAAACTGACCCTCCAGGATGGATAGCATGTTAGTGATATGTGTTTTAGGTGTCTATAAATGTGCATAGTAAACTGCTCAATTCTATGTATTCTATTCAAAAGACATCAGGCTGATCAGAGGCTAGGAAGACTACCAGGATGGGCCGCAAGACTGGTTGTAAAGCCGCAAAAGTTACCTGTCTAAGTAAATTCTATGCCGCAATGTTCATAACATCTGATTCCGATACAGACTCGGACGACGAATACTCTACCTCCGTGGAGTTAAAGTCTAGTGATGCATGCTGGCAGGAAATGTCCAGACAGGTCCCTGTAACATGTGGTAAACCGTTGCCACCAAAACCTGTTGAAATCAGTCCCAATGGATCTAGTTTTAATGGAGAGCGTAATTCGGATAATGAAGAAGTCAATGCTGCCAACCAAAGGTGGAAGGAACATTATGGTAGTGTGATGGTGAAGATGCCTTGTAGCCAATCTAAATGCAGGATCCAGTTCCCAGAGAACCAAGAGGATTTAGTGACAATGTACGTTGTAGAACGGTATGATTGTAAAGGATATTGGGCGAATGACGCTCAGAGATTTAAGGAAAGCATTGCTAGAGTTGAACGGGTTGTAAAACCTGTATTGCTGCCAGAACACCGGGAGAGAGTGTATCAAAGATTGTATGCGAACATGTAATTATGTTTGTGAATGTGTAAAAATAATCTCTTTAGCCGGTAATAATAAACTCTGACAATTATCATTACTAATTGTGTTACACGATCATGGTTGCAGGACAATCATTTCAAATTATTTTCTAAGATTATGTTTTATCAATTTCAACATATTAGGAGATTACTTTACTTCCATTTTGGTCCTGGATGTTCATTGGTTTTCTAATTAGGAATTTGTATATTTGTATTGACTTTGTTGATGTTAATTACAGCTATAGAGTTTCGATAGACAGTGTATAGAGAGTCTAGTCTGGGAGTCCGTTAATTTTCCAGTACTAGTCCCCAGGGCCTGTTGATTCCTGGGGCGGTGTTTGATTAGCTACGGTCATTGACTGGTGTAAACCTAAATAAGGTGTGTTATGTTTTTGGCCCGGTCGGAGGAGTGTTGGTGTAGTCACGGTCATTGACTGGTGTTAGCCTAGATAATGTGTTTGTGTATATGTGTAGTCGGGATTTTTCCCCCACTTACTGTATTGTGCTATTAGTAGTGTGATTAATGTTTATGGGAATATTTGTTTACAGGTTTAGATTTTACGATTTGTTTACATTTAATCAAGGTAGCTAAAGTTTGTTTTGACATGATAAACATGTCCTATTACAATACCATATAAAGTGTGTTGTTATATTAGTTTAATAAAGCTAACATCACAATCCAGCAACGAACTTCGGGACCTATCCAATTTTACAGCACACGTGTCACATACAAATATATATACATAGTAAATAAATACATTAAAAATGTGTGTCTGCCATCTGTCAGAATTATCAATTATTGGTCTTTTTGCGCCTATGAACTTTTGAAGTATGTCTGTGGTCATGTATTATTTTTAAAATATTTATTGTGCTAAAACTAATGTCCATTATAAGTGTCAGTGTCTTGAATTATTTGCATTATTTGAATGATGTGCATTCTAATAATTGAAACCAGTTTGCTCCTTAGCCGATATACAATATACTACGATTGCATATGGTGGTTTCAATAGATACATTTTATCATGAGGAAGGTCTCTAAGAAAAGATCACACCAATAAGTTTAAAACGTAATAACATAATCATTAGTCTCCAGTCACTTTGTATTGTAAACTGGAATTTGTACATGAACATATCTCATAGCGCTTTATTGGATCTACAGGTTTACTGCAGTGGTTAAATTACCAACCTATATAACATTAACATTGTTTTAGTTTTACAAAGTATTCTGGCATGGACATATATTAAAACAATGGCTGTGTTTACTACAATGCATGTTTAATTTAAAAAAAAAATGGAATAAACTTTTCTGCAATTGACACCTGGGTTTTATATCTATAATTAGAACAGAAATGGCGTATCAAGCTAGTCTTCCTGTAACTTTGCTGAAAATCATAGCACTTAGTATACAACCCAATTTTGAATATCGGCGCAAAATGTTCTAAGCAATATAATTGAAATCGTGGATAGAAACCGTTAACCGACGAAAACTGGCGTGTTTATCATGAAACAATGTCCGTGCTGATTACAAAGCATATATAAGGACAATATGTTTGTATTTGATTCCTCGCAAATGAATTTAATTGTTTGTTGTTTTGTGTATTTTAGCTATTTAAGATATCTTCTCAAACAATCTTGTTTGATTTCAACTGTCTATACTCGACCACATGTGGAGTTTATCAAATCAAAACTGGCAGGTCGCTGCATTGCTTATGATTACATAATTTCTGAATAATATACGAGTTTCTTACTTCCCTTATGTTTTAGGCAAATGGAAGCACACAAACTCCCAGAAAAATGAGTGAAAGAACAAAAGTAATAATATTTATTTCTTAAAATTCCATATGTTTTGTGCCCCGCCCCCTTCTCCTAAAACCAGGATCTGCTTGTGACCAGTATATGATAGGAAGCGAATATGTTTTTAGGCAAAATGGAAGCAACACAAACTCGTATTATGTCAAAAATGGCGAGTCAAAAAATTGAAGCATGTGTTACAAATCGAATAATAATATTTATTTCTTAAAATTCGCATATGTTTTCATCCCTTATGTTTTTGTGCCAAAGGTGGAATTCGCCGCTATAGTAAAAGCCCCCTTCTTCTAGGGCTAAATAACCCATTATTTCAAATTAAAACAGTAATAAAACCCCTTTTTCTGCATAATTGACAAGTATATGATATCCCTTTAACAAAAAAGCGAATACAAATTTGAGCAAGTCAGGTGCTTAATACAATGTAATAGTAAATACGCCAATCTTCTAGGGCTAAATAACCCATGGCGTGCGGTCACACCAGTAATCACCCATTGAAACTTAATTGTGACCATTCGCCTAATCGCTTTTGTGATCAAATGGGGATAATAATCGGCTTTCGTTAAAGCTGATTTTAGTCGAGTGTGTCTATAGGAAAGACAGTGTAAGGACTAAAACACTGACAATTGATTAAACAGCTGCAGACGATAAAAAATAAAGTATTGTTGTGTTGTATTGCATTGTATTGTATTGTATCATTTACTTTGTAGTTAAGTGGCTGTTTAAGTGGTGTTAAAGGATTTTATTGGTCTTCCAATTTATATTCTCATAAGTAAGTAAGTATTTTACAGTACTGTCAACCCATATGAGTGTCAATGCCTTAGTACACCCCATTCCATGGAAATACAAGACATCTCTGTAACAGATATTATAACAGCACAAATTCTTTACATAACATTTGTTGTTAAATAATGCATTAAGAGTACGAACCAAACTTTCTACTTCTAGCTCCATGTTTATACCAGACCTTAGAAAGACAAACACAAAGACAGTTGGTGACAGTCATTTTATCTATGCTGTAACATAAATGTTTCCTCCTACGGTTGTTCCTGGCAGCTCAACTAAAAACTGCTCTACCAGAGCGTTGAACTCCTTAAAAAAGTTCAAGTGCAAGTTGTGCTTTCCCTCTGCGAAGTTAACTTTTTTTGAATTTCGTATGTGTTCCTTAATGTAATCGGCATGCATTTCTGGAACAACTGGATCTTTATTACCATGAAGTACTAAAACTGGACACGTGATTTTTGATAGTTCATGTTTGCAGATATTACCATCATTATCACGGAGAAAGTTGGAAAAGTTATCTATCCATAGTGACCACATTTCTTGAAATTCTTTTTCACCATACATGTCGATAAAGGGCGCTCTCATCCTCTCGCTCCATTTTGCAATGTCTCTGATGCTTTCGTAGAATGCCACCTCTTCTTTGGTTAAAAATGCATTTGCTCCCCACACCACGGCTTTTTTTACGCGATGGGGATAGTGAGCAGCAAGAATTAGTGACGTGATTCCACCATCACTCCAGCCCAACAAAGAGAACTTGTCATATTTTAGAATCTGCATGAGTTTCGCGGCATCTGCTGCATCACTCTCCAAAAAGTTTCTCTTCCATTCCCGTGGTGATACCTTACTTCTTCCATAACCTCTCGGATCAAACGCTATCAGAGTGAAGATATCTTTGTTGATATTTTGAAGTTGTGGTAAGAAGTCGGTATTGGCACCGCCTAGTGCTCCTGGTACCAGTAGAACAGTGTGCTTGCCACTACCAGTTTTACTGTAAAAATTTCTGCTCCGTTCACCTCCACAGAATGCTCAGTTATTGCCCTGTAATTTGATGAAGAATCTGGGTTGTCAAACCTCATTGAACCAATAGGTATTCCTCCGGTAGTAGTGGTAGTAGTCCCGTTGGTATTTCCAGTGGATCCGTCTGTGTGATATGGGCGAAATATAGTCCCAAAACGGGAAAATATTCTTCGAGTTAAAATTCTGGACGCCATTTTGAGTCACCAAAGATTTTGTTGGATGTATTTGATTTTTTTGACTTGCTTCCAGACTCTCTATCTCAAATCTTACTAAAACCTGCCAACATATACTCTTATTTACTTACATTAAAAAACAGTACCAGGGACAACAAAATGAACATATTAAAGATGAAAGATGAATTATGATCAGCGACGCATGAGCCCTATATAATATTTAAGAAAACTATTGCAAAATAACGGAGTATAAAATGAACTGGTAATAAAGCAAATAATAGGTGTACACATTGGTAGAGAGGCTACCAATGTATGTAAGAAAATATTGATATATAAAAACATTAGATAGTAAGTTAGAAAGAAATAAGAATGAAGGTGGAGATGAACCCAGAGAGTTACAAACATACTCCAAATAAAGAATGTTTATTTGTGTTACGTTTAACAATGATTATACAAATTATACTCAAAAAATATGTTATAAGAATAAAGTAGCTGATGCTTATTTCTAAAAATGTGAATTGACAATTGCAACTATTCATGACTTCATGTAAAATTGGTAATCGTGATACACTAACCGTGACCAGAATTTTAAAAATAAATCGATTTTCAACTATTTAATTATTCTCCGGGGTTAGGCGTGATGATTAGTACCAGTAAACAGATAAAATCGCCGCAAAAATTGGATATGAATGCCTAAAGATGAGTTAATTGTGAAACCAAAGCAGGTAATAATATTTGAGTGATAGAATCATGAGACCCACTGCTCTATACCACATAGCAAGGAGATAAAAAAAATGAAACGGTAATGCCCTCGAAGTGGTCATAACGGACTTTGCCACATCGAGCACAGTCGAATGGGGGGGGCTGCTGCACACCACAGTCGTCGACTTGTCAGGGGCCGCCTTGACAACGCTGCAGGTGGTGCCTCGTCGGGACTGCTACACGTAGCGCTAGCAGAGTGTTCACCGATGGCCCAACCTCCGTCCAGTTGGCTTGAACGCACCTCCAGACCGCGTCAAGCTTGCCGGCAGTTGCTGGGCAGGTCTTCAGAGCGAGCCTGAAGGACGACGGGCAGGGCTCCACAAGTGGCTTTCCTGTTCGCACGCGCTCGTCCACTGCCGCCGCGACTGCTGTTCCTATCGACACGCATGCGCTGACTGCAGCGGAAACAGCTGTCATCTTTATTGCTTTTGCGTTCACAGTTACGTCGTGGTAGACTGAGGGCGTTTGGGTGGTACGTAAATGTGTTTATGTATTTGTCGTGTATAAATGTTGAATGCTGCGTACTGTGGGGCTACAAAGCAGAGGAATATGTACTCATTATAGGTGTTAATAAATTTCGCTCCATTTGAGTATACGTGTAATAAAGAGAATTTCATTGTGATGTGAATGATATTGTAAGATCAAATGTACATGTATATAATATTGCGTAAATGAATAATCGTAAAAACAAAGGGGTTATTCTCTGGCATTTAATATTGATGCCCACGGCCCTCCTTTCTTTCTACAAGTAGAGTACGTGGTCTAACTATTGACGCAACACTGTGACAAGGTATTTAAAACATGGCATTGCAAATTGATAGTGTCGTAGCGTTTTCAATAGATACTTATAGATTTTTTGTTTTCATTTCATAGAAATCTGAAAATGAGGCTGATTCCAACATTGCCGAAACCCCGAGCACAACTCAGACGAGCCTCGACAAACCGACAAACGGCGCGTCATCCCCAGCGAACGTCCTTATCTCATCATCACAGCATACCACGTCAGAGAACACACCGCCGCTGTCAAACCCACTCCATAGCCACCCCACCCCGTACACGCTAACCCCCCCACCCCCACCCCCACCCCCCATTGCACCAAGCAGGCTCCGGGCGGATTTTCGAAAAAAAATGGCAAAAAATGACAAAGTCCCGCAACGTCGACCAAATCCGTACGGATTTTTGGACTCTGTTTGCGATCCGTCCGTCGAATACACGAAGGGCTGGAAAAAAGGTCGGAGCCTCCCCTCCGGGCAGAATCATGAGTATTGATCGGTGGATAATCCCCTGCGGCCGGAGGCAACGGACGGAGGAAATGCGACGTTTGGGCGACGTTTGGCTGATTTTGGCTCTGTTTGGGCGGCGTGGCGTCGTAAAATCCTCTGTACGTCGTCCACTCTGTCAGGAGTATTTCAACTGCGGCCAGAGTAAATTGGCTGCGTTGAGGCAACGTTTGGGCTCTGCCAGGCGTGTGCGGACGTCGTTTGATACTCTTGATATATCAAGACCGTAGTCATTTGGCTCTGTTTTGCGCGACGTACAGAGCATTTCGCAACGTACGGAGGCGCCGTGCGGGGTTGGTTTTACTATCAGTTTCTATTGGTGTTCTCGACGGACGGCGTTATTTGGCTGCGTGCGCCGTAGCTGTGGGCAATATATGCCCTCCGTTTGCGTTGATGCAACGAAGTGGGGGTTTTTGTCCGTAGTCTATGCACGACGTGGGCATCGTCGGCGACGACGTCCTTCGCGGTCAGTGGCGCTGGACAGAGGGCCCATGGTGACCATATATAAATGACCAAAACGAGAAGATTCCACTTCATTTGGTACCCCTCGCAGTGTAGTGGACGTATGTGTGTATATTTTTCAAGAAATTTCATAAAAATTTGGGAATATGTCAATCCCTGCATTTGAGGATTTGGTGCGTATGAGACTAGCACTGAATGTTATGATAGACATTCACAGGAATACATACAATATATTAATACTGCACCTTGCTGGTCAAGGTCAAAATGCTGGACTTAATTATGCACCAAACCAACTAGCAAACCATCCACCTCAAGCAGATGTTGGTCACCTACAAGTTCACGTTCCATCCGATCTAGAAGATGCTGATGACGAAGACGAAGAACCCGGTGAAGTGCTATTGGCTCGCGTTGACGCTCAAGGAAGGAGGAGACGCCGGAAGCGAGGCCACAATGCACTCTCCCGCTACCACAGGGACAGTCAGGCCAAAACTCACAACGCACTCCCGAATGTGGACACAAATGTCTCGGATCAAAGAGCAAGGGTGGCGCCATCGCGATCTGTTGGTTCTGGCGGTTGCAAGGCTCCCAGGGCCAGTGCCAAGAGGCTGAAGACTACAGAGCGATATGCGCCTTACTAGAACATTTTTCAATCACTAAGGGATCGTTCACAATTTACGTCAACCACATTTTGGCACTTTCTGACCTCCCCCCCCCCCAACTTTCGTCAACTTGAGGACGCACACCCCCTGTCAACTCAATTGTGAACGCTCCCTAACTGATATATTAGTCCTCTATCTGTGTTCAAGTGTTTTGGTGAAAAAGAGGAGGACGGTTATACAAGTAGTAGTGTTATAAGTTTATAAAAGAAAGATATTTTGTATTAATGTGCAAATTAAGCTATTTGTGTGGGTCTGCTAAATCCTAAACTAGACTATGCATGGTTTTTTTCTCTTAATCTTTATTTAATATCAGTTATGATTAGTAGTGTTCAAATGTTGGAAAGTTAAAATATGTTTATATGTGTAGCGGTGCTAGCGCTACAATTTGTCCTTGCACTGTTTGCGGTGACAGATCAAATACAGCAAGTATTTGTTTTTGATGTGCCATGAACGTATAATGCCATTAATTGAGGTTACTATTGTAATTCAATTTTGTATACTTATTTCATTCAATAGAGCAATTCTTTGTTTGAATGTATGTCGCCCGGTTTCGTTTTATTTCAATCTATTCATTGTAATGGGAAAAATAGAAAATAAAAAAGATTACATGAAATCTTATTGACAATTTTCATATCTTACTAAAATTTGCAACGTCATAAGCATATGAAGCAACGGGTAGTAGGCCCCTATCTAAAAAAAAAGAATTTAATTCTGATGCAAGGTTCGCATTAACTTGAAATTACCTAGTAGTAGAATTGTCTGGCTTGTTTAGGTACGCTTCTCAAATGTTTCATACTATTTAAACAAAGATAATTTACTTGGGAGGGGGGGGGGGCGGTCGGCTTAACTTAGATTTACCTGTTAGTAGAATTATTTAGCATGTGTAGTTATGCTTTTCAAAGCTTTCAAATTAAAATTTCCATTATTGTAAGCATGTCAAGCAAGGCATAGTACGTAAAATTTAAATCAAAGCAAACGTTAAACTTACCGAGCGGTTACAGGGGTAGACATTTAAAAAAATAAGAGATGCAAGAACAAAACAACACTTATATATCAGCTTTTACGCATCCCACAACTTTTGAATGGCATGCCAGGCATAGTCAATTGAATGGCGTGGGCACATTGTTATTGATTTTTGCTTCGCTTCAGCAGCTGAAGTGAAAGCCTTGTGTTTCATTCGTTTGTAACTATGCATGTATGTTTGTCTCCGGACAAACTAGAGCATTTACGCTTCACCTTATTTCGTTCAAACTTTACACGACTATTCGGTATGATGTGACACCGAAGTGATTCGATTTTGGGCACTTTGCCAATTAAAATGTGCTTTCCATAGTGCAATTCTGGTTCCATTTTCAACATTTTCTGCAGTAGTTTTGTTGATGCCTGTAAGAAAGCATTCAAACTTTGTACAATGCTTACATGCCTACTGAACATTAACTGTATTCAATTTTGGCACTTTGCCAATTAGAGTTTACCTTTCAGAGGGCCATTTTAATTATTTTTCTTTCTAACACTATAGTTTCAATACTGTTCAAAACATGACCATCGAATTGGCATAGTGGTTATATTAGAATAAAAGCGCTCAGGGAGCACAGCATTACCATATTAATGTCAACACATGGGCAATAGATATTTACTTTAGCCATGTTTAGAAAGCCCCCGCAATCCAATGCCAATAACATAGATGTAGGATGAGTTACGTCAAGTAAGACTTTTTTCTGCTTTGATTGCAAAGCAAACATCTTTATTGCCCTTAGGTCAATGTTGCTCGAGCGACGCTGTGCTCTCTGAGCACTTTTGATCTAGTTTACTATTTTCAAAGTTTAATCAATTACAGAATCATTGAAATTAGTGTAAAGTGTAAATTCAACAAAGACTTTTGTGGCTCAAACATTTAAAACTCTGTAACGAGCAAATAGTAAACTCTTTTGCTTCTAATGTTTGTGAACTTTTGTTTACTTAATGTTGATATCTAGATATTCTAGCATTATTTAGAAATACAAGTTCATTAGGATTCCCAGTGGCACTGTTCTTTCTAATTCTGCAGCATTATTTGGTTCTGTTGGATTATTAAAAAATCACAATTTACCTATTGAATATAGAAAAGTTATACCAATACATTTTTATTCACTTTAAGACAGCATTGACTCTGAAAATAATGATGGATTAATTGATAATATTGCAACAATATTTCATAACTCCTTAAATTCAATCACCTTGCGAATAGGTTTCACAAGTAGAGAAACCTATTGTCACATGTTCTATTCATTTTATATATAAACTTTTAAAAACAGTTCAAATAAACTTATGATCTTTGCACCTTCGATATACAATCAATTTGTGTGTTCTACTACTCATGTCAAATTTGTAAATGGTAAATGCCAGTGCCCAGAGTTGTGGAACTTTTTTAATAAAACTAAACTAAACTAAAAGACAATTTTCATGATTAAACTAAACTAATTGACTCCGGCAAATAGTATGATTAAAACAGACTAAGCTAAATGAGCACTTGATTAACTAAAACTAAATTGAATTTTATAAATGAAATATTTGAGCAATGAAATCACATATTTCGTTTTTTGTTTCATTAACTATTCCATATTAATATGAATATACATATCATACATGCATACATAATATTGCATTCCTATACCTGTAATCAATATTCAAACATCCATTCAAGCACTACTATTTTACTAGTTTCTAAATAATTTTCAAATAAAGAATGACTTCCATACATCACATTGGTAATTATGTCCATGTCAATTTATCATATATGTACATTATCATTTCTATACCAATAAATATGCCACCATTTTCAATCTGCCACAATTATTTCAACTAATTTCTTACTAGTTTTCAAATATAGAATAATATATACATATCACATGTACATCCGTGTGGACATGTGGAGCATTGTTTTCAATTTATCAAATAGTATTTGAAATAATCATAAAATAGAAGACAAAACCACTACCATCCTTTTAATTATTTGGGAATGTTAAGCAATCTATGTCAAGGTAGAATCAAATAAATTGCTAATTGTGTGCACATTGGAAACTAATTCTTTCATCTTAAGGAGACTTGCTGAAGAAAAAAGAATTTGGAGGGAAAAAAATTCTCAAATGTTCTTGTTTTTTATTTTAGTATAAAAGTACATTCATTTCCCTTTTTAAAAATGTATAACACTTTAAAGATTGCGGGAATGGAATTTGGTTTATGGACCATACAAAAGATCATACAAATACAATGAAAAATTCAGTCAATGTTAATTTTGACTGTACCGAAATTATATACATGATCTTTTGTGTGGTCCATAAACCAAAATCTATTCGCGAAACCCCTAAAGTGTTATACATTTTAAAAAAGGGAAATGCTTGTACTTTTATACTAAAATAAAAAACAAGCAGCACATTTTAAGAATTTTTTTATCTCCAGAAAGTCTCGTTAAGTAAAGCCATTGAAATTACAACTCAAGATAAATTGCTGTACAACTATAGCTAGACAGAAAGAAAGACTACAAAGCCATTGTCCTATTACATCATACTGGTCATTTATTTAGACCATTTGCACTGAGACGCAGTTAGTGATTTCCTGCTCTAAATTGCTGTCTCTAAAAGCTATATCTTCTAATATATTTTGTTGATTTGTTTTAATCCAAACTAATCATGATTAAAATGCAAATGTATGCTTAAACTCGACTAAACTAAACTGAAATTCTAAATTTTAAATTTGCTGATTAACTAAACTAAAGTAAATGACACAAATTTTGATTGGATTGATCGATTAAAACTAATCTCGCCCAAACTGCGAGTGATAGTTGTAAATCACACAAACAGCCACAATATTTGAGCCAATATCAATAGTCATCTAGCAAGTTTTTTTACATGTGAGCTAGGAGATATGTTAGTGACAAAGTAATCATTACAAATAAGCATCCTCTGGGGTCACACAAATAATTATAACAATAATGAAGTACTGAGACATTAATGAACAAGCAACATTTGAAATCCTATTTTAAAACTATTTAATAGATGAAAAGACATAAAATTGGTTGACCAACAATTGATTTAACTCATCAGAAGAGCCAATAATGACGATTGAATTTACAAAAACAAATAACAACTTTCAGTCTTCGTGTATTAAGACCAGTATCAGTGCTTTGGTACTCCTGTCACTTATACTTGAGGGCTATGCATCTATCATATCTCATATCAACAAGGGTGATTGAGGAATAAATCACATTTAACCAGTCTCTACGGCCATGTTTGTCCAGTCAGTGTCTAATGCCAGCAGTCAGTAAACAGTAAGACTGTAGATCACAATATACAACGATTCTTAAGTATGCATTAAGTAATAGGGAAATATTGAATTTCGACAGATTACTATTTGTGTATATATAATGCTTATCAGAATCAGCTGGTGGATTTTAAGACCAGCCAATGAGGTAGAAAATTTAATAAGTAGGTGCCATATGGCGAGAAATGTAACAGGTTTAAATGCTTAGAAATTGCACATCAAATATCAAAGATGGCCAAAATTTTTGTGTTCAGTTCTGCCGGCTACATGACAGAGAGCATGCCATGGCTTTTAGCTGATGCTTGTCCCATCATTGCCATCTTTTCATAAGAATGCTGTCCGTTGGACCATTTTCCAAGATCATCAAAATTTAATGAAGATGTAAGGGTTGCAGTCAATGGCCAACTGCTTGTAGTGTATTTTGCTGTCTTTGGTCTTGCTTTAACTGTTCTATGGGTTAAGTCTTTGACACCTTTCCTCTTGCTGTGTCCTTGAGGTGTGTGCGGCATCATATATCCTGTGGTGATTTTTTGCTTTCTATTCTTATTATGGTGAGGTATTGAATGCTTGGAGTTCGCTGCATGAGGTAGCAATTTCGCGTTTCTTTTAAAGAGGACACCTTCAGCATGTGGCATCTTGGGCAACGTCATTATTTGCCCTGCAAACGGGCAGGAGAACACACTGGTGCAAGGGGAGACTGCCTTAGAAGTTGACTCTGGTTTTGACTGACAGGCTACAGATGAGCGTGAACAGCCCAGTGAGTTCTTCCGGACTGCGCCACTGGTGGCAAAACTACTCACAGTGCTAGTACTGCTTCTCCGTGACGTTCTTGCATCAGTCTGTTTGCCATAGGCTGTTTTAGCGAAGGAGAAGCTGACTGAAGCTGCGCTGCCTCTCCTGCTGAGTAGAGCGGATCCTGTGTTGGGGTCCTGTTGCTTACACACCCAGAAGGTTTGCACTTTTGCGGTTACACCCTGAAACAGCAACAAATGAAGTGCAAATGCATATCCATATATTGCAGTGGACATTTTTAGTGTGGCAATGTGCAATCTGTTGTTGTATAATGCGGTCAAAGTATATGAAAATAGAATTGTATGTGATTTGGTCTATCACTTCGGTAGTGTGAATTATACTGTGTTTAAGTATTTGAAATATTATTTGCTGTTACTTATCTACTAAGGTTTTATTATGCCTTTCATTTTGGCAGATCCAGGTTTGTTGCAATGTTTTCCCATGACTGTTGTGGTACAACCACCTTGATTAAATTACCTTGACATCAATGAGGTCTCTTTTCTTGAGGCTATATTCGCCCTTTGGTAACAACTTTTTGTCTCTTCGGAGATCAGGATTTTATTTTTCTGAAAATAATGTTACTCATTAATATTTAGGACCCCATTCATAAGACTAAACACAGTTTACGTTCAAACACTCATCCTTATCATAGCAGTGCCATATTAATGGTACATGTACCTTTCCCCATAACATGCTGCCTAATCACCCACCTCACTATTGTTTACATTTCATTTCATGTATAGTCATTTCCTACCACATTAGTTTTCTAACATATAATATGTAAAATTTACAATTTATTTATTTCACAAAAGCTTTTCATCTCTTTAGAGACTTTTTCAATTTCTTATAAATTTACTATATGTACACTATTCCTTCAAAAATAAAAATCCAAATGATATTGATTCATAATAAAAACAAAACAATACTTCTATATATTGTGTTCAGTTTTGCCGGTTACATGACAGAGAGCATGCCATGGCTTTTAGCATTTGGATTTTTATTTTTGAAGGAATAGTGTACATACAGTAATTTATAAGAAATTGAAAAGGTCTCTAAAGAGATGAAAAGTTTTGTGAAATAAATAAATTTTAAATTTTACATATTATATGTTAGAAAACTAATGTGGTAGGAAAAGACTATACATGCAATGAAATGAGACCTACTGCCACAGAATAACTTTTATACTATTGTTTACAATAATGATAGTTATTCCCCGCTATCCCCGACCCACCTCACTGTTGGCCATCATCCTCTGCGCCATGTTGATGGTGGGTCCTACGAGCCGGTACCGTGGCAGCTCAGTCCCAGACAGCACGCCACCCATGATGGCGCCAGAGTGGATACCTTCACATACAATGATGATGCAACAGTGATGATTGGTAAAATAATTATCAAGAGGAAACCAGGGGCAGAGCCCATATTCATGATCTGTGAAGGTCAAGGCACATATATTACTATTATTATTATTGAAGGGTATTGTATTGTTTGCTACATACAATGGTGACACAACAGTGATGGCAATTTCATTACACACATTGTAAACCAATGATAGCTAATTGTGAAGTAGCATTATAAGTGCTGTCTATTTTGCAGGGATATTACTAGAGACATTTTTAATATGGGGAACACTGGAAGAAGATAGGGATTTGCTCCAGTTCTCCACAAATTCTAGTTAGTAGAATTCAAATTAAACTGGAAAATGAATCTCTACCTATTCTGAACTTGATGTTTTTATCCTTTGCCTGTAGCAATTTCTTGCGAATGTCGATAGCTAAGTTGACGATGTGAGACGCATGGCCCTCCACCCTGTTTGGAGCTCCCGATGACACAATATACGTGTCATTGGTCAACTCGACCTGCAACAAAAAAGTGATTCTACGCTCAGCTTCTTGATAAAGGCGTGTTCCATGGCAATATGCAGAAAAGTTCAGTGAGTTTCAGGATGATGTTGATGTTTTAAAGGTGGGCAGTTACAATGCCTTAATCCAGAAGACACACATCCTGGAACTGCTAGGGACAATTCTAATACAAAAAATAAGTAATACTTTTATAAGCATCAAGTATTCACCCCAGTATTTAAATAGAGGTTAGTTCACATAACAAACTCTCTGAAACCATACATTAGGTGTATGTACAATGTACAATTCATATCCATCATTGTCAAAGAGCGATAACATAGCTGCTGCTCAATATGTGAGCAATTTCTTGATATATTTCTATAAGCTACTAGGGCTTGTTGTAATTTTATCAGTGTAAAATCCATCCCCGCTCCTCGTCTCTCAACACACATTTCAATTCCTCTTACGTACACGGCCATGTATCTTTTTTTTAAATGTTAGATTATCGCCAGTTTCACTCACCAAGTTGACATGCTGTTCATTGTTTTCAATGAGAGTGTCGATGATCTCCACCATTTCACTGAACCGCTCTGTGTAATTCTTCATACGGACACGAAGGGGCTTCTTATCGTCTAGGTCTTCCGCATTTTTCTCAAGCAAAATAAACATCACCGAAACACTCTGGAAATTCTGAAAAAATGGAAATACACCACACAGTACAGTGCATTGTCTGGCCTATTGGCATCTCCCCCATATACCAGGTCTTATTTCATCAGCACTGTTCTGGACAATGCGTACATGCAGATGCAACGTGAGAAAGATGGCCACTTTTACCCTTCGTCAAGGCTAAGAATATCTTTTTAAAACTTCATATCTGCCAGCTCTCAGAAACTGCCAAAGCCACAGTGTAAATGTCTCAGCTTACCGAGTTGATAATCTTAATGACAATTAAGATATTAGAGTCAGTCTAAGATGTGTTATTGTTCATACCCAAGTGGGCAGTTACTGTGGGGTATAACTTTGCTAGTTGTGGATATTTTGATATAAATGGACGGATTTATAAGGAAGTAGGATGTAGGGATATGGGAAAATGCCAACACAAAGAGGGATGTAGGATTTCAATGAAGTGTGATAATGGAAAAAGCTTGAGATGTGTGGGACGTGGCAAACATAGGCCAAAAAATAGGAATGTTGAGGAAAAAAGCAAAAACCATTAGGGATGTGGGATTTCTTGAAACCTCGTAACAGAACCCCACACCCCCCCCTTCTCCCACCCTTCTTAAAGGGAAATTTAAAAAAAAAATAAACATAAAATATCACAGCCGTTAGTATAAAGCATGCACACCTTGAGCGTGCGGTGGGTGGTCCTGCTGAGCAGGGCGTGGCGCACGTGGTCGTGGCCCACGAGTCGGCCCACCAGCGCCTCCCGCTCCCGCTTCTCTGCCTCGCACTGCGCCGTCAGCACCGCGAGCGCCGCGTTCATCTCACCGATCTGTGAGCAGCAGGCAAATACATTTGGTAAGATTTGGTAAGATAAGGCCACTATGTTTTTCCCTCTGTTTTAGACCAACGCACTCATTAAGTTTTACCTAGCGCATATTATGAGAACAAACAACATGTGTTCAGCCACTTCACCCAATTATATTGTTATATTGTTATGTGGACATGTTTTTTTTATCAAATTTGATAAATGAGATGATTTGATTTGATTTGAAATGCCCATAAAATTGCCATCAACAGCGTGTCAGCATGCATTTAGTCTCAGCGATGTTTTTGGTCTGTGAGTCCTAGACTACTAGATATGTTTTTGTTTTTTTTATCGCCCTCATTAGATTTTTCAGATAGCCCACAAAACATGTTTTTATTTAAATGTTTTTTTTTACCTCCCTCCCTCATTAGATTTGGGATATTTTTGATCTAAAACAGAGAAAAAACATAGTGGCCTAATTGTAAAGACGAAACATTCATGATCTGTCCGTTGGCAAAAATTATCAATATTATGAATGAAAGGGATATTGTTGAAAATGTTCAATTGTACTGTTTTGTATTTCATCGGAATTTGCTTGGAAGTATAAAATACGTGCATTTACATTGGTTGGGTAGATAATGATGTGTAGTGGTGCTGGGACCAGACAAGAGATTAACAACTTTAACTATTGTCTATTTTATAAACACATTCAAGTCTTTTAGTAACAAAGTAATGCGTGTTCTTCCGAAATACAAATATTGTTCTACACAATTTTACATAGTAACCTTTGGTTACATGTAAATGCCGCTATTTTAATTATGCATACAGATCAGCTTCGAATGGTGACTGTACAGTAAAACCTCCTCTACATTGACACCACTTCCGTTTATATAGTACCACTTTTCATGCTCCTAAACGTACCACCTCTCTATCAAGACCACTCGTGGTCAGTCCCGCGGATGATCTTAATAGAGAGGTTCTACTGTATAGTGGGGCTCTGCCGCCGTGACACTGTGACACACCTTCTTGATCTGCTCGTTGAGCTGCGTGGAGATCTGAGAGCCAACAAAGATGGCCTCCCGATGCAGGCCATCGCGAGGGAAGTCGCTCGTGTACAGCCCCAACTCCTCCAGCTCGGCAAACCCTCCAGTGGCTCTGTAACCCCGCCAACACGAGAGATCATAAGCATGCTTCAGTGGCCGAGTGGATGTCTACTTTAGACTCATGGCCAAAAAGTCGTGGGTTAGTTTTCTGGTTGCGTCTGGTGGTGGGTGATGAGCAAACTCATACCTAATTAGTTGCTCACAGCTCCGTGGCATCTACACGTTAATTAGGCACAGGTCATTGGGTTGAAGGAGTGAGTGATTAGCATTGTGCGCTGAATGTGCTGCCGCAGCAAGTAAGTGATGAATGATCAATTGATGATCAATAAGTGTGCCAATGACCTGGTGTTAAATGCTAAGTCGTGAGAGCAAAACTTGGATCACGACTATAAACCACCACATTTAAATTTACATAGGAAGCACAAGAGGGGATTGGCATACATGCAAAAAGAGTCAGCTATATGTTATAGCACTAATTACATGCTAAGTATGCAGAACACATACCTGACACATCCACGGAACACGAACATGTCCCGTCCGTCCTTTTTGCCCAGTAGCATCATTTCCCCGCGAAGTTCCAGAGGCAGTATAGTTCCTTTTTTTTAAAAAAAAACAGCATAAAGCACATGAGCTATGTACAGAAACCAAGAGTATGCAAATGGCAATCAAAGAAACTACACTAAGGACTGATAGGCTGTTTAAAAGCGAATGCGTCTGCCACAATTCCCACCAATGTCAGCACATCCTCTCATTTTGATAAAACTTGCAACTATAAAAATATAATTACATTTTCAATTGCGATATATCATACACACATCATACATACTGTGGATACTTAGCTACCAGTTATTCCTACTTATTTGTTATTTTATTATTATTATTTTCATCAACATCATCCATTTCTCACCGGTCGCGTATTTCCCCTTCGCGTTCTGTCCATCACACACCAACGTAAACGGTACCCGGTCGTGGGTTTTAACCTGCAATGGTCAACCAAACAGTGAGAGCTTATACAAGATAAAAATTAGTAAAAAAAAATAATAGAACACAGTATTTCAAAGACTTGGATATGAGACAAAGTTGTGACCCCCACCCCACCCCTCACCCAAAGCAGAACATACATGTAATATAATCTAGAGCCCAGTCTACACTCAGAGAAGCGCTGAGTAAATACATTTTTTACATATACTTTCAATGGCAGATTTACATAATAGATCTCGGGTTGTATACACGAAAGCAAAACACTATAAGTAAGAAACATCATACTGAAAACATTCTGTACTTGAATAGGGCGGTACCTAGACTTCCCTAGCCCCTATTCTTGAAGGTCTCCATCTGCCGTAGCTCACCTACTCCCTTTACGTACCTGTTGCGAGGTGACGGGCTTGGACAGGTGCGGAAGCTGCACCGTGAAGTGGTCCTCCAGGGAGGCTCGCCCACCCACCCCCAGGTGGCCTCGCACTGCCTGCAACCGGTCTTGAACTTTTCCCAGGAAAGGTGGCCTGCCAGAGCACTGTTCATTCAAATATCTGCAACATGGAGTGTTGCGGTAGACATATAGGGGGTGGGGTTGACTTTCACCAGAAAAAAGAGGGTGTTTGGGGCTGTCACATTTGTACTCTCTGTTACAATGAAAGAACTTTATTCAGGCTGCTCATTCAAATACCAATTACCTGCTTTATGTCCGGGGTATTACCACTTGTGGGTTCCAAGCCTGTTTGTCTATTGTACATACCAATTGTAATGATTTTCATATCCCCGTCAAACGCGATGTGAAATGTCTCCCCTCGCAGCAGAAAGTCCAGTTTAGGAGCAAACGGCAGCTGGCCATTGTGTCGCTCTTTACGAACGGCTGTGCAGTCTAGAAGTCATGAAAATGCTAAAAGAAATCTGAGTCCCACATTGTCAATAGTTGAAACTGGCACTGTCATGGTGCATATATACTACATTTATTTTCTTATTGTACACGTACCTCATCTTATTTGATATCCGGATAGTTGTTCTTTATTTTTTTCATTTACCAAAATATTTACAATTTATTCAATAAATTATATCACAAAAATATTTACAATTTATTCAATAAATTGTAAACATTTTGGTAAATACAAAAATAAAGAAAAACTGTAAGGAAATAAAATAATATCTACAAAGTTTAAACATTCCCACATTCCCTTCACACACTTATCAACATGAATTCTGTTTTCTATTTTGACAATATGTCGTGAATATTGATGAAGATTTTGAATAACAATCTGCCATTCTACACAATTTTTACAAGCCACCACCTCATTTGTTGCCACGATTCACTAGAAACCCTAATACTATTATTATCCATAACAATCTACGTAGTGATAGTAGTACACACACAGCTACATCATTTTCTGTTATCAAGAAACGCAACGTTTGGTTCCTTCGTGTAGAACCTCCAATTAAGACCACTTCTATAATAAGACCACTTTTCATGGTCTCAAACCATCATAGAGCTACCAAAACGAACCTCTGTATAGAGACCACCTCTCTATTGAGACCACCCAACACTGCTCCCAAAGGAGGTCCAAACAGAGAGGTTCTACTGTACCTGTATTGTCAAACTTGACTTCCATGTCGGCATAGTTGAGGCCATCGTCGCCTTCGCCCTGCCCCACGGCGCGGACCCGCACGTCCTGGTGGAACATGGTGTCGGCCACGGCCTCGATCAGCCCCATGGTGTAGTGCTGCAGGTAGGTGACCGGCCGCACCGTGCTGTACCGCAGCAGCAGCCTGCAGCAGCCATAGCACGCAGGATGGCACTTAGGGATCGCTCACACATGATATTACCTGATCTTTGGTCTTTTTATCCCCCCCTCCCACATCCTCACCCCACCCCCTGTAAACTCTCGTCAACTTCGCAGCACACACAGCCCGGCCTCCTGATAGGTTGACGTCATCTTTGTCTCACTCCCCACCCCACACCCACCTTGACATGGTTTTGCGTTGTCCATAATTTAGACATAATGTTGCAAATGTATTTAGGACATAAAGAAAACATGGCTTTGTGATTTCAACTCGTATATGTATCACAACTCACTTAACATGTCAGAAAGTAAGTTCAAATACTATTAAATAGCTACAACTTTTTTTCAAAAGGTGACATCACCCAATAGCTAATTGCCCCACACACCCTCACACACCCGACCCCCTATTCTACACTCTCGGGGGTTTCGTATAGATACGCGCACAACATGCACTGAGAGACTTTTAGAAAAATCTAAAGATACTCCCTTGACTCCAAGGACTTTTTAAAAAATTTAAAGGAGAGAAAGGGAGTGATCCTCCCCCCCCCCCCACCACCCACCCACCCAGGGATATGGTCAGGGCCGGATCCAGCTTGGGGGGGGCTCGGGCTCTAGCCCCCGCCTGCCATATTGCCTTAAAGCCCCCCGGCCCCTACAATTTAGCCCCCCCCTTTTTTCCCACCAAAATACTTCATTTTCATAGGTTTTTTCATGAAATCCTGTAAGTGAGCCCCTCTCTTTCCTTATGTTTTTCCTTACGTCCCTTTTCCAAAAACCTGGATCTGCCCCCCCGCCCTCTCAAAATTTGAAAATTAGCCCCCCCGGTCTCAAATGGTTCCTGCTCACCCATGCTTGTCCTCGTGCGTGATGTGGAAGGTGGGCGAGCACATGTGTGGGTAGGTGGGCCTGAGGCTGGCGTGGAACCAGTCCATGTTGTGCAGGAGCTCACTAGTGTTGTTGCCTGCAGAAGGGAAGGGGCCACAGGTGTAGCGTATAGTGCATCTGTTTGAATATATGAAGAAGCAAAAACCAAATCATTGAAAGGACCTCAGATCTAAATACTATATTCTAACACACTCACATATATCCTCTATCTCAGTCACATACGCTCGTGCGAAGATAGCCTTCTATGTGGATTCCATAGGCAGATCCAGGGGGCACGCCCCACCTTTTTGCCCCCCTCCCCAACAACAAAAAAGCACACTCATGTTTTCCCCGCATCCCCACAAGCTTTCAAGTGTACCAAATCAATTAAATCCTGTATACGCCCTCCCCCTTGCCACCTGGATCTGTCCCCCACACTTGCCTTTACCCCCCAGTCTGCAGTCCCACCCTGTTCATGCCCACCTAGCATCTTGACGAGTTTCTCCCACATGCCACCACTGGCGACGCTGTCATGTACGAAGTAGGTGCCCCACCGGTACGCCGCCGCCCGTGCCGCAACCTGCGCCTCCTCGGGCACGTCCCCGGCAGCCACCCGGGCGAGCAGGCACTGCAGCAGACAGCAGAGGCCATGAAAGCTCCGTAAAGTTGGGTGATAATAAGCAGATATTGCAAGAATAGGTCTATTTTCATCGCCATACCAGTAAGTGGCGTCAGTCTAATGTTTTGCTGCAGGCCAGGAAGGTGCGTACATGCTGATCAAATGAGAAAGATGGCACCTGTGGGAAGGGAGCCCCGCCCGCCGACACCACGAGGCCTGTCGCCACCAGTAGCAGGTCATTGATGTGGTCACTGTACACCTCCTTGGGCTCAAAGACAGGACACTCCGGCATGGCAGCACAGCAAGCTGCTTTCACATCCTATCAAACATACATTAGCCTTTCAAAAACCTTATACAGTAGAACATCCAATCAAGACCCCCTCTTTATTGAGACCACCTATATAAAAGACCACTTTTCACGATCCCAAACCTTCATAAAGCTATTAAAATGAACCTCTGTATATAGAGACCACCTCCTTATTGAGGCCACTTAACAAGGGTCCCAAAGGTGGTCATAACTAGAGAGGTTGCACTGTATCTAATAGTTTTTACTTCTATTATTATTACAAACACAGCTCACCTAAACCATATATCAAGTGCAAAGATGATAAGCAAGTACAATTGTAAGAGCCTTTGCTTTTCATATGAGATCATCGAAAGGCCTTGTGATGGGATAAACATGCATGCTAATCTATGAATTATAAAAGATCATTCTTAAGCAGAATGAAAGATTATATATGTATAGAATAGAAATGAAATGAAAACAGAAATAAAACTATTGTATATTTTAGAGATCATGCATGAATGTTATTACGACCATGTGTTTTTCATCATTAGATCTAACACAGATCACTGAATTTGTTTTACAGATTATAACGTATAGTACTAGTATTTGACATCAACATTGCCAATTAGCCATTCAATAAATTTTGAATGTATCAATGTGAATTGTGAAATGTTTATAATCACATGATATATGAATAACGTTCATTTGCGGATTTCTCTTAGGCAGTTTAGAATGAAAACCAAATATCTATAAACTACAAATATTTTCTGACTTAAAAGATCTATAGAATGCATGAATGGTGAGTTCAAGTGAGTTTAAATCGTGGAATGAATACATTTGATTCAATGCTCGCGCTGGACTCAGGCTCTTTAGCAAATATGATAACTTGCATTTGATCAAATCCCCATATATAGAAACATTTTGTGATCCAAGCATGTCATTTGAAAAATATCTGTGAATCTTCACGTAAAAAAATATGAAGTGGGTGTGCCCAGAAAGGTTTTTATGTTCAAACGTTGGACCATTTGCGAGAGCATTCATGGGGAAAAGTCGTGTGTGTGTGTGGGTGGGGGGGGCTAAATCCGGAAACAATTCTTGTCAACATTTCGTGTTACCACTGCCGGAAAAAGCAAAACAAAAAACAAACAAAAACACAGAAATGCGCGTGGCTTGGCATTTGCGTATCACAACTTGTCCTGCATTATTAAACAAATGCTAAGAAGCTTTGCAAATCATAAAAATCTTGTCCCGTCATAAGGCTATTAATGACTAATTTGAGTCTGGATCAAATTGAGAACTCACTTGACCTATCTCATGATTGCTTATGTAGGCTTCTCTTATATATGCCTTTATATGTCCCAATCGGAAGTTTTCACGGGCATTTTCAATACTTACAATACTCAAACTGCCGAATCAAAATATTGCCACTTTTTGAAGTTTTAATTCTTAAGTTGAAAGGCTACCAATCTCTGTACAGGTACAGTAGAACCTCCAATTAAGACCACCACTCTATTGAGACCACTTCTATAAGTCACCCACTGCTCACTCCCCAAACCTCCATAAAGCTACCAAGATGAACCTCTGTATAGAAGCCACACTGCATTGGGACCACCATTGGGACTACATGTAGTAGTAGTGTTAGGTGGTCTCAATAGAGAGGTTCTACTATATATGCTCATTTGAAATAACACAGCCAAAACTGGATGACGTCACGTCGTAAACAGATTATAAACACATTCTATACGGAAATAACGAGGTTCTGAATGAGGCTAGATCTAGCTGTCGCTGAAAGAAACTTCTTTCTGCGTCTTCGTAAATAGTTTATTTACAACAGAACCATACCAACGCCGCATCTGCTATAATGTCTATTACAATAAATTGATCTCATTGCAATGTATTAAGTGATTATAAGTACAGAATTGCAGCGGGATAGATAGATAGTGCAGTGGCTATGGTGCGGCATAAACAAACCTCACGTGATGCTAATTATCGTTCGCCTCCATTACCTCCATCTTCTGTGCATATTTCTGGGCCTCCTCCCTCTCCTTTTTCAGACTCTCCAGCTGGCATGTAAGCTCCCAGATGGACGCCCAGAGCTCGGGGTGCTCATCTTTCAGAAATTTCACGAGGCACACGTAGATTTTGCCGTACATGTTGAGGAGCTGAAACACAGCGACTCCAGCTTACACCTTTCCTTTTAGTATGTGTCAGTTTCCCCTCAAATCCCTGTATTTATCAGCCTTTCCCTATCATCCCATTAACTGGCGTCACCGAGTTGTAATGATGTTACACCGGCAGATCCAGGATTTCGGAAAGAGGGGCACACTTAAGGTATTTCATGGGTTTCGTGCGCGCATATAGTAAAATGAAAGATGTCTCTTCAGCTATGTCAATACAGTGGTAGGAGCTTTTGACAGAACAATGAGAGTAGAATGGTACGCGCAATGGATGGCGGACATCACAAAAACTGTATGAAAAGGCATATTGGTAGGAAAAAAGGCGCCCCATCCCCTCTAGGCTTACTATGAATGTTACCAGGGCTACCCCATCTGCTCCACATAACCAGCCTGTTCATCAGTGTTGATGGGCAAACGCAAGTTGAAGTTGGGGGAATGAACGAGTCGTCGAACTTTCTCCCTATAAAGGCAAAAAAAACCACCCATCACCAGATTTTGTAATGCCTTCCTCATCCTAATTGTCGATATATGTGTGTTTCCCAACTGCTATTATTACCTACCAATTGGTAGTGTTGTTATTAAGCGTAAGAAATGTTAGTCTTAAGAATCCTGCCCTTTCCTATGTCCGTGGAGAGCATTATGTTTTCACTTACGTAAACACTAGCATTTCTTCCCTAGCTTTTGTATATTTGATATCGGTATCTAAACTTTGTAATCATCTGGTTAAAATCAATATACATAAAATGTAGATATTATTTGAAAGCCATATACGTAATTATATGGCTGGCAATGAAAATGTCGTCAGTGTCTCTCTTGCAAACAAAATGGAAGTCTGTCCTTAAATATAACCCTTGAAGCCTGCCTTGCACATCACCGAATACCGTGTACGTGCACTCACGCACTGACGAACATGGCAGGTTAGTAAGGAAATTTAAATCATGTGACGATATCCAGATTTGTAATTGAACAAGCTTCCTTTTAAAAGGTTACGTTGCGTCTATAAAAGTAATAGTCCATTTGGCTAGTAGAAATGCAACTCGTTCGCAGCACACATCTTTTCTGCATTAAAGTCCGTGCCAATTGACATGAAGGCGTGGTTCGCACTCGATTATGTGTAAAGCAGGCTTTATACCGGAGTCTACTGGCCAGGTCGGCCTAATGATCCACACACGCAGAGGTCAGTGTGTGAAAGAAGCATGAAAAGCCCAAATGAATGGGCCACGTCTTTACTTGTTTTGAGTTTGAAGAGATATTTATACATTGTTGATAGTTTTATATGTACACGTATTTGTGTGTTTTATGTATGTATTGATATTTTTGTGTTTATGTTGGGACTGGTATTTCTTCTTTGTCTGAAATAATGTCTTATTATAAAGTATCTACTTATTTCTCTGTGCATAGATTCATCTTACTTCCCTATATCTACTACTGTAATTTTAGATATTCTAATGTTTAAAAATTATTGTAAATTGTGTGTATTTTATCTCGTAAATATAACTTGTAAAAATGGCAAAATAAAGATAGAAAAATAAAAAATAAAATATTGCTATTTCACAAGCTGATCTTATCGGTTTCACGCACGCACGCACGCACGCACACACGCACGCACGCACACACAGACACACACAAACAATCACACACACACACGCACACACACAATACCCCTGCTCCTTCTACTACCTACTACTGCAAATCCTCCTGTCGTGCATCCAAGGTGTGCACTCTACAATTCTATCATCTATCTCTCGCATTTTCCTCATTTATTCACTCAGTTTTGCATATGCATATCCAGAAAGAGAGAGAGAGAGAAGGGCACAGAGGCGCGCACCGTTCTTTCAACACACTATTTCATTTTGGTATCTCTTGCATGTCCACTATCGCTCACCCACACGAAGTCCTGATCCCTTCACTGCACTCCCACGTACCCCCTTCTCAATAACCTGGATCTGCGAGTTAAATTGTGTAAGATAAGAGGGTTTAATGGTGTCCTCCATATAGCCTAGACTAGAATAGGCTTTATATGTCTAGTCCAGTAGGATGTTAGGTGAATGATGCAAGTTTTCCACATTCGTAGGGACGGCACATGTATAAACGCTAGCAAAACCAATACTCAAAACATCCAGTAAGAGAAGCGGATGAATCTTCGGAAAGATCGTATCCAATGCACACGATACGGAGCTTGCAATGCTTTATCAACTATAAATTAACATTTGCTTATAGCACCTGAGCTCAAAATAAAAAAAGGATATATAAATACCGTGCGGTCAAAAACTATCCATGACCATTGCCTTATTTATTTGAAGTTCCCTCTCCCAATTTTGGAGAATTAGCCACCAACTTTGATCCGTCATGTCACATAGATACAAATAATAATGACTTGTAGCAGACTACACGTTTGAACGTGTTTGTTTATTCATTAGTGCAAGATGATTACCCTTTAACCTTAAATATTCTAAATGAATATCTATATCTAAATCTGCATCTAAATCTATCCAGCTGAAAAATAAAACTACACTATAGATAATGTATCTTTTAATCAGTAATTTCTTAATACTGTTAGACCACTATAGCCGTATACTGCTTTTGATTTGTTTTCATTTTAGTTTGATATTTGTTTGGTTCTTTTAAAAGGAACATGTATGATGTAGTGTTTAAAAATGTTTCATAAATTCATTCATCACCTTCGAAAGAAGTTTCAGGTTAGCCGTATGAAATTTAAAATGCGTTTATTAAATTAATTATGCTTTCTTAAAACAAAATTACTAAATAAATATTGGTGTTATATAAAAATGCTATAACATACACGTTTTATTTTATTGTATATCTTCTGTGGTAATGTCCTGCTTACAGAGTATAAATTAATCTTCATAGTTTTATATTTAACCGTCTTAAACTAGCAAAATATTTCTGATATTGCTGTTCACAGAATTAGTGAAAACTGACTCCATGGTACATAAGTATATAATGACAAAATTTAACCGTCGATTTAGAAACTGCCTTTAGAAACTAGCCATGTCGATTGAAAAAAAAAAGAGGTTCTAGAAATCATTTGTCATTGGCATGAACAGCACTAAATTAAAAAATCATGTACTTATGTATACTTTTTCCAAATAAAATTACTGCATACATACTATATTATTACTTAATTTTACATGTTACATTTGTTTCAATATCGATTAAACCGTAAAAGAAATAAAAGTCTACCAAAAAATTTGAGGTTCGTTAGTAAAATTTTTTTCGAAAATGTAAAGTTACACATGATTTGATTTTGTATATTGGATACAAAGTTGAAATAAAAGTTTTCATACATGTATACAAAGAAAGAGAAATGCACCTGCCTTTAGGGCATGTCACACCACAAAGTCATGCTTGGTACGGGGGGATTTTGCCAATATGACAAGCATCCGTACCTTCCAGTATGCATTCGATATTATAAGGGTGTTCATCAATTGGAGTTTGTCAACATGCCACCGAGCCAATTCTTCAAGAGCCAGTCTGATGCCAATCATTTGAGCAACCCAAACAATTGTTATCAGATTTACCACCTAGAATTTCATATGAATACATGACAAGCATGCAGGGGAGCTTCCGTGAAGCATCAGTGAATGAGGATCTGTCATCGAATGAGAATGTGTGGGGAACGTAGCAACCCGTCAATGGATGATGACAGCTGCAACTTAGCCGATCCTCGGCGGGTATGGGAGTGTTTTCCACAAATGTTTGGCACATACAGGTCCGATTATAACATCTGTATGTATAACCACCGTATACTACATATATTTAGCTGATGCTTGTCAAAGTTATATTGGATTACCAGCGTATCACTATCATATTGCTGTTGCACTGGGTAGAGGGCTATAAATGGCCAGTCTGTGTCAAGCCCTGAAAGGGGAAAACTGCCACCCACAGTCACCCCTCATCTGCAAAGAGAATTTACTGTAATACGTGAATGCTCGTCAACGCATTTATTTATGACATTCAATAGGCTTTTGTAACCTTATACACATACAGGACTGTTTTAAAAAGTTTGAGCCTCCTTCAGGACGATTGAGAATATAGGCCTCACACATTTTAATTTGTGTATGCAAACTTTAACTAATGTGATGTTTCAATACAGCATAGGTCAACAAGATGGTGTCTTTGATAATATACAGTCATCTGAAGTATGTAAATTTTGAGCATGAGGCTCAAAACGGTTTGAAGTCCATTCCTATGATTTTTACCTAAAAAAATGTGCCCTTTATCATTGATGGTCATGTATTTGTCCTAATCTATAAGGACCAACCACGTGGAACTCTAGGTAACAGGACCATGAGCAAGTCGCTTGATACAGACAACCCGACTCCGATATTGCTCTGCAAAGATTCCTATAACTTTTCAATGTCTTTCCCCAAGTCAGACTAGCTTCCGTTGCCTATCTGTTATCTATACATACAGACTGTATGCAGAGAATATTTGATAGAGGTGGGAACATGTTAATTTTCTGAGATATTCAGTTTCAGTCTACCGAGTCAAATATTTCGAAAAATAGTCAGAGCACAGTCCGTTTTGAGACCGACTTCTTGGTGTGACATAGCTTTCTATACATACAGACTGTGATGCAGAGAATATTTCAACCAGATATTGATGCATGGGAACAGTCTGGTTTAATTTTATTTAAATTTTGAGATATTCGCCATGTTTCAGAAAACCGAGTCAAATATTTCTAAAAAATAAAGTCAGAGCACAGTCCGTTTTGAGACCGACTTCTTGGTAACTTTGTAAACATCGGTTAGCCTTGATTCTCTTTTTACAAGGCTGAAGGTTAAGTCGTAAACTCGTAGGCTCCATGACGTAGCACTCATAAAGCTCCATGACGTAGCACTCATATTAGCCTCGTTCAACCAGACTCTGTATTGCATGTATGAAATGAGCGCCGCCATTACAGAGTCTGGTTGATCGAGACTACGCTAATATTTAAATTTTGTCGTTTGATCGCCATGACACATGTGGAAGATATTAGACAAAAAAAAAGAGGTATTTTTTTGGAAATAAACAGATACCTTTTAAATTAAACAAGAGACGTAAAACACCAAAGTTTAAGTCTGATATCAGAGCTCCTAAGTAGTAACTTTGCTAAACTTTATCGGTTAGAATAAAGCTAATATTCTCTTTAAAAGGCCCAAGGGCAAAAGCAGGTTGGCGCCAATGCAAATATGGCGGGAAAAAAAGCCTGGCGAGGAGCTCAGGAGGGCATACCGGATCACAGGACTCAGGAGCAATTTATACAGATATCTATGTTGTTTGACCGATGCGAAACCTCTTGCGAGGTTTAGGCTCTGCATCAGTCAAACAACAGATATCTGTTGTAATTGCTCCTGTGCACCGGAGGGGCACTTGCTCAGCGCATAACTTTCCCGCCATAACATAAAAATATTTCTGCTCGATCATGGTAGAGTGTCCTGCTCAAAATGTGGAATTAATTATATTATATATATATTTTAAATACCATGTGATTGGAAATGTTAACAGAAACAATTAAAAAAAAAGGATTTTTAAAATCCAATGGATAATAAGAGAGATATGGGCGATAAAGTCATCAAACTTGATGTTTTCGCTGTCACACCCACTCAGATTCAGATCACAGGCCCCTGTGATTCAGATTCAGAGATTCAGATGGCCAATTTAGCATCAAATTTTGGGGTGTTGTGTTTCCTTGTTTTCTCCTTGTCAGCATGTACAAAAACCTGGACATTTTCCACCTTGCGCATGTTCCTGTGCTCATTCACCCAATTGAGAGATCATTTTTTAAACTATTGTGTTGTGTTTTTATAGCATCAATTCATAATGTATTCAGATGGAGGCTTAGCTGTATTTACAGCCACAGATATAACAAGTTCAAGCAAGTAAATACAAAATTTGTAAACATGTACATGTAAACATGTATCATATTTTTATTAAAAATATGATTGATGTTTCGGGGCAAGATAAGCAGGTTAAAGGCTATGGCAAAAATAATAATTGCATGTGATATAAATTAGGTGCAATTGCTTTGAGAGCTATTAAAAGTAGAAGTGTAATTAAGAGATGTAGATAGTGTTAAAGGTGGAATGATAAAATTAAGAACAGAGCGAGATAGAGGCAGTGTATGAAAGGCTCTCTCACCCATGCATTTGAGTTTGGTATTCAAACCATTTGTTATATTGGCTCGACGGTTATACGGCTTCTTCAGAAGATTTAAGATCACCACAGAGTATGTTGTATTGTTCAAAGAACAAAAGGACGGAAATTCATGCATGTGGCTCTATTGCATGTTGAAAACAAGTGGTGACAGTAAACAGTAAAACTGTGAACCTTGGTGTGTAGGTCGATGACACCAATTATGCATCAGGGTGACAGAGACTTCTTGCCACCCACTACAAAATAATTTTTGTACATTATGTCCCCCGAGGGTCTTCATGCTGAGAATATGCACCCAACCCTACTGTGGAAGAAATAATATAATAATTGCAATGATACATAGAAGCTAATGAAAATTTGTCAAATGAGGGATATTAGATAGATTTGCATTGTTTCCAACCAAATCATAGTAGAATTCATTAAACTATATTGAATTCTATTATGATTGGGTTGGGAAAAGCGCAAAAAAAAGCAAACAACAATCATAGCAGCACTACAGAGACACATGCGAATATGTGCCAATCAATTGCTCAACATGCAGCTGAACTCAGCCAATCAAGTAGAGTGGCCATGCTACAAGATTCAGAGCATGATAGCGGCAACCAGCATGTGTTAGCTTTCACTTCCACTGGAGAAGAGAACCCACAAGAGTACATTTAGCATTCATGAAAATTTGTAAAATCACATGGATGAGATATGAAGATTTTGCACTGTTTCCAACCAAATCATAGTAGAATTCATTAAATTATATTGAATTCTCTTATGATTCGGTTCGAAAAAGTGCAAAAAAGCAAATGACAATTATAGCAACACCACAATGATCCATGGAAATATGTGCAAATCAATTGCTCAACATGCAGCTGACCGGCAGCCAATTAAATCAAGTAGAAAGTGGCAGCGCTACAAGACCACTGCAACCAGGATGTGTTAGCTTTAACATCCACTGGAGAAATGAACGGAGAAATGAACGCGCAACGCGTGTTTAGATGCTGGCTGTAATGATAAATGGTATGGGTGCAGATATTAAAAATCATATATTGTCTGTATTCAAGCCATTTGTTATTAAGGCTCGACAGTTCAACGGCTTCTTCAGAAGATTGATGGTCACCACGCAGTATGTTGTATTATAATAGTACAAAGGAGGTGAAATTCATGCATGTGAATCTATTGCATGTTGAAAACAAGTGGTAACAGTAAACAGTAAAACTGTGAACCTTGGTGTGTAGGTCGATGACACCAATTATGCATCAGGGTGACAGACTTCTTGCCACCCACTACAACAACAAAAGTCAAGTAAGCAGCATCGTAAACCCCACCTGGAATCCCATCCCCTCACTGAAGAAAAGTCATTTATTTTTGGTTATAAACTACTTATAAAAATGCATGCAATTTGCATTCATTCACAGATTTCTAGATATAGACTGAAATCTCAACTGGATGTTCAGTGAAAATTTAAATCTGGCTTGAAAAGTCATTGAATATTACTGTTTACTACTACACAAAATATGTTGGAAGACTTTCTAGATGTGTAGTGTAAGTAACAAACAGTTGCAGAAGCATAATTTGGTGTTTAGAAATTCAAGTAAACAGCCAGCTTTGCTGTCAGTCATAAATTCAGTTTTCATACAGTAATGATTAAAATTGTTATGGATTCAAAGTAGCAGTTGTGTTAGTTAAGTCCAAAAGGTTATCATTTACTTTGCTGGCCATGCATACCACTCTCTTATTCGTGTTTGCGTTTCACTGTGACAGAATGCAACTTGAATTTGTGGACCGTTGTGCTTGCGTGATATTGTATGTATTTTGCTCCCTACTCACGCTGTGTGACTCGGGTAATTTGATATGCTAATTGATTGGGTGTCAAAGACCAGTGTGTTTTGTCTTATTAGTACTGCTGTGCGTGTAACACTGCTTACAAGCTGTACATTTAGAGCATGATAGAGCTATTTCATTCCCTTCTAAGTATACGTTGCCATACAATTCATCTGCTTCAGGATCGTATGTTGAAGATCAAAGCAAGATATAGATGTAAAGTGTATGAAAATTTCATAACGTAAATAAAAGTGTCTAGGCCTCGTTCTTGGTGCCGGAAAGCTACTGATTTACATTGAGCATTCACAAGAATTTTGTTCCTTTCACATGGATGTTTATTGGCTTGAATGAAGGATATTAGATTTGCACTATTTCCAACTAAGTCATAGTGGAATTCATTAAACTATATTGAAGTCCATTATGACGAGGTTGAAAATAGTGCAAAAAAGCAAACGACAATTAAAGCAGCACCACAGCGACACATGCGAATATGTGCCAATCAATCGCTCAACATGCAGCTGAACGCAGCCAATCAAGTAGAGAGTGGCCATGGTACAAGAGCACGGCACCCAGCATATGTTAGCTTTCACATCCACTGGAGAAAGGAACCGCACAAGAAGTGTTTCGATGCTGGCTGTAATAATAAATGGTATGGGTGCAGATATTTAAAATCATATATTCTCTGTATTCAAACCATTTGTTATTAAGGCTCGACAGTTCAACGGCTTCTTCAGAAAATTGAAGATCACCACGCAGTATGTTGTATTGTTCAAAGAACAAAGTAGTTGAAATTCATGCATGTGACTCCATTGCATGTTGAAAAAAAGCGGTGACAGTAAACAGTAAAACTGTGAACCTTGGTGTGTAGGTCTTTTGACACCAATTATGCATCAGGGTGACAGAGACTTCTTGCCACCCACTACGAAAATAATTTTTGTACATTATGTCCCCCGAGGGTCTTCATGCCGAGAATATACACCCAACCCTACTGTGGAAGAAATGATATAATATTTGCAATGATACATAGCAGCTTATGAAAATTTGTAGAATGAGGGATATTAGATTTGCATTGTTTCCAACCAAAATCATAGGAGAATTCATTACACTATATTGAATTCTCTTATGATTCGTTGGAAAAAAAGTGCAAAAAGCAAACGACAATTATAGCAGCACCACAGCAACACACGCGAATATGTGCCAATCAATCGCTCAACATGCAGCTGACCGCAGCCAATCAAGTAGAGAGTGGCCGTGCTACAAGAGCGTGGCAGCCAGCATCTGTTAGCTTTCACATCCACTGGAGAAATGAAGGAGCAAGACATATCTAGATGCTGGCTGTAATGATAAATGGTATGGGTGCAGATATTTAGATTTATATATTGTCTGTATTCAAACCATTTGTTATTAAAGCTTGACAATTCAACGGCTTCTTTAGAAGATTTATGATCACCACACAGTATGTTGTATTGTACAAAGAACAAAAGAGGTGAAATTCATACATGTGACTCTATTGCTGAGAATATACATGATATAATGATTGCAATGATACATAGTAACCAATGAAAATTTGTAGAATGAGGGATATTAGATTTGCACTGTTTCCAACCAAATCATAGTAGAATTCATTAAACTATGTTGAAATCTCTTATGCAAAAAAGCAAACGACAATTATAGCAGCACCACAACGACACACGCGAATATGTGCCAATCAATCGCTCAACATGCAGCTGACCCGCAGCCAATCAAGTAGAATGGCCGTGCTAATTTTTTTCTAGATGTGTAGTAAAAGTTACAATCAGTTGCAGAAGCATAATTTGGTGTTTAGAAATTCATGTAAACAGCCAGCTTTGCTGTCAGTCATAAATTCAGTTTTCATACCGTAATGATTAAAATTGTAATGGATTCAAAATAGCAGTTGTGTTAGTTGTGTGAGATAAGTCCAAAAGGTTATCATTTACTTTGCTGTCCATGCAGCATACCACTCTCTTATTCGTGTTTGCATTTCGCTGTCAAACACAATGCAAATTGAATTTGTAGACCGTTGTACTTGCGTGATTTTGTACGTAAATTTGCTCCCTACTCGCGCTGTGTGACCTGGGTAATTTGATATGCTAATTGATTAGGTGTCAAAGACCAGTGTGTTTTGTCTTATTACTACTGCTGTGCGTGTAACACTGCTTACAAACATTTAGAGCATGATAGAGCTATTTCATTCCCTTCTAAGTATAATGTATGTTGCCATACAATTCATCTGCTTCATGATTGTATCTCGAAGGTCAAAGCAAGAGATAGATGTAAAGTGTATGAAAATTTCATAACATAAATAAAAGTGTCTAGGCCTCGTTTTTGGAGCTGGAAAGCTACTGATTTACATTGAGCATTCACAAGAATTTTGTTCCTTTCACATGGATGTTTATTGGCCTGAATGAAGGATATTAGATTTGCACTATTTCCAACCAAATCATAGGAGAGTTCATTAAACTATATTGAACCCTACTATGACGAGGTTGAAAATAGTGCAAAAAAGCAAACGACAATTATAGCAGCACCACAGCGACACGCGAATATGTGCCAATCAATTGCTCAACATGCAGCTGACCGCAGCCAATCAAGTAGAGAGTGGCCGTGCTACAAGAGCGCGGCAGCCAGCATGTGTTAGCTTTCACTTCCACTGGAGAAGAGAACCCACAAGAGTAGCTAATGAAAATTTGTAAAATGAGGGATATTAGATTTGCACTGTTTCCAACCAAATCATAGTAGAATGCATTAAATTATATTGAATTCTCTTATGATTCGGTTCGAAAAAGTGCAAAAAGCAAATGACAATTATAGCAGCACCACAATGATCCATGGAAATATGTGCCAATCAATCGCTCAACATGCAGCTGACCAGCAGCCAATCAAGTAGAGAGTGGCCGTGCTACAAAAGCGCGGCAGCCAGCATGTGTTAGCTTTCACATCCACAGGAGAAATGAACTCGCAAGACATATTTAGATGCTGACTGTAATGATAAATAGTATGGATGCAGATATTTAAAATCATATATTGTCTGTATTCAAACTATTTGTTATTAAGGCTCGACAGTTCAACGGCTTCTTCTGAAGATTGAAGATCACCAAGGAGTATGTTGTATTGTTCAAAGAACAAAGGACGTGAAATTCATGCATGTGACTCTATTGCATGTTGAAAACAAGTGGTGACAGTAAACAGTAAAACTGTGAACCTTGGTGTGTAGGTCGATGACACCAATTATGCATCAGGGTGACAGAGACTTCTTGCCACCCACTACAAAATAATTTTTGTACATTATGTCCCCCGAGGATCTTCATGCTGAGAATATGCACCCAACCCTACTGTGGAAGAAATGATATAATAATTGCAATGATACATAGAAGCTAATGAAAATTTGTCGAATGAGGGATATTAGATAGATCTGCATTGTTTCCAACCAAATCATAGTAGAATTCATTAAACTATATTGAATCCTATTATGATTGGGTTGGAAAAAGTGCAAAAAAGCGACAATTATAACGACACCACAGCGACACACGCGAATATGTGCCAATCAATCGCTCAACATGCAGCTGAACGCAGCCAATCAAGTAGAGAGTGGCCGTGCTACAAGAGCACGGCAACCAGCATGTGTTAGCTTTCACTTCCACTGGAGAAGAGAACCCACAAGAGTTGCTAATGAAAATTTGTAAAATGAGAGATATTAGATTTGCACTGTTTCCAACCAAATCATAGTAGAATTTATTAAATTATATTGAATTCTCTTGTGATTCGGGTGCAAAAAGCAAAATAGCAGCACCACAATGATCCATGGAAATGCATGTATGTGCCAATCAATCGCTCAACATGCAGCTGACCAGCAGCCAATCAAAGAGAGTGGCCTTGCTACAAAAGCTGCAGCCAGCATGTTAATCACATCCACATGGAGAAAATGAACTTCATAGACATATTTAGATGCTGACTGTAATGATAAATAGTATGGATGCAGATGTTGAAAATCATATATTGTCTGTATTCAAACTATTTGTTATTAAGGCAGTTCCGGCTTCTTCTTAGATTGAAGACACCAAGGAGTATGTTGTATTGTTCAAAGAACAAAGGGCAAATGAAAATTCATGCATGACTCTATTACGTTGAAAACAATGACATGCAAAACAGTAAAACTGTAACCTTGGTGTGTAGGTCTTTTGACACCAATTATGCAGTGATGACTTTTGCAAAATCATAATTTTGTACATTTGTCTGTATGTATTGAGGATATGACCCAACCCTACTGTGGAAGAAATTGAATAACAGTTGATACATAGAAAATGAAAAATTTGTCGAATTATTGATTTGCATTGAAAATCACATTAAACTATATTGAATTCTCTTATGATTGTTGGAAAAAAAAGAACAAATTATAAACCCCACGCAACACAAAATAGGTGCCAAATGGCTCAACATCATGCATGTAGCTCTATGCTACAAGAGCGCTACCAGAAGAGCATGTTAGCTTTCACATCCAAGGAAAAATGAACTCGCAAGAATATTTAGACAGTAAACATTAGAAAACTGTCTGAACCAAATCATAGTTGTGGAATTCATTAAACTATACCAATTATGATCTCATTGCATGTTGAAAAAAAGCGGTGACAATTAAACACAAAGAACCTTGGTGTGTAGCTTTTGACACCAATTTGCATATGTGACACTTCTTGCCACCCACTCAAAATAATGTTTGTACATTATGTCCCCGAGGAACTTCATGCTGAGAATATGCACCCAACCAGCATGTGGAAGAAATGATATAATAATTGCAATGATACATAGAAGCTAATGAAAATTTGTCGAATGAGGGATATTAGATAGATTCTGTAATGTTTTCAACCAAATCATAGAATTCATTAAACTATATTGAATCCTATTATGATTGGGTTGGAAAAAGTGCAAAAAAGCGACAATTATAACGACACCACAGCAACACACGCGAATATGTGCCAATCAATCGCTCAACATGCAGCTGACCTCAGCCAATCGACAAGTAGAGAGTGGCCATGCTACAAGAGCACGACAACCAGCATATGTTAGCTTTCACTTCCACTGGAGAAGAGAACCCACAAGAGTAGCTAATGAAAATTTGTAGAATGAGTGATATTAGATTTGCACTGTTTCCAGCCAAATCATAGTAGAATTCATTAGATTATATTGAATTCTCTTATGATTCGGTTCGAAAAAGTGCAAAAAAGCAAACGACAATTATAGCAGCACCCCATGTGAATATGTGGCAATCAATCGCTCAACATGCAGCTGAACGCAGCCAATCAAGTATGGCTGTGCTACAAGAGCGCGGCAGCCAGCATGTGTTAGCTTTCACATCCACTGGAGAAAGGAACCATACAAGACGGGTTTAGATGTTGGCTGTAATTGTAAATGGTATGGGTGCAGACATTTAAAATTATATATTGTCTGTATTCAAGCCATTTATTATTTAAGGCTCGACACTTCAACTCCTTCTTCAGAAGATTGATGATCACCACGGAGTATGTTGTATTGAACAAAGAAAAAAGGAGGTGAAATTCATGCATGTGAATCTATTGCATGTTGAAAACAGGGGGGTGACAGTAAACAGTAAAACTGTGAACCTTGGTGTGTAAGTGTTTTGACACCAATTATGCATCAGGGTGACACAGACATCTTGCAACCCACTACAACAACAAAAGTCAGGTAAGCAGCATCGTAACCCCCAGCTGGAATCCCATCCCCTCACTGAAGAAAATCAGGATACAAACAAAAAAAGCACCAAGTCAACAAAGTGTGAAAAGCTGACAACAGCACAGTGCACACTCGCAAGGGCTCACAATCTAAACATCAATCCCCACACTTGTCTAAATTGTCGCCTGTTTCAAAGATTAGCATGGCAACAATTGAGATAAGTGTTTGGGAGCGATTCCGAAATGGTGATTTTAATGACAGAATGTCACTACAGGTGGCAGCAAAGGCAACACAGCAAAAAGTTCTAATAGTAGTGAATTAGTGCCAAAGAGATATCGAGACATACCATCCAAAAAATCATTTTTTAACCCTGCCTCTTTCTTTTCATGTAAGAATCATGGCATCATCATCTACGCAAAGAAAGGCATCAAGGAGCGCCACACAGGCCGATTCGAATGTTGGTAGACGAAGGCGCAGTATTGTTGTGGGAATGCAGGCTGTGACAGAGAGCATCAAAGAGAGACAGGCATGGTTATTTTGAATATGCATGTTTAATTTTTACTACAGTTACTATGAAGATATTGTCTACACAATATTGTTAAGTTAATTGTAGTTTGTGTAGGCTCGTCTGCAGCTCGATTAATGAAATGGTAGTTTTTGAAATTAGGGTGATTGGAAAATGAAATGATATTATGATTGAAAATGTTGGAGGAGGGTAATCAATTCAAATTACATTAACTACTAAGATAACAAGATTATAAAGATTAAAATTCACACATGAAATGTTGAAAATCAACGGCAAGGTGGACTCTTCTTGAACTGCAGTAAATTGATGTTTGAATTAATTATATGTTTATTTAATGCTCTCTTCACTAATTAATACACAGGCTAAAGCCCGGGATAAACGAGATCAAAGAAGACGGTTAATTGAGCACCAACACAGATACTTGCTCGAGTGTGTAGCAAGCCATCTACAGCTCGATGTAAACGCTGTGGAAGAATTCATCCTTGACTCAGAAGAAGTAATTTTCATTGAATTATATCACAACTTGAAATTTATCTTTTTTCCATATGAATATTCAATTTGGGTACAATTGGCGAAATTGGATATTTGTTTATGCTTTTTTCTATTCATTTCAGCAAGTAACACTTCTGAATTCATTTTTGGCAAAGGATGGAAGAGGAACTGTAATGTTTTTCTATCAAGAAGGAGAGGTCCTGGGATGTGAAGGCAAATATTTGAAAAATAATTTGTCAAATAAGTGTGATTATTCAATTTCTAATATTTCTAATATCAAACGAAAAATAATTATTTATTTACTTGATATTGAGCACTTCTCTTGCAGACATTGGGCGCATAATACCGGGGGTGACAAAAGGTAGCAAAATCCTGAAACTTTTTATCACAGATGGGAAGGATGTTCCATTGACCGGGATGTGTCTGTTCTTCACTCGTAAAACTAAAGAAGAAATTAAAGAGGACAAAGTTCATGAAGTATGATTTTTATCTTTTGAATAGCTATGTCTTCATGATTCCGAATTGTATGTAGTGGATGCTGTAAAACTTGTTGACACATTGCTTGTCTTTGTATATGATCATTTACTATATTGTTTCAGAATGTGTTTTTTGGTTACTTTGACACCAAAGGTACCGCTTTGCCAGCATTGCATCAACTGTTTCGAAAAGTTTTTGAACCAAGTTTGAAATCCTCGAAGAGCATTGGTGAACTAGGCAAAACTCCTCAAGGCACCCAAATATTTCACCGCTTCTGCGATAACCTTACTAGCTTCGTAAATTTCTTGATGAGCAAGTATTTTTCGTCTTATTTAAACATATGTTGGTGATTTCTATGTTTTATGCACTAGCCTGTTGAGATTAATCATGATTGTGTTTTCCTGGCTTCAGGTGCTCAGACAAGTGCGGATGGAGTGGTGAAGCTCAAAGAATGCCAAACTGTGGATTTAACAAAAATCAAAACAGCTCACGATTGTATTAATATAGCTGGTAATCCAGAGACTGTGGCCAAGTTAGAAGTGGTGGTCGCAGGCTGGTGCAAACAAATTGAACAGGTCAGTATGGTTTTCATTTGCAAAATTTCTCAGCATTGTCTTCATAATATTGATTATTCTAATTTCAAACCTTAAAATCAGTTTTTTTTTAATTGATTCTGGGATCTAACACTACTAGATTATCATCTACTGGTGCCCCCACTTCTTGCTAAATCAAACTACCAGTACTAGTTTGAAGTAAAGACTAATTCAGTTATCAGAAAAGCTTATGATGCAATTATAATGAGAAATGATCATTAGCCCAAGCTATTTGTGAATTAGGTACATCAACGTGAGACAAGCAGGTTCAACGTATTTCTAAAAGTTCTATTTCTGGGCTTATATTTTTGTATTCCATGAAGAATAATACCGGTAATCTAATCAATAATTGGACATTTTTAGTATTGGAATTGAATTGTACAAATTCATTGGTAAGAACGCAAATTGAATGTGGAAAAAAAAATCTGCACGTGTTTGAACATGTCAAAATCTTTGGGAAAATCCCCCAAAAGTTCTAAAATGAGTTAAGTGCCACTTTAAACATAAACCTAGATCATGAGACTTATGACTGCCAAGTCAGGTTTGGACTATATCACATCTCTGGTAGGATTCGAGCCCACGACCATATGGCACCAAATTGCTTAACAGTTCAGGCTAACTCACTAGTCCACTCTGCCACGGGAACCTGGAGTCATAAGTCTAATGACTTAATTACATATAATAATAGATACCCAAGTCCAATAGATCATAAATCATTTCATAACCTAACTGTTTGGCAGGTTCTCACTGAGAGTGAGCAGATGAGGAAGGAGGCTGACGACACGGGGCCCATGGCTGAGCTGGAGCACTGGCGCCAGCTCACTGCTCGCTTCAACTCCATCCTGCAGCAGATCAAGAGCCACGAGTGCAAGATGGTGGTCAACGTACTGCACGTGGCCAAGTCCAAGACACTCAAGGTGCACCCCATTTGGGCGATTAGGGTTGTGCAAATTTGGGATTGAAATTTTTGTATTTGAATACCAGTGTTGTTTGAGCGGTCTAAGAGGTTAACCCAGGAAATAATAATATATGAATTAGAGCAAGGGCTGGCCCAGCTTGGCTATAGATAATTACTTACGTATAAAAATTATACAGATAGAAATTAAAGCACATGTTCCTTATTATTTTAATTCAGCACATTTCAATGGTTTGCATTGTTTTTTTTTTTCTTAATTTAGAGTTGGAAAGAGAAAGACAACAAAATAACTGACTCAGCCAATGAAGCAAAAGACAACTTGAAATTCTTGTATACTTTAGAAAAGTTCTGTGAACCGCTGTATCAGTGTGACCCAGTAAGTTCAATTCACTAAAAATCCTCTTCCCTATAATTCTATTTTATAAAATGGTTAAGATTTATGGGTTCAAATCAACAAAACACCATGTAAATGCAATTGGCACTTCATTTGGAGTGACTGGGAATTTACTCGTCCAGAAAATACAAATACCAGTCTCCGATGATAGGCTGGGTACTTATCTGTGGCCATGGTAATACATTTTACACCATTAACAATAAAACAGTTATTAGCAAGTCAAAAGATCTAGTTATTTTAAATATTAGTTTTCTCAAATTTGTTACAGTAGAAACTTGATATTGCTTACCTCAAATTTTCCATTATCTTGATGTTAGTTTCAATTCTACTCAATCACACAATGACCAGATGTCAGTTGGTTATCTTGAATAGTGGCTATCTCGAACATTTTAATGGTGTCATAAATATTCAGGATAATGAGTTTCTACTGTAGTCACATCCCTCCAACTTTGAGATAAACGGTACACGTACTGTGTATACATTTTGTTGTTTCTTTCAGGAATCAATGTTGGAGAGTATTCCCAGTCTCATTAATGCCATACGAATGATACATTCGATTTCTAGATATTACAACACAGGAGAGCGGATGACATCTCTTTTCATAAAGGTTAGTCAGATTCTCCTGCCGACAATAAATATCAATCTCTCAATAAGCAGAAAATATTCTATATGCAAATGTTTTTTGTTTAATGTTTTATTTTTGTTTTTTGCTATTACAACTATCCTGTAAAAAGGCTGGAAAAAAACCTTGATTTTCATCAGGCAGAAAGAGTGTGAACCCTGACTATGCAAACTGATGGCATTTTAAGTAGAAAAATTGCCGGTTTTGGAAGTGTCATTTGCTTAAATGGCAGAATGTGTATTTGCATCGAATTTCAATGATGTAGATGTATATGATAGGATAACATTTTTGTGGTAGGATTTTTTTTGTAGGCAGGGCTCTACGTTAACTCTGGCGAGAGGTTGCCCACAGGACAACCAGCATCCAATTTTTGGTTGTCCTAACTTACCATGAGGTTGTCCTTATTTTTGCGCTCTGTTTATGCTATAAAGATATAGCGTCTTAAATTATATAGCTTATTTTATTATTATATCAATCATAACGTTAAGAAAAAAAATTTTTGTACATATATATGAATCTTTTCTCGTGAACAAATTTTATACAAAAATCAAAAATTGCATCGCATTCATTAAATATGCAAGTCGATTTTTATTCTCATGTCTATTGTACGGTTCAAAATTTCGTCATCTGAAAACCTCAAGTTATGTTGGAATATTTTTACACAATTTATTTTAGAAACTCCTCCAACTTTGAAACAAAAGCCCTATAATATTTATAGGAATGAAACTTTAAGTATTTTAATGAATTTTTGTCAATAGAAAGCCATACCATATGAGTGCTGAAAGTTTTGAAACTACATAGAATGTAACAGATAATTTTGGAAAGACATGAAAATGCAAATGTTACTTGATATGTTCGGGAATGGAAAAAAAATCTCGATTCAATTTACATGTAGGTGACACGGGGTTTTGAAATGTACATCTTGCATTACTTTTATTTTGAAATTTGAAATTGGTTGTCCTACAGGACAGCCACCCTCCAACTTTTGGTTGTCCTGATTTTAAAAATGGTTGTCCAGGACAACAGGACAATCCTTAATGTAGAGCCCTGGGAGGAATGGGCCTTTAGATAGTTATACTTGGTATATGGTTGACATGTACATGGTATGTCGCTATAGAACACCGTGAATGTGCACACATCCTGTTTATCCATATTTAATATTAACGGACAGCAAACGATCATTGGACTTATCCAGGTATATATTCATCAACATATTAAATAAATTGTACCAAAGATAGAAGAATATATTTCATGTTTATACAACACATCCTCAGCTAATAATGAAGAATTAATGTACACTATAGTACAAGTACAGAGAGATTATGTGAAAAGTACATGGTAATGGTAATCCTATTGTAGGTTAATCCTTTAATACAAAGGTCTATAAGGGCTATATTAAGTGATTAATTAAATGACAACAACTTAATTGTCAGCTCCCTCTCTCTGTATTAGTCACGGGTCTTCAAGTCTGGTCTGAGTTCACATATGTGGAGTAATGTCAGCAAAAAGCTTTCTCCTCTGGATGTTTGCTGGTGTTTTCGTCAACGTGTGATGCCTTTTGGTATTTTGGTATGTTTAACCTGACTGGAACCGCATGCGTGCTATTGTGAGTTGTGCTAACAAGCACCATTCGGTTCTGGTAAGGTTGACATACAAACATCTAGAACAAGGACATCGACTAAATCTCAAGTGAATGATTTTAGAGGTGGGCGTATAAACATCTGGGAATGTGACTCGTTCAGTAGAACACTCGCCTTCTGTGCCGAGTGACTCTCAATTTACATTCGCCATGTTCAATCCAAACTAGCCATCCTAAGTTATTAAAGTGTTGGAATCAAGTAATCATACTCGCCGACTGTGGCGAGTGACTTTGAATTTACACCAGCCAACAGAAATTTACACTAGCCAGGGGCGAGTGGCAAGTGCCTAATCAACACCCTGAAACATCGAGAACAAGGACATTGACTAAATCTCAAGTGAATGATTTTAGAATTTTTTTTTATACTAAATTATGATTTTTCTCCTATCCGTGGCCCTGCATCTTCTTCATTTTGTTAAATTTCTAAATATTATTATTGTTTATCTGTTAGTGTCGTAAATGTTTAATACATTAAACCGATGTATAAGGTCGGTTTATTTCCTTTAGTAAGTAGTGTGAACACTGTGACGTGCAAGCATATGTACTTGTAGTTCTTTTCAAGTTACAAATATTCATATAGTTCTGTTAGTATGTAACTATCTAAGGCAATAAAATGAACTAAAAGACAGCTGTAGGGGAAATGGAGGCGTAAATTTAAGGTATTAAGGTCAGTGAAAATTCAAAATAAGTCAGTGAAAAGTCAGTGAAAAGTCAGGGAATTTTAGGTCATCCTTCTTGTGGCTACCCTGTATAATAACATACCAAATCTACCTTTATGTTTCTGTATTTTTCAAAGGTTACCAATCAAATGGTTAAAGCATGCAAATCCTACATAAATGAAGATGGGCATGTGAGAGTCTGGGAACAAGAACCCGAAGATGTTGTGAAAAAGATTGATCACTGTCTGAGACTGTATCGCCATTATAAGTCTGCGTTTTACAAAACAAAGCAGAAAATTGAAGACACTCCAGGCGAACGTCCATTTGAATTCTCAGAAATGTATATCTTTGGAAAATTTGATGCATTTTGCAAGAGGTTAACAAAGGTAGATACTGCTTTTTTTTTTTTTTTTTTTTTTTTTTTTAAACAGACCTGCCAACCAAGACAGATCTGGGAGTTCTTGGAATTGATGTAGACTATCATACGCTCTTTGTAAAAGCCAACGTACTTAGATATACTCTGCTTCCACTAACAATTTGCGGCTCGCCATACTGATAGGCGAATCTTGCTGGATTTTGACTAAAAGATATTTTATGTATCGCCAAATTGGTTGGGATCAATTATTTACAATGTCTACAATCCAAAGAAAAATCACAAAACTGCATTTTAAACTACTCATAGATGCTCAAAGTAGCTGAGACTTTGTGCTCCAATGAGTATCCTTCTAGTTTATATTGTGATTGATTTTAAAAATTTCTTATAAACAATATTTGCAAGAATCAGTGATCAATAGGATTCATGCTACATGTATTTTTGAATGATGCACTATATGCAAATTGATAAGCTGGCGCAAGATTAATGCACTGGGTTGAGAGTTGTATGCGCATGTTATATGGGCAACATTCGAAAATATATATGGGTGAAAGCTGGAATTGTTTTCAATAAAATATTAAAAGAAATAAAGTGTTAAAAAATTTGTTTTACTAATGATATAATCATCATATTTATGTTTTAGTGCATTGCTAATTGGATAAAATACTGCTTTTTTACCCTGGAATACTTATTTTTTTTCTTTTGGAAGTTGGAAACACTGTATTATGCTTCATAATTATTGTTGTAGATCACTGATCTGGTCAACACTATAGACTCTTTTTCTCTATTGGGAGAGTGTAGAATTGAAGGAATGGACAACCTGAATAACAAATTTCAACACATTTACTCTGTAATGAAAAAGAAGCCTTACGAAGTACTTGATCATAGGAAGCCAGACTTTGACTATGACTATGATGATTTCAAACGACAGATTTTTGAATTAGAGGTATGGAAATTTTCAAATACTTGGGTGCATTGTGTGAATTATCTATTCATATACCCTCAGAATAATTAATTATGTTTTGTTGCTACTGTATCTTTGGAATCCAAGTTAATCTAGGGTATGTCCAAATCTGGTAAATTTTGTTTTTTGAACTCTTTGATGGTCGGGTTGAAATGAAAAATATGTACAATCCAAAATTTTGCCAATTTTCCAGTTGTAGGTTTAAAATGGTTGGTTTTACTTGGGGGCTGTTTTCAAGTTTCAAAATAAGCTGCAACTCACATGGCAAATAAAAAATGGATTGTAGTTGCTCATTTTAGGGACTATGATAGCATATATCATCAGATTATTTAGTTTTAGTAATGGAAAACATAACAAGAATATCCTGTCAATTCCATTTTGAAAAAACATTTCTACTGTGCATATAACATTGATACCAGACATGCTTATAGAAATAAGGCATCATTATGTTTTATGAAACGCTTTGATCATTTGATATAAAAAGAAGTTTATATGGAAATAATGTGATGATTAAATGAAAGGAGTACAAGGTTTTGAGTGACAGAGTGGTCTTGTATAATGTATCTATGTTACAGATGCTTTGAGAGGTACATGTAGGTATATGGGGTTCGAAGAATGTATGTTTTAGGCATATTTTTAGGCATGCATTACCAACTGGCAAAGTGTTGACAGTAAAAACTTTTATTTATACTTCTTATGTAGCATGTACTTGATAAGAAGTGTTACTCTAAAACTTATGATCAAGTATATGAAATGTATATGATTTGGCCATTTTTAGATCAATTTAGATATCAAATATACAATGAAAACAGATGATAAATAACTTCAAATATGAAACTACTGTAAACAAAATAATCTGTCACGTTAACATTACCATTTCATAGTAACAAAAGTTATGTGCCATTCAAATGTGTATACACATTTTCAGGTTTCACTTCAAAAGTTTATGGACTTTTGCTTTGAGCGAAATCTTTCATCAATTCAAGCTCTTATTTTACTGGAAAGGTTAGATGATGTTCTGTTTTAGTCAATTATTTTTTAATTATGCCGCTTCAGGTGAAGCAAAAGCTCTGTTTGTTTTGTTTCTATGTTATATCTCCAGACAATCTAGAGCATTTTTTTTTTTCATTTATGAACCAATTTTGTTTAAACTTTACACAAGACAGAAATTATTAGATTTGGGGCCCTTTGCCAATTAAAATAGCAGCAATCCATTGGCAATCCATTAAATTGAAATGAACAAAATTGTCTGTCTGCAGATTTGAAGAGCTTCAGATCAAAAGTCTGAATGCAAGTATTGAGGACAAGTATCAGCAGTTGATTGTGAAATTCGGTGCAGAAATTGAAAATATCAAAAGGGTAAGAAATATTCCAATTGATCAATACAGTAGTAGTAGTGTTAAATGTGACATGTTTACATCATAATCAACAATCTTGGACTCCTGGTAAATTAACATTGCTTTTTCAGGTTTACCAGAGGAACAGAGAAGATCCAATTATTCCTCGAGACATGCCCCCAGTGTCTGGCAAGATTGCTTGGGCACGACAGTTGGCCAGAAAAATAGAAGAACCGATGCAAAGATTCATGGTATTTTTTAGTAATTTAAACAGTATAGTGTGCAGGGTTTATTCTAAAGTGTGTATCCATGTGCGCGAGGCCCATTTGAAGCCATTGCCACACAAAAGAATATCAACATATAATTTTTTGAAAATTTGTATTCAATTGTTATTTAGTGATAGTTTCAATGCGGTTTTTGCATTTGTTTTTATCATCCAGAAACATCCGAAAGTAATGAAAAGTCCTGAGGGTAAGAAGGTTGTGAAGAGCTATAATCGTATTGCACAAGTTCTTGTGGAGTTTGAAATTCTCTACCACCGAGCTTGGGCGAAATCTGTGGATGCCATGTTTGAAGGTAACAAAGTGGAATGTTGAGTCATTCAATCTTATTTTAGCTATGAAAAGCTTTAAATGTTTAAGTGTTAAATGTTTGATAAGTATATCTTGATCGCCCTGTGTAAAATGTTGAGTTGTTTCAAATGGATTCCTACAGTAATGCTTTTTCTATGAAAAATAAAATCTTCATTACAAATTACGAATGTGCCATGCTACAGCAGTCTGAAAAACTGATGAAAACCACTTGCAGTTCAAAAACTATTCAACAATGCTTGGTAAATTTATAATTCATTTGTAGCGCCTCTTTTGTAGCTGCCCTTCATTGACACACTACTATTATTTCCCTCTTGCAACTCCCTACTTCCCTTTTGTAACTCGCTACTCCACTTTTATTATTTGATATTCCCGTTTTGTTACTTGATACTCGCTACTCCCTCAAAAGAAATCCTCCTGAATTTTGTGCCTCTTCAAGACTTGGTCAATACTGTTTTTTCTCAATTGGAGGTTGGCCACCCTGTATTATATCGATTATATTGAATAAATCAAATGCATTTTCTTTAGGGCTCATCTTAATTCACCTCTCACCTTGGAAGGCCATTGTGGTTCTTCATAACATACATGTTATATAACTAAGCCATTTGTGTTAAAATCCTTTCAAAATGCAATGAATGTTGTCTTTTTCAATGATTACACAGTTCAAGATTGTAATTATTGTTTTTACAGCTTTACAAGTGCACCTACTGGTCCGGCATCCAGAGACGAGAGAAATTCTCGTGAATTTCGACCCAATGATCTACCAAGTGATCCGAGAAGCTGAGTGCATGAGGAAGCTGGATCTGCGGATACCAAACAGTGCAGCCGTAATCAGCTTCAACCAGGCCAAGCTCAAGTCCTACTACTCACGCTTACAGGTTCCTACCAAACAGACAATTAGAAATACTGTAAACAATATGCAGGGTGAGGATTAGCCACTCGTCCGCTCGTATTGAATAGTAAAACCTTGTGGAGGACGAGTTAAAAAATTTAGCAACTTGTCCTTTTGACGAGTAGCAAATTCTGGTCATTTGGCATACGGATATGCCAGAAGAATGAGTACTATTTTTTACAGGACAAGTAGATTTTTGAGTACTACTCGTCTTGATGACCAGCACTCTTACACCTAATCGTGACCCTGAATATGGGGTTGGCAGGTGCCTCAGTTCTCAATACTGCAGTGTACTGAGTCCTTAATCCTATAGTGTCAAAAAGAATGTAACAATTCATAATATTGGAGCATTTGACAAGGGGATCATAATAACCTAGTCTGGTCTGACTTATGTACTAAGCCTACTTTACACACTGCAGTCATTTTGCAATAACCATATCACTAGAGACCAATGAGAACTGGTTTTGTCACTACGTGTGCATTATTAGTTTTCAATGTTTGTGGATCAGACCTTTTCCCATTTCTTAATTTATGATGGCATTGTCAATTTATGTGTAAAAAGAGATAACTGTAGCTTAAGTTTGGAGTATTGAATTTGTAAAGCTTACACCTTTATCTGGTACATCACCAGTAAATTTTGGTTTTGGATTCAAAATAAAGCTTTAAGTTTAACTTTTTTTTATTCGCTATGTAAAGATTTTTTATGGTGCCAAAATGTCATGTTTCAAATTGTGTAATCTTTATGTTGCAGGTTATTCTGGAGGAAGATGCAGAACTTCGTAATTCCATTCCTCAAATCTTTATAGCATTAATGGGTCCGACATTGAAAAAGGTAATCGTGTAACAATTCTCAATGTATTCACTTCATTTCGATTTTTATGGTTGATGGGAATTTGTTTCTGCTTCAATGTTGCAGTAGCGTCATGGTAATATGTAACCAAACGTATTTGGCTTCGAGACGCGATTTCGAGATCGCAGATCAATGCCTCGATGCCAAATACGTATGGTTAGGTAATATGCTGATAGCAAGCTCATGGAGTAACATTTTCTATCATAACTGAAAAATGGTACTGAATATCAAAATAAAAGTTATAGGAATTTTACGCCATTTTTTTTTTTGCCGGATCTACATTATAATTTTCATTATTCTGATCAGTTTACATAATAGTGAACACTTACATGAAAATGGCATTTTTTCAGTCTCATAGAGACAGAGTCACCATTTTAAACAAGCCTAAATTTGGGATTACAGTAGGTACCATGATTAGAACAGCAGTATTTTAATTTGCATACACATAGCTATAGCCACTCAAGTGATAGAGTAATACACATGCAAATCAAAAATATAAACAAACTTTGCTGCTCTAATCACGGTACCTAATTCCAAACTAAGGAATGTTCAAAATATCTAACTGTCTCTCAGAGATACTAAAGATTTATCATTTTCATGTAAGTGTTAAATGTAAACCAATCAGAATAATGAAAATTGCAATGTAAATCCAGCAAAAAAATAGCATACCAATCCTATAATTTTTATTCTGATATTCAATACCATTTTTTAGTAATGGCAGAAAACGTTACTCCATAAACTTGCTGTCAGCACATTAACGCGAGTTGTTTGCTGGCAGGTTGATGCAGCGATCCGTCCGGGCCTCATCGAGCTGACATGGACGTCGCTCAACATTGAAGAGTATTTCAAGTCCATTGCAAATGTCCACGAGGATCTCAAGCTGCTCATCAAACAGGTAGGACAATCATTTACCAACTTTACAGTAAAAGCCAAACATGTTAGAAAGTGCCTTAGGGGACAGTAATTATATTCTTTGTTTGACAGATGCGCCGATGAATCAGCATAACCCCCGATACAAAAATAAAAGTGACATACATTTTTTTTTATTAAATTCACGCCGATGAAGCAACATATTACGTTTTTTTCATAATGATATCGGCTGTTGAACCTGATTCCACAAGGTGTAAGATGTGTAAAAATGCTTTTTTTTTAAATTTTGTATGCAGACCGACCGTTATGAGACCATGACCTTTTTTCCCCCCCGGCTATGGAAAAAATTTCAGGAAAAAAAATTGTCAAACAAAGAATATAATTGCGGTCCGTCCCCTTACTTTAGTGAGATTACCTTATGACATCAATTTATATTGTTGGTAGGCACCATGAGAATTGTGGATATTCTGCTGTTATTTGATGAAAAACTTTCCCTATAGACTATAGTCTGACAATTGTAAATCCAATGAATAAGGCTAGCATACAGATGAGACAGAAAAATATGTTTCAACAGTCTGGAAATTAATGAATAGAAAAAAGTAATTTGAATGTGTGCATAACTTTATGCTGTGTGTAGCTCATGGACATCAAGACCTCGCGTATTGACCGCTACCTGGAGTTGATCGCAGATTCCGTCCTGGTCGCATTGCCAGATAAGGAGCCATGGACCGTTGACCAGTTCCTAGAATATACCATGGTAATACACACATACATGTATATATGCTGGCTACATCTAGGCGTCTTATCTTTAAGTATAATTTGTTTATAAGTGATAGGGATTTGAGTCATGTGGGTATAGAGATTATCAATTTTAAAAGTAGTATTTTTCTTTTCATTGTTCGTTTTCATATTATTGAATTTTATATAGGAACATTGTAACAATTGTGGAAAAGACCTTGATGATATGAGCAGAAAAATTGAAGAAGCTGTGTATGATCTTCTCACCATCTTCACAAAGAAAGCCAATATTATCCCTAAAGAGAAAAAAGAGAAGGAAGGTGATTGAAATATGACATATGTGTTAGGAGTATGAATCATTGCTGTTTTACCTTAGCATTTACTTAGTTACTAATGAAAATGACCCTGTACAAACATTTTCCATGGTTTATTGTGACATTTCAGGAGAAATAGAGGTTGTGCAGGACCTCGTGGAAAAAGACAGCGAGACGAGTGAGGAGGTTGAGGAGGTCAAGGGGGGGCCGTCTCAAAACCTGTCCGACATTCTGACCGGGGAGGAGCAATGGCTGCAGGAGGAAACCACAGAACTCTTCAACCACTTTAATCACAGATGTCTTGATTCAATTTTGAAAGCAACAAAATCATCACTTGACCTTGTTAGGAAAAGAGTGTTTTTCAATAAGTATGTTCAGTCTGTCAAATATTATTGAATAATATTTTTGGGGGGTTATTTATAGTTAGTCTCATGTTTGTGTTATTGATTATAATGTTATATATTCCTTCGGGTTTTTTTTTGGTTTTTTTTTTTTCTTTTTGCCTTATTTTCTATTTAGTAATGTGTGAGCAAAGCTAGAGTAGGTGCCCTGGGTGGGTGGACTTTAGCGTCCAACCCAATTAGTTAGGCAATTAGCAAGTTTGATTGCCCGAGGCACAGCTAGGTTACGTTCCCCTTCTAACGCTCTGTGAAGTACTCCCATATGGGAGGCCGTCAATCAGACCTGGTGGGTGGCCTGGTAGTCGTTTCAAACAACCCGATTATTAAATCTATACGATCATACTGTTGTTGAGGTCCTTAAATGCCTCGAGGTTGAATGTACCAACCCATTTGCTTTATCACATTCACATGTATATAGCTCAGCCTGGATAAAGATCGATGTCAGTAAGATCATGGCTCTTTTTTTCTCATTTTAGACCAACTTCTTACCATACCGGACCGGAAGAAAACCTCCAAAGCCAACTGGCTGGTAACAATGCGTTTTTTAAATGCAACATCAACTTGGTCATTCCCAACATTGTAAGTTCCTATATGATTGTCATGAATGATAATTAATTACTAAACGGTGATTAATATTTTTTCTATGAGCTAAGAATGATGCAACACTCATTCAAATGAATTGTTAAAATAACCATGTCTCATAATGTGAATAAATATCCTACCGCTAAAAAACTAAAATACTTACTAAAAATCTTTCCCTCAAATAATGAAGTCAATGAGTGTGAAAAATGATGGATGCTTGTTTCCAAGTGTCTGTGTGTGTTGACAGGTGATGCAGCCAAGTCTGGACGAGATTCAGCAGGCACTTAACAAGACCTCTGCACAGGTCAGTTCACCAACATCCCTCTTTGATGTTTTTTGATCATGTTTTTTTTCCATCTATAACTTCATACAGAACAAGAACTTTGAGCTAACTTAATAGCTTAAAGGTTATGCTCACTGGCCGAACAAGTATGTTTGCAAAGACACAATATGATGTGTTCTGTGCATTCTGAAAGTTCCGTTCATTTACACAGCATATTTGAATATCTGTAGCAATTTAAATACCACACCTGGCTAGAAACCCATCAAAACAAATTAAGCAGTAAAATGTCAACAGAATGATTTTCGTCAGATGTAACTTTACAGTGCCCATAAGAGTCCACCTATCTCGCCAATGCTAAATGGGACGTCTACTGTTGGAAATGCATGGTATGTCTGGCCAAAATCATTCAATATCATAACCTCACTTGATCTTGTGTTTTAGTTAACAAGATGGCATGGTATTTTTATACGTGGAATAGATATTAAACGTGAAGAATACTTTAATTACCTACAGGTCATTGAGTTGAAAGAGTGACTGAGTGATTGGCATTATGCCCTGAATGTGCTGACTATAAACCATCATTTACATGCAGGTGTTGGAGGTGAGCCGACACATCGCGCAGTGGGGCCAGCAACGCTACCGCATGGCACTCGTCACCGAGAGTACCCACAAGAGCTTGCACAGCTCGGTGACTGTTGCCGAGGTTTCACACCAGCACCATGCCGCCACACAGTGCCAGGACACATTCACACCCCGAGGAGGAAGGTACAGCCGCTAGTATAGTCTGTTCAGCTAGATCAGCATGCACGTAATTATAGCAGATAATGGATACCTAATTTCAACATGGAGGAAAATCTGAGAGGATGTTTAATGTAATTTGTCTTGGGTGGGTATAGCTAGTATACAATATTGAATAACTGAATGATCACACATGTTTAAATCAACAGTGATTAGCGTTCAGTGTAAAACTAGAATATTTTTGGCTATTAAATTTGCGATTTTCATTTATAAATTATTTTGTGACTATTAAATTTTGTGATTTTGGTCCATCTTAGACCTACTTTACATAGGCTATCAATGTTTGCTGACTATTTAAGTTTGCGTTTTTGCACTTACCCTCGAAATTCGCAAATTAAATTTTACGCAAACATTTCTAGTTTTACAGTATTCATTACAGAAATACCACGTTTTCAAAAGGTCTCAATTCATATATCACATCTTTTTATGGTAATTAGTTTTGCATGCCATCAATTTTACCGCCCTAGAGAGATTCAAATAAACGCCTGTGACTCAATTATTTTGTTTATTTTGGAGTATGCAGCAATCACGTTATCACTTCAGAAATTCTACTAAAGAAAGGCCAATATTTCCCCTTTAATTTATCACAGAGATGCAGATGGTGCCGATACCAGCTGAGGAGCTGAAAAACTACTACAAGAGCATTGCGGACCACAAGGACATCAACAAGATCGTCATGATGCTGAGCTCTGCAGTTAACTCTTTCCGCACAGACATCAACTATGCACTACAGCAGTATACTGGGTACCAGTACCTATGGGATGATGAGAAGAATGAAATAGTTGAGGTGATTACACTTCATGCTTCATTTGTAATGCAGAAAATATGTTCTTTAACCTGCATTGTTGATAGAACTTTTAAAAAAATGGCGTCCGTGTAAGGGTTCCTCAGTGCTGACAATGATGATGATAGAATGGTCCCATGAGTGTTTGGCGTCATGAGGGATATTTCAAAGCTAACAGCACATACTATACTATGCTTTGCTCATTATGAAGGGAAACATTGGTGTGAATTTGCATGGGACATTATGGGGCAGTGCAGCTGGGTTGATTAAACAAACATCTAACACATCACCACTAAAATGAGCTGGCCTCGCAACGTTACATATTTATGTCATGTCACATGCAAACTCCTCACGGATCTACTGGCACTAAATTGTCTGAGCGTATGGATATATGCATAGTTAACGATAAAAAATCAGCACACAATCATCATGGTACTGTAGTAAAGCGATCTACAATAATCAAACCACCTACTACCTCCTCCAATCAGTCACTTTCTGATGTTATTAATACCATTTAATGCCTCTTATTCTTTATCTTCAATTTTGCACTTGCAGGATTTTGCAGAGACTGATCCAATTCTGTCTGAATACAAAGCTGAACTGGATAAATTGGAGGATGTTGAAAAAGATATCACTGAAATTCCAGAATCTGTGATTGTGGGAGCAATTGAATTACGCACAGGTGAAAATCTTCTTCAAAAGTAGCAATTTGTTATGTACTTATTTAAGGGGACGATTAACATAATAAGTCAAAAATAATCTATTTTCAGCATTTTACTGTTTATTATATTGTGAACAATGAAGAGCAACATGTTTTGAAATGAGACTTTTATCATCAGTAGTTTTCCTATCAAACAATAAAACAATTAACATTGTTTTCTGACTGTAATGCTTTCGAATTTCACCGTTATATAACCTTGCATGTTACCGGCTGTGTGTTGTAGATAATTTTCTTTAACATTTTGAGTTTATATTGTAATGTTACTTTCAGATACATTAAAAATGTCTCTTGGTGTTGAAATTAAAGCGTGGAAGGTGCTTTATGGGAAACATGTCAATGAGAAGTACAAGACAATGATGGAGGAAATTGTAGAATTTCAAGATGAAAGTTTCAAGAAACTGGCTAGACCAATTAAAGATTTGGAAGATGTACGTCAAGCTATGAATGCGTTGGAGGCAATTCGTCAGAAAGAAATATACATTGATATGAGTCTGGGACCCATTGAGGTAAAGTTGACTTCATGCTGTGAATGTAGGTTCATAGCTTTCCATTTAAATGACTGGTCTCAACACATTTTCACAATCACAAAATGCCCATTACAAGGTTTGATGTCAATGTTTTCATCTCCTCATGTTTGAGACTAATCCATTCATTCTTAAGACCTTACACTGAGAATTTATTTAACATCTTATCCGCACTGTCAACTAGTACGACCAGTTTTCTTCAGCCTATTTGCTTGGGTGAGTCATCAATTTGAGTTGTTAAAGTTCAAGATAGACAGGTCCTACTGTTTCTGCTGGTAAAATGTGCAATCATAAACGAAAAAGGTGCAACTGCGGATGATCTTGAGTAAATTAACGAGGTCAGCGGTGGCAATGGTAGTCCTCGTGGCAAATAGGCTGAAGAAAATCAGTAGTACTAGTTGAAAGCTCCCTTAAGTTCCTAAATAATTTCGTGGTGAAAGCTCTTAAAATTGAATGTATTAAATTTAATTTTGTAACTTATTTTTCTTTGAAGTTAAGTGTATATATAATTTGTAGAATAAAATTTGATCAATGAAAGCAATTTTGATTTTAGGAAGCATATGGAATGCTGCACAAATTCGAGGTGCAAGTGTCTAAAGAGGAAACTGACAAAGTGGACACGTTTAGATATGCATTCGACAAGCTGCTAGTTCAAGCTGTAGGTGGCTTTAAATGACGTAGATTTAACAGATGATAGCTGAATTTTAAAAGGTTGTGTTTTTAATTATTGATATCTGAATTGTATATTTCCTAAGGGCCAAATGCAAGATGAGTTGGTGAGGATTCAGCCAGAATTCAAATCTGAATTACTTCAAGCAGTTAAGCAATTTAATGAAGACAACATCACTTTCGAAGATGACTATACCACGGTAATAAATTGATATACATAGAAAAGACACATAGGTGACAATATTTTAACAATTATTTTTTTTTACAAATGTATAGACCATGAATATTTACTGTGAACATTGAAATTTCAGAAAGGTCCCATGTGTGAAGGTATAGATCCTCGAGAAGCAAGCGATAGACTGAATATCTTCCAAGTAAGTTAGTGTTTGAAAGAACTTAGTGTTAGTCTGCTCTCCTCAACATATTCAGTTCACTTTAAAATTTACATGAATGTCTACCATGCTCCTATTTATTATCATTGCTAGCCTACATGTAAGTACCATGTCAACATTTGTTCATTGATCCATTCAAAAAATTTCATCTAAAGAATGAATGAATTACGGATCATACAAGTCCTGTCAGTTTCACACTAGTCTCAGAATTTTAGCGGGTAGCTGTACTAATCAAGGACACTGTCTGATGCTGCTTTTTGTGCCTGTAGAGCCGTTTTGATGACCTGTGGCGGAAGTTTGGCACTTACAATGCGGGAGAAGAGCTATTTGGTCTTGATGTCACTGACTACCCTACATTGAAGAAGATTAAAAAGGAACTCACCCTGCTGCAAAAGCTGTATCAATTGTACAATTCTGTAATGAACAGCATTGATGGATACAATGATATTTTATGGGTTGATGTAGACATTGATAAAATTAATCAAGAGCTGGTTGATTTTCAAAACCGGTAAGTAGATTTGGATTCATGATATAAATGGCAAAATTAAGAATACACAGACTTATGCCAAGTTTATATTGTCACTAAGACATTATTTTGTATTAGAGAATACGACTCAACATTTTGTCTGAAAGATGTTTAGCTTAAGCCACTACATGTTCAGGATTTGCTCAAATGCTTGACAATTTAAAATGATATTAATACAGAATGAACTCATGGATACTTCAGCTTCCCTGTGACAATTTCTTATTTCTAACACGTATTCAAATGATATCTTTGACTCTGTCAAAAAGACGAAACAGGTCTATCATCTGTTTTAAAAGTTTTATTACTTTATTTTCAATTCATCTGTTGAAATCTGAAGAATGTGTTGCTTGCTTCCAGGTGCCGAAAATTGCCGAAAGGATTGAAAGATTGGCGGGCATTTCTGGACCTCAAACAGAAAATTGATGACTTCAATGAGACTTGTCCACTGCTTGAGCACATGGCCAACAAAGCAATGAAAGAAAGACATTGGGATCGCATCGCAAAACTTACAAGTCACACCTTTGATTTTGAATCTGAGACTTTTCAATTACGGAACATTATGGAAGCTCCTTTACTGAAGTTCAAAGATGATATTGAGGTTAATGACTTTTTTTTATTTGTTTTGCTAAATAAACGTATGATTTTATTGTTTTAAACTGATTTTAAATTTCCTTTCTTAGATATTCAATTTCTTTCATATTAGGATCTTGTTTACAGGATATATGCATAAGTGCAGTGAAAGAAAAAGATATTGAGGCCAAGCTAAAGCAAGTGCAGGCTGATTGGAATAACCAAAATTTGAGTTTTGTGCAGTTCAAGGCAAGAGGAGAATTGCTTTTGAAAGGAACTGAGACGTCTGAGATTGTTTCCTTAATGGAAGACAGTTTGATGGTCTTAAGTTCTTTGATGAGTAACAGGTATTGTTGTTTGAAGCTAAATTATTCGACACTTAAAATTGTCACCAGTTCATTCAATTAGCATGTGAAAAGCTGACTTGAAATGTATTTGAAAAAGATCATGGTGTACTAACCCGTGGAATTTATATGAACTGTGATCAGTAGAATATTATAGCATAAAAAAATAATAAAAAATAAATTTTTTTATAAGAATACACATTAAATCATTTAATTTAAATGAAACATGATTAAATTGATGATAGGCCAAGCAAGAACTGATCACAATGCATTCCACGTGTGTATGCAGTACAATGTGTATAGTTCTTGCTTCTAGCACGGTAATAACTTGATATTATGAGATGACCAGCCCATGATTCAGTGTCTATTCTAGAATCACAAAAGTGAGGCGGAAATTTACACCTGTTTGGAAAAAGTAAAGGGATTAGCAGAAATATAAGGGAATCGGTAGATACTTGGGCACATGCATCGTAGAGGACAAATTCCAAGTTAGCTGATGAATGGCTAAGTTTTCTTTGATAACATGTACTGCACAGGCAGACTAAGATGCTGATGCTAGGCCATGCAAACACCTCCAAATGGATCCTTCGAGTAAAAAAAAACTTGTGATGCATGATCATAGGGTAAGGGAAAGCCAAATCAGACTGTTCTGTTGTGAATACTAAAGACAGTATCTTGCTGGGTTTGAGTCAAGTAGACTAAAGTAAGAATAATTTGAAGGCCAGTAAGTTAGACTTGGCAGCCAGGCCTCTCCATCAAATTGAGGAATAATTAAGACATACAGAAATAAATCAGTATTAGGCAGATTGTTGGATACTAGATATCGACATTCAAACAAGAGTTATCATTAGCTACTATGTATATATCCAAAAGTTATTTCTTTCTAGATACAACTTGCCGTTCAAGAAGTCGATTGCTCAGTGGGTTCAGAATCTGTCAAACACCTCAGACATCATAGAGAACTGGATGGTGGTGCAGAACCTGTGGGTGTATCTGGAGGCCGTCTTTGTGGGTGGAGATATCGCTAAACAGCTGCCTCAGGTACGATGACAGCTTCCATTGCATCTTCACTATAATGTCTGCATGTTGTATACTATATCTGATTGATTTGCAATCTTTTTTCATGAGGTAAATCCATTTTTATGTTTTGATTCAATTTGAATGACATGTAGGATTGCTTGTGAAAATCCTAAATGTCATTAGGTTATATCTTATATCTTTTCATTATAAAGTTGATAAAGGTAATTGAATTCATATTAACCAACACAAAGACCCACGCATCAGCAGTACATGGTTTTGTAACGTGTGACTTGTAGGAAGCCAAGCGGTTCTCCAACATTGACAAGTCGTGGGTGAAGATCATGACGCGCGCCCACGAGACGCCGAACGTGATCACGTGCTGTGTGGGAGACGAGACGCTCGGACAACTGCTGCCTCATCTGCTGGAGCAGCTCGAGGTGTGCCAGAAGTCGCTCACTGGGTGAGTAAAAGCCAGAAGTCACTCACTGGGTGAGTAAAAGTCAGAAGTCGCTCACTGGGTGAGTAAAAGTCAGAAGTCGCTCACTGGGTGAGTAAAAGTCAGAAGTCGCTCACTGGGTGAGTAAAAGTCAGAAGTCGCTCACTGGGTGAGTAAAAGTCAGAAGTCGCTCACTGGGTGAGTAAAAGTCAGAAAAGCTCACTGGGTGAAAAAGTCAGAAGTCGCTCACTGGGTGATTAAAGTCGCTCACTGGGTGAGTAAAAGTCAAATCGCTCACTGGGTTGTCAAGTCGCTCACTGGGTGAGTAAAAGCCAGTTAAAAACTGGGTGAGTAAACTGGGTGAGTAAAAGCCAGAAGTCACTCACTGGGTGAGTAAAAGTCAGAAGTCAGTGGGTGACTAAAAGTCAGAAGAGAGAATATACAAAGCTCTATTAAAACAATGTGAATAAATGAGGTTGGCTTTGAACTTTAGAAAACAGGGAGGACAAAATAAATTACAAAAATAATATCCTTACATCATAAAATCAGTATTGAGCAAACATCTGGAAATTTTCAGGGAATTTTACAAAAAGTCAACTTTTTATTGGTTTATGAATTACCATATTCGTTCTAATAAGCGCACACAGTGCGCACAATTTTTTCGGGTTCTTGCAAATTTTTTTATTTCATCACCGCGAATATTCTTTCACAACGGGGTTCTTGTGTTTTTTTTATTGCTCACCGGCATGTTCTTTTTTTCATAACGCATACCGGCATGTTAGTCTTACAATACAGCGAGATAAACATGAAATCTTTGGGTGAGAAAAAGCAAAATTTGATTATTTTAATCTTTGTAAACAGGGGGCTGCGCTTAATTGGGCAGGTTTGCTTATAAGAACGAATACGGTACATCAGAATTGAACGATGTGGTTATTGCTTTCAGGTACTTGGAAGGAAAACGTCTGCTGTTTCCACGCTTTTTCTTTGTGTCTGATCCAGCACTTCTAGAGATTCTTGGACAAGCCAGCGATTCTCATACTATTCAGGTTTTTACACCTCTTTATTTCTATTTTTATTCAATATCTTGTAATGATGAAACAATGTTTAACCTAGACACATGTGTCTGTTTCAGCCTCATTTACTGAGCATCTTTGAGAATGTTGCTCGCGTTACGTTCCATGAAAAAGACTATGACAAAATCATGTCAGTTGTCTCAAAGGAAGGCGAGGAAATCCCAGTGGGTGTTTTTCTCATTACTAATTCTAATACTTTTAATTTTACCATGTTATTACATATGTGACTTCACATGTCTGTTCTCTATTTTAGCTGTTTCTTATTGTTTGACTAATAAAAGTAGTACCTTTCATCATTTAATGTGCTGTAGATGTCCAAAAGAGACTACCATAATCACTGAAATCATAAAACTAACAGTTGAAATCATTTATTGCTTCAAATGTTAGTTTTATTCACGATATTATTACTCCTGGTTTCATTCCAAAAATAACGTTGATAAATTCTAAGTTCTAATTCACACAAAACCAAAAAAAAGTAGTTTTATTATACATCTTAGATAGGAGACCTAGTAGTGCACACCATACTTAAAACTAGTTTCGATGATTTCTAGCTGGAAAAGTCTATAATTGCCAAAGGCAATGTGGAGATGTGGCTGATGGAGTTGCTGCAGAAGCAGCAGCGCTCTCTGCACGGTGTGATCCGCGAGGCCTCCATCGTCATCAACGACTCCTCCTTCGAGCTGCTCGCGTTCATCGGAATGTACATTGCACAGGTGAGAATCGACGCTGTAATCCTTGCTATTTCTATTTGAAACTACATTTGCCAACTACAGTTGATTGATGATAAATAGACAAAACCAGGTGAGTTTGTAACATGAGTTATGTCATCAGGTGAATTCTTGTGGCGTATCACTGCGAGCCTGATGCGTCACAAGAACAAATCCTGATAAAATAATTCATATTACATGTACACAACAAACCCGGTTTTGTATTTATCATTCTTTTCTAAACAATTACAACACTGTTTTAGTTTTTTGAAAAAGTCGTCCGGCTGAGTACAAGTATGATAACCATGGTATCAAACCTGTTCGAAGAGGGTTGATAAACCTCTCCGGGTTATCGGGTACTTCTGGATCATGATAACCAATGAAATTACATGAAAAAAAGAATGATAAAAGTAGCATGTCACTGATCTAACTGAATATTCAGATGTCATTTGAATATTCACTGTAGCATGGTATGGTTTGTGCTTATGGGGTATTATGGCTGTTAGTCTATGTTTATCAGTTACTTCATGGTAGACTAATCTACAGTACACGCATATATTTAAAATATAAGTTTCACTTTTTTATGCAACTTCAAGCAATTTTCCCGTTGGACTTGTTAGGTGGGTCTTCTCGGCATCCAAATGATCTGGACCCGAGACGCTGAAGAGGCCCTCAACAACGCCAGGCACGACAAGAAAATCATGGTTGTCACCAACCAGAAATTTCTGGACTTGCTCAATCTTTTGATTGACCAGACCACAAAAGATCTTGCCAAGTTTGAACGGATAAAGTATGAAACTCTTATCACGATTCATGTGCATCAACGTGACATATTTGATGATCTGGTGAGAGCAACATTTTTTGCCTTTGATGAAATTTTTTTTTAATCATTTGGTTGAAGCTGTGAACATGAATTAGAAAGAAATTCAGTCGTAATGTGTAAAAGTTAGTGAAATATACATTCTTTCATATGATTTGCAGGTGAAATTGCACGTCAAAACTGTCAATGATTTTGAGTGGCTGAAGCAGGCGAGATTTTACTTCAAGGAGGACACAGACCAGTGCATTGTGCAAATCACAGATGTCGACAATATTTACCAAAATGAATTTTTGGGATGCACTGATCGTCTTGTCATTACACCCTTAACAGATAGGTATGGTGATGTGTGCTTTCACATAATAGAGATGACTTGCTGTATTTTATCTCCTGAATCAATTACATGAAAACAAAGCATGTTGTAAAAGAATATTTTTTTTATCTTTATGTCTAACAAAGTATTTATAACCAAATATGTGAAGGCTGATTGTTGTTATTATTATTTTCATTTGACCTAGTGTAAATGAATTTTATTTCGTGAATTTGTATGGGGCCATCAGTGCTTATCTTTCAGCTGTTGTGTTGTAGCAGGCAGGTCAGCTAATTAAAAATGATTCCAATATATTTTAAGCTGTGCTGTAATCATAACTATTTTCTCTGTCATTCCGTGCCCGGTAGGTGCTACATCACTCTGGCCCAGGCGTTGGGCATGTCCATGGGCGGTGCCCCAGCTGGACCAGCTGGAACTGGCAAAACAGAGACCACCAAAGACATGGGCAAGGCACTCGGCAAGTACGTTGTTGTCTTCAACTGCTCCGATCAGATGGACTTCAGGGGCCTAGGCAGGATCTACAAAGGTTGGTTTTGAACGATTAAACAGCAATATTTGCACTGTATTTCTTCTCTGTTGAAAGCTGTAGTTGTTTTGAATTAGTCGGGTTGTGTTGCTATTTCATGTCGTAAATAATACAGGGACAGACTGTAGAAGTAGTGAATGTAATGCTGTTTACTGGCAGGTCTGGCTCAGTCTGGTTCTTGGGGCTGTTTTGATGAGTTCAACAGAATCGACCTTCCGGTGCTGTCTGTGGCTGCTCAGCAGATCTACATTGTGCTGCAGGCCAAGAAGGAGCGCAAGAAGGAATTCATATTCTCTGACGGGGATGTTGTGTCTCTCAATCCAGAATTCGGAATGTTTCTCACTATGGTGGGCTGCTTACAAACATTAGATTTCAATAGTTTGCTTAGTTATAATCATTGTTTGACAGAAATGTTGATTGAACGGTAAATCATGTTAGTTATTTCCTTTCAATTCTTCTATGTTAGAACATGTATATATGACCATGACGCAGATTTACAATAGACTAAATGCATTTATGAGCACCGCTTTCACTCTAATGTTACAGCAAAATATAAAATGACCGTCGTATGAACCATAAAAGCTGAAAATTAAGAATATCCGCATGCTTGTAGAACCCTGGCTACGCGGGTCGTCAGGAGCTGCCTGAGAACCTGAAGGTTCAGTTCAGAACAGTGGCCATGATGGTCCCCGACCGGCAGATCATCATGAGGGTCAAACTTGCCTCTTGCGGCTTCCAGGAAAACATCGTTCTTGCCCAGAAGTTCTTTGTGCTGTACAAACTGTGCGAGGAGCAGCTTTCTAAGCAGGTAGGAGCTTGAGTAGGAGTCTCAATGCCATGGCAATGTAGTAACAATCAACAGTGATCATTTAGATAATCTAGTGCACTTAATCAATATTGAAGGTTCTTATATATACGTCAACAATGATATAAAGGTTTGAAAATAGATTCATTGGATTTCTTTCTTATATAGATTGATTGACTAATTTTGAGAAAATCCATTTTAACTTACTGTCTTAACATTTTCATACATTTTTTCATGTCCATCGTCCGAGACTTCCCTCCGTGACTAAATGGAAGTCTCAGACGATCAACATGGAAAAATGTCCAAAAACATTAATACATTAAGTTAAAATGGATTTTCTCAAAACCAGTCCATCACTTTATCACATAAAGGCCTCATGCATGTAATATATGTCAAATGAGTTCTTTTTATCTGTAGAAATGAGGTCATTTCTTTGAAAAAGATGGACTGTCAGCCAATGAAATATTAGACTATTTTTAATATCCAATATTCAGCTATAGATAAAAAGAACTCATTTATTATATATTATCAAATACATTGCAAATGAACTTGTTTAATACCTCATGCATATGACGGTGACAGGTGCACTACGACTTTGGGCTGCGTAACATCCTGTCCGTACTGCGAACCCTCGGCGCCCAGAAGCGGGCGCGGCCTGAGGAGACGGAGAGCACCATCATGATGAGAGTGCTCAGGGACATGAACCTCTCCAAGCTGGTAAGGTGCCATCAACGCAGGCACTTACTCTACTATTCTAAAGAAAACCCTCCCTTCCTTTTTTAGGTGACAACCAAATGCGCGTGTGTCTGTACTGACGTAAACAAAAAATTATTATAGCCTTACGCAGAAGATACGCCAAGCTTGTTTAGAACATAGGTGGTGATTTCTTTTGAATACATAGGAGCAATGTCTTCTCCAAATATGATCAGAATGTTATCTAATGATTTGCACTGTAAGAGTTTTAAATCATGACTAGCAAAAGTAAGCAACTTGAAGTACAGAAATATCACATAAAAAACGGCCAGGTTCACATGCATTTGTATGCGCATCATGTGACAATGTTTTCACCTCGGTGTGTTATCATGTGACTTGAGAATATGAATTGGTTAAATGTAAATGTACGGACAATCACGTTGATTTGGTTTCTGGTACAAGGATCAGAAGCTGCCAATTGTGTACATTACATAACCAGTTAATAGGATGGCAGACTGATCTTCAGATTATATTTTAACAATTTGTGAGTGCAAAATTGCACTTTGAAGCCAGATTGTGTCAATGTTTGGTTTAAGATTGAATTACTTTAACGAGATATCAGTTGGGTGAAAAATAAAATATCCTGAAATTATGTGTCAGTAATTGTTTCTTGATGCAAATTTCAGGTAGATGAGGATGAACCGCTGTTTTTGAGCTTGATTTCTGACTTGTTCCCTGGAATTCAGCTGGATAATGCAACATATGAGGAGCTACAGATAAACATTGGCAATCAAGTGGACGAGGCAAAACTTGTCAATCACCCACCGTGGAACCTAAAGCTTGTACAGGTGCGTGATATGAGATTGGCAGTTTCGTTATTGCTCTATTATATGAGCACAACTAGCCCAATCATCCTGCCTCTTATATTGATTGAGGTCCAGTTTAGCAGGCTGTAGGCTTTAAAAAATGAATACTTAAGATATATCAACAAAGTTTTTATTCTTGCAGTCTTTAATATGCCTACACATCAGGGTCAGGATTAGGTTGAAAAGTGCTACTCGTCAGCAGGACGAGTAACCCTCAAATATCTACTCGTCCTGCAAAAAATGTACTCGTCCTCCTTGCACAAAGCTCTATATTTGTATGGCAAATTGACCAGAATTGCTACTCGTCAGCAGGACGAGTTGCTTAAACATTCTACTCGTCCCCCACAAGTTTTTACTAGTCAATACGAGCGGACGAGTGGCGAATCCTGACCCTGACACATGGTAGCCTTAGATCCCTGTTGCAGCTGTATGAGACGAACTTGGTGCGTCACGGGTTCATGACCCTTGGCCCCAGCGGTGCCGGCAAGTCCAAGTGCATCAACATCCTGCTGAAGGCGATGACTGACGGGGGCAAGCCGCACCGAGAGCTGCGCATGAACCCCAAGGCCATCACCGCGCCCCAGATGTTCGGTCGCCTCGACGTGGCCACCAACGACTGGACGGACGGCATCTTCTCCACACTGTGGAGGAGAACGCTCAAGGTCAAGAAAAGTGAGTGAGGCGACGGGTGGGAAGTTACTCATTGCCGATTCTTTACATCTGAATAACATCCGCAAGTCATAGGCAGATCACAGGGCCCCTCCCCTTTTCCCACCAAAATACACTATTTTCGTAGCGTTTTTGGCATGTTCGCTATCGATCGCGCGTACGAAACCCATGAAATCTCTTAAAATGTGCCCACCCTTTTCTGAAAACCCGGATCTGCCTATGAGAGTTCATAATAGATAGCATAAAGCTGCTCTAGAGTTTTGTTGTTTTTTGTTCGCCTATATGTCTTATTTTTCTACTATTTATATTATTATATATTCCCGCTTTGATCATGCTAAATGCAAAACTAAAAACCATACCGTGGCACACTTAAAGAAACCGAAACATATTTTTCCATGTAGCATTAACGAATATTGGTTTCAATGTACCCATGTTGCAAAACAGTGTGGGTATTTGGAGCACACCATAATATATCCTCGTGTTGGCAGACGACTACGTGTGGCTGATCCTGGACGGTCCCGTGGACGCCATCTGGATCGAGAACCTCAACTCGGTGCTGGACGACAACAAGACACTGACGCTGGCCAACGGCGACCGCATCCCCATGTCGCCCAACTGCAAGATCCTGTTTGAGGTGCACAACATCGACAACGCCTCGCCCGCCACCGTGTCCAGAAACGGCATGGTGTTCATGAGCAGCTCCGTGCTCGAGTGGAGGCCCATACTCATGGTGAGCAGCCCCTGTTTGTCATACAACGCAATGATGAGACAAGTTGCTGCGGTTTGTAGTTATCAGTGGGTTGGTCATCGGCCAGTGTATATCATTCACTTGTAAATAATTTCTGAAGCCTTACGTGGTCCATACTCATGGTGAGCCTGTTTTTGTCATACAACGCAGTCGTAGTCACTGAGTCCCAATCATTGTTTACATCTAGACACCCCCCCCTTGTTAGTAAGTATTGTGTAGGTCAGTTAAGGAGTAGAGTAAACAAACATTGGGATCTGATGACTGTGAACTCAATGATGAGAGAAACTGTTGCAGTTTGTAGTTATCAGTGGATTAGCCATTGGCCAGTGCATATTTAAAAAAATAATTTCTGAAGCCAAACATTTTGGGACATATCAGTGTGTTTGGTTCTGTAAATTTCAATGATGAGCCCTCAATTTCGTTTACTTGTTGCAGTTTGATTTTAGTTAAAATCAATCAGTGGAACATTAAGTCCAGCCGTTTGTTGGACACCAAACACAGTAGTCTGATACTGTTCTCTTGCTGCAATAATTTCTTTGTACAAAAAATACAATAAACTATATATATTATATGCTTACAATGTGTTTAATGTGTGGGTAATGCCAAGTAGGATTTGTTAATGTGTGGGACTGTTGGGGAAGACTAAAGCTTTGGATGGCTCTGGATTCAAACGTAGGACCCCGTAAACAGACAAGGTCATATACATGTTAGATGTAGTTAGGCGTGTTTACAAAGTACACCAGCCACTCTACTTGTTTGGGGATTTCTTCATAAGTGGCCAGAATACTAAATCCCCTTTAATAGGACGAAATTCTGCTCACTTGCTGGGGCCACCAAAACATGACTCTCTAGGTTCCCTAATCTTGTCAGGTGCATGCCACTTGAGAGTGACATCACCGTGCCCTAGGCCACTTTTATGACAATGTCTAATATCGATAATACATCATTTCAGGGCTGGTTGAATAATCGCCCACCACAAGAATACGACGTTCTTTTGGGATTCTTCGATGAAATCTACGACGACGTGTATACATTTGTTGCCAACAATCTGGTGGCCAAGATGGTTGTGTTGCAGTGCATGCAAATCCGACAGACATGTGACCTGCTGCAAGGCCTCATTCCTCATAAGGATGACAGAGGAGTGGTGAGGGCATTTATAGCGTCATTGATTATTTCTATTCAATTGGTCATTAAACTGGGGACTTTTTAGCATGGTATTGATGCCTTTATTGAAATAAGAGGTCTTTGCATATTTATTGGAATAAACACTTTCAGAATGTGATAAAAATGCCATACCTTTTATGTTTTCGACTCTTAAGGTTGAGAATAATAAAAAGCAGTTTTCAACTGGAGCAATATTGACAAGAAATGTAAATGTGTTTTTCAATGTATATGTAGAGATAATAAACAATCTTTTAACCCATATTTTAAGTGTTCTGGCTCAACAAAAGCCCCCAAAACCCGTGCAATAATGTTTAACCATTTATAGTTTTATTTATTAGTTTGTAAAGTAATAAAGTCAAAATGAACGTGTTATGTCAGTGTCAGCCTGAGGCAATTAACTTTTATTCAAGGCAAATAACTTTTAGAGACTCTTGCCCTGATGTCAGACAGCTTTTTACTTTGCATTTTCAACATGGAAATCCGTACTGTGTTCAAAAGCAGCAATGTTTATTGACTTTTACTCAGTGTGTCAGTGTAATTCTGATATGTTTTATCACAGTATCAAATTTACAAAGGTGAATCTAGAATGCCATAAATTGTACCAAGATAATAGCAATTTCAAATTTATTTTTTGTGAAGATGGCGCCCTCTCACCGTCTTTGCATATCAGGGCAATTAACTTTCGTTCAGGGCAATTAACTTTTGTTCAGGGCAAGTAACTTTCGTTCAGGGCAATTAACTTTCATTCAGGGCAAGTAACTTTCATTCAGGGCAAGTAACTTTGTCACGTGTGTTTGTGTGTTAGCTGCCAGCCAAGCACCTGGAGCGGCTGTTTGTGTTTGCCATGATGTGGAGCATCGGCGCGTATCTCGAGCTCGACGACCGCTACAAGATGGAGGAGTTCCTGTTCGCACACGAGGCCAAGATCAACTTCCCGCCCATTCAGTCTGGAGAGACCATATTTGAATACGTCGTCAGTGAAAAAGGTTTACTGTCCCATTGTAACTTGTCGAATTCTATTGATAAAAAGGACTATTTGCTATCATTGCATTGCATACTATCTTTGAATGAAAGTTTTTCTGTGTATTAATGCCATGTTTGTAAGAAATTATTGCCAGTTTTGATAGATCTTTGCTATTTGTTGCATTTGAAAAGTAAGTTTTCTTCGGATAAAACGAAATATACTATTGTTGTTAATCTTCACATTAAGCATAAAATGTTTGATTTTATTGTGTTTCTACTGGCGATGTCTCAAAGAGAACGTTCAAAATAGTATAGTGTCTGTTCATCTGGGATAACTGAATTCCATTAAAGGTGAATGGGAACACTGGAATGTCCGTGTGGAAGAATATATTTACCCCTCTGACTCCGTACCGGCTTTCTCCACCATTCTTGTACCAAATGTGGACAACATTAGAACCAACTTCCTGATAGACACAATTGCAAAACAAGCCAAGGTTCCAACAAATGCCCACGATTTTTGTTATCCTTTTTATTGTGCATGCATATTTATATGATTTCTTCAGCTATACCTGCCATTTGTTTTTCAAATCAAATTCTAAAGCTTGGCTGCTTAATTGACATGTATGCATTATTAAAGTATGCATGGACAATATGAAGGTGGGTTTTTTTTGTGAAATTGATTTGCTAATTTTGTTCTGTTTAATTACATTGTGAGTAATATTTACATAATAGTTATACCTAACAATAGAAAAATGTAAGTTTGCAAGACTTAACTACCTGTAAAAAAAGCTTTAGTTACAGTTTTTAATCCAATCGTAAAGAAGTGAGATTCACATTGTTAAACTGCATAGGCCCGTAATAGTTACAGCTTTAAAATTAAGATGATGATGCATAGTTTTTCACACAGTCCCATGTCCATGCCTTGGTCCCTTGTACCAATTGCTTTCCCTGCCACAGGCGGTGCTCCTGATTGGTGAGCAGGGCACAGCAAAAACCGTCATGATCAAGGGCTATGTGGCCAAGTACAACCCTGATGAGCACCTGTTCAAGAGCTTCAACTTTTCATCAGCAACCACACCCATGATGTTCCAGGTATGGCCATTATACTGTGTAAGTCATTCTGCTTTTTATTGCAGACGAAGGAAATTTACTTTGATTATTCAAATTTCTTCATGAGATAGTACAAATGATGTGTTTTTTGAGTAGATTCTTCAGCATCGAAGCAGCATGATACTGCTTTTTGGCTACAAGACTCTAATAGATGTTTTGTATATTTGCTTATCATGAATATATACCGGTAGTTGTATGTTTTCATTGCAGAGAACAATTGAAAGCTTTGTGGACAAGCGAATGGGCAGTACATACGGGCCTCCTGGAGGGAGGAGAATGACCGTGTTTATTGATGATGTCAACATGCCCATAGTGAACGAATGGGGAGACCAGGTCACCAATGAAATCACTCGCCAATGTATGGAAATGAGTGGCTTCTACAACTTGGAAAAACCTGGAGATTTTACGAACATTGTGGATATTCAGTTCATCGCTGCCATGATTCATCCTGGTGGAGGAAGAAACGACATTCCAGAGAGGCTGAAGCGCCAGTTCAACATATTCAATTGCACACTGCCCTCCAATAACTCAATTGACAAGATTTTTGGCGTCATCGGAAAAGGCTATTTCTGTCCAGAAAGGTGCGTATGCGTTGTGATTAACTTCAGTAAAGATACCACTAAGAGTATCTATGAGTATGGCTTTGTCGTACACAAAGATCCAAAACATGTATTACTACCTTGTGACGTTTATTTTGTAAAATGGTACAATTTGTGTCATTTTGATCAATCTGTCCAGTTTACAATTCATCCTTCACATCTAATACTCAGTTTAGATTTCACCGAGCAGTTATGAAATCGTCAACATTTCCATGACCTCCGTTGTCATCAGGTTCAATGATGAGGTGTGTGAGCTGGTAGCAGTGCTGGTTCCCACCACACGCGTTCTGTGGCAGTTGACCAAGACCAAGATGCTGCCCACGCCTGCCAAGTTCCACTACATCTTTAACCTGCGTGACTTGTCCCGCATCTGGGAAGGCATGCTGCATGTCCATGGGTCTGAATGCAATACGGAAAAGCTGCTGCTTGCACTATGGAAATGCGAGTGCTGCCGTGTGATTGCTGACAGGTTCGCAATACATCTATTTTCTAATGGAAATGTTTGCGGCCGATCGTAGTACCAACACAGCCCACCAGGTGGCATATATCGGCGATGTACAAAGGTGTATCAAAATAGTCGCTAAAATCTTAGTACCATTGGCTCCGCAGGTGGTGTGCATACCTGTTAGTCTTGATCAACCAGGCCCTGTGATACTACAGCGTATCAGGAGGAAATGATAAAGACTGTCTAAAACATTCCCAGAATGCAATTGTATGTAGCCACCTGGTGTCTCTATCTGGTACTACGATAGTAATAATCGTCTATAGCCATGGAGTGCGCTTAGTTAACTTGAAATTACTTAGAGGATCAGCATTAAGGAGAAATAGATGGAGATTTTCCAAACTAAAGGCGATTTTTTTTTACCAATAGTCAAGGGACAAAGTGCCTTGTCACTTTTCCCCAGTATTTTTAAATTGGACGATAGGCTTTTGCAGCAGAAACATCCACCTTATTGAATTATTCAAGACAAAAGAAATTCATAAAATTGCTTACTCTATCCACAATTCTATTAACATCACCAATTTATCAATCGTCACTTTAAAGCACATTCAAAGCAGTCGATTAAATACAGTATAATTTCATTTTGCATTAACTAAGAAATTTTGCTCGTAAATCAAGATTTTTTTGCTGATAGACATTTTCACCGCTACCATGTCAGATTTACGAACTTTGAGGACTTCATATTAGGAACCGAAAGAAGAAAAAGCGGCCATGGCTCAAAGCCTTGGTCGAAATTTGCGATGTAGGACTTTTAAAAAAGGTTTTGATTGCAAATGGGAGAATTTCCTTCTGCCATATTGCCTGAATAAAATTGCATAAATATTTTTGAAAATTTCATTAAGGGTTGTAAAAAATGTTTGGGGTTTAATGTAACTTTAACAAAAAAGAAAAGGGCCCTATAAGGTTTTTAAAATTTCCTTTTCATGGCCACATGTTGTACAT
>CM032659.1:28522298-28537179 GCA_019095985.1 Streblospio benedicti
ATAACTGAATCAATATCTGTAAAATCTAGTTAATGTGGGTAGATCTAGCACTTAAAATCTGGCGACTGTAGCCTTTTTATATATGTAGGAGCATTGTAGATATGCACTAGTCTTCAAAACATTAACATAAGGCATTTATAATGATGTTATTAGATTCCTCACATATGAAAACCTAGGTAAAGAGACCAAAAATGAAGTATCTAGCGCACATATTTGCAGAGATATGGTAATTTTAAGATTTCTTTTCTCAGCGGCGGCCATCTTGGATTTTTAAAAATGCCACTGGGTAAAATTTTACACACCCTCCTGAAAACATTACCTTAGACCCATAACTATCAAAATCCACTGTTAAAAAAAGTCTGTAGAAACTTTCCAACCTCCATGAAATATTGCCATAATTCCTCCTGACTATACCACTGACCATTTGTTTCTACACACAATGTGTTAATTCATTTCCCACCAGAGCTCTGATATTAAAAATGAATAGTTGGTCACTAGTAGAGACCTGAACCAAACCCATATGTTATATAAGTTCTTAAATATTAGATTCTGCATCGAAGAGTGAAAATATGGTCTCACCAATTCTGTGGCAAATCATTTCTTTCATCATTGATTTCAGCTTTACCTGTCACAATTATGGGGATCACCCATGACTTTGTTAGTGTCTAACATGCATTGTCTTATAAATAGTCAATAAAATTCTAATAGGCTAATCATTCAGTTACTGCTGTAATATTCAACACTTTACACACATACATGTAGGCTGTGGAAGGAATAATAGATTTCAAATCACTACAATTGTAGCCACTTAATATCATTGACATCATTGTCTGCTTAAAACGAAATCTCCAGACTATATATATTTAATTTTTCTCCTAATAGCAGGTCATAAGAAAATACTTAAAAATTCATAATGCTTATTTGAACTCCTAACCAAACAGAAGAATAGAATACTTATTATTTTGTAAAGTTGAAAAGGGCACAGAAGTCGAATCATGTCTAAATAAATTTAAATTTGATTTTTCACAAAAAATAGGACTTTGTCAGCAGAAACAGAAGAAAACAACAAAAACAAACAAAAATGCGACCACATGTTGCATACCATATGTCACAAATCTTGTCATTATTTACCTGTCAAAAAAAATAATAAAAACAATCTCTAATCATGAACAAGGCTAAACAAATTCAAATTACCAGTAGAATCACTGAAAACTGGCAGACCTTGGATGGCGCTGCAATTGCAATCCTGAGAAGCTAATAGATAAATGCTCATTTTATAAATCTGATGACTTCTACTTAAAAAGCACTAACAATGAAAGCATTACGAAGGTGAAAAATCAGAAAACTGTGGAAACCTGCATAGATATCAGGTGGTTTAACTGTAAACTTCCATTGTGACAAAGAGTAGACCTAATAACACTGTTTTGCATGATGCATGATGATCTCATGGACCCTCACAGACAATACAAAAATCAAGGTCAACAGCTGTATACACATGTGAAACTCTTGTCATTACCCTCTGAATGCAAGACAATAGTCACACCCACAGATGTATGTCAAAATCAACAATACTGTCAAAACATTTGACATGTGTACAAGCAAAAGTAAATGATTGTTTATAAGGTCTTTAGATGTATCATAAAGGACATTAGATAAGAGGATGGATTGTTCAGTTTCAAAAGCTGGATGAATATGAATGTACATACCGGTAACTTTATTCTTCAAATGTCACATTTATAGATTTGTGAAGGATGACAAACACTTAATATTAATTAATACTGATGAAATGAATGTGCATGCCAGTAATGAAGCCTGTTACAGACTCCTGCTTTACTTCCTATTATCATGGTCTATCATTATACTAGTTATGCAAAACAAACATATGATCTAAGTTTTAGATGGGAAAAAAATGATAACAATAAATCTTAGGGGAAAAAAACAGGCTAAAACATCCTCACAATTTCCTTTAAAAAATGTACATACATATCTCAATCAGATAAGGCACATTGATATGTTAGCTTACAACATGTTATTTCAATTTCCAGGTAAGAGTTGGGTGAGGGTGTGGAGGGACCCGGAGTATTAATCAAAATTTGAATGTTAAAACATGATTTATTGATTTGTTAACCTCATCATTATCCTCATTGACGACATCTGTTGCCACTGCAAGAGGGACTGTAGCGAATTCTGTTGTGGCTCGTTTTTTCTGAAGAACCTCGTTCATCTTCCACTGGACTTCACTTTCTTGCATCCCTAAACAAAAAATATTATTAGTTTTTATAAGTGAACAATGATAAAGTAAGAAACAAATGTTAGTCAAGTTGACTACTAATCTCAATAGTCCAAATATATTATTATAATGTGCTTTTAAATATATTAATTCTTTATTGGATACTCATCTGCACAAGTTTTTTACATTATATATACAGTTTAAACTATCCTTTTGTGCTTGTTTTATTAGCTTACATTGAAAGCCTTTCGGACCTTCCTGGTCCTTCGTCAATCTGCCAACTGCCTAATCGTCATGTGATCTGGTGTGACGTCATCGGCAGTCTGGTAGGATGTTGGTGTACTGCCTAGGCACCTCAAGCCCGACCTCAATAAGAACGGAAGGCCACCGACCTCCAGCCTTCCTACACCAACATCCTACCAGCCGCTGCCGATGACGCCACACCATGATCACATGACGATTAGGCAGTTGGCAGACTGAAGAAGGACCGGGGAAGGTCCTAAAGGCTTTCAATGTAAGCTAATAAAACAAGCACAAAAGGATAGTTTAAACTGTGTATATAATATTAATTCTTGCGTAATTATAAAATTATTATTATATCATCATCCCAAGCAGCTGGCTGCCCGCTGCTTGGGATGACAGGTATCATTCTGGTCTCACAACCTTGGGGTCGTGAGTTCGAGTCCCGTCAGGGCCACTTGATATAGTGAAATGGAAGCTGTGTCTTCAGCTATTTCAATACAGTGGTAGGAGCTTGCTTGGCAGAACAGTGAGAAGTAGAATTTAATTTTGATATGAATCCTCTAACATTACTGCTGTTATCTTAATATTTTCAGACAATATTTCTCTGCCTATTATCGGAAAAATGCACATAAAAATGAATACTGTGAATCTTTTTTACAAAAAAAAATCTCTTCCTAATCTTATCAAATAATCTTTTTTTTTTTTTTTTGCTATAAAAAAAGTGAAATTTATGAAAGAGCATTTTCAATTATGACAAACCATATACAATCTCTACTTATATTACATATCAACAGACTTACAGAATCGCTATACGACTTAAAAGCCATGACAGCCTCTCCACTTTGTTTGAAAAACTTGAAATGATGCGGCTTGCTGTGTCCTTTCATTTCAAGAATTTTATCATCCATCCATGCTGATACATCAAAAAGAGTATCAGTTTCTACTCCTATGATCTTATCGCCTTTCACACAACACTCGAACGCATCCATTAGTTTATCTAATGTCTCGGCATTGTGATTCCTTAACCACACTGAAAATCTGAAAGAAATCTTTGAATAAGGAAAATATTCTTCCACTTTTGTTGGAATTTATGAATGCTTTTATGGGCTTCTAGCCGGTTGTTTATTGTGGTATTTAAATTGCTAAATACTCTGTGTAGATGCGAGGAACTTTCAGAATGCACAAAACACATTATAAAATGTATCTGTGCAAGCATACTTTTTTGGCCACTAAGCATAACATTTAAAGTGACTGGCATTGCTTGATCTTAGTGCTCTTGTTGTAATATACCTTACAATCAACGATGCCAGATATACTGGTGAATGGGCATGAATACACCTAAAACTGTCAATGTTGGCCAATACTTATCATCATTTGCAATTTCGAACATTTTAGTGGAGATTTATCCCAAGCCCCCAACTTCATAGCAGTTTTGCGTATATGAAAACATGCCTTGCATGCTGTACTCATGTTCACTTGTGTCAATGTGATGAATGTAAACAATACATACCAGATTAAATTTTGAGATACAAAAACAGGGTATTGATATTATTTCAACATTATTTGCGACTTTGCTTATTCACGAACGAAATCGCCATTTTTAGCGCCAATTTTCAAGTAACAAATACTCATTTTAATTCAATTTAATACATTACCTGTGATTAATTCAATGTATCAGAAAATTGTATCTATTTTTGCGAAAAAGTGACCCACAATATACCAATATCTGAGAAAATGTGACCCACCAATATACCAATATCCGAGAAAAGATGACACACCAATATATCAAAATCAGATTCTAGTTCATGTAGATATCAAGAATGAATATAATGAATATCAATATTTTTTTATCCTGATAATCATACTAAAAATCTGAAAAAGACACCCTGAAATATACCAAAAAAGTGTGAAAAAGACACCCAGAATATACCAAAAAATGTGAAAAAGACACCCACAATATACCAAAATGTGAAAAAATACCAGACAAAATACCCAATGTTTAAAAAAGGCACCCACTTCAAACTTTTAAAAACGATAATTGCTGAAGTAAACTTACTATATTGTAACACTTTTTGTGATAAATAAAAAACTTTTCGTCTTAATATTTTTGGACATTTTCAATGTCCATCGTCTGAGACTTTTCTGTCACCAGGTGGCAGCACGTGACAGAAGTAGAAGTCAGTCAGTGTTTGTTGTTGGGGGGTGGTCGAGGGCGCGCGGTGGTTTGGGGCTGCCCTAGGTCTCAGAAGGTTGTCGTAGGCGTGAGATAACTGGTATGCTCCTTCATCTCTGTTCATGTTCTCCTCAGTCTTCCGGATTGTTATCGACTCTAGGATTTGTCTGTCCAGTAGGTTCGACTCCTTACTCACAACTTTAGCACTATCCCAATCTGGTACATGGTTGAGGTTGTTCATGTGGTCAGTTATGGCTGATTGGTGAACTTCTGTGGTGCTGAGGCGAGTGGCTCTGGTGCGCACATTTTTATGGTCATGTGTCTCCACATTTCTTTGATGCTCCTTGAGCCGTGTGCCAAACTTCCTGCCTGATTCACCAATGTATAAACTTGGACAGTTCTTGCACCCAATACTGTACACACTCCCACATACTTCTTCTTGTTTGACTTTGTCCTTGGGATGAACTAAAATCTTGCGGAGAGTCTTATAAGGTTTGAAGGCTGAACAGATCTTGTGATCTTTTAAAACCTTAGACATTCTTTCAGACAAGCCTTTAACGTAAGGGAGAACGACCATACCTCTGGCTCCCTTAGAGTCTTTTTCAGCTATCTTCCGAGACTTCTTATTGTTGGTACCTTTCTTCTTTCTCTTCACTTCTTGAATTGCCCACTTAGGGTAATTACAAGTGGTCAGTGCATCCACGAACGTGCGTTCTTCAATCTCTTTATCTAACTCTTCTGTTACGACTGTGTCCATTCTGTCCAAACGTGTTCTCACTACTCCTAGCTTATGTACAGTTGGATGGTGAGACTCAAAATTCAAATATTGATTTGTGTGTGTGCTTTTCCTGTACACCGTGGTTTTTAGAGAGCCATTGTCTTTAATTTCAATCAGGGTGTCAAGAAAAGGAATCTTATTCTCTACCATAGTTTCATGAGTAAACACTATACTGCGAGTCGTATCTACTTGGTTGAGATGATCATTGAGACGTTCCACAGTGCCGCACTTAATCTTCGTTACCACGTCATCCACATACCTCTTCCACCACATTGGTTTGATGTCCTCATCCGCTGTGGCTATAGCTGTTTGTTCGAGGTTTTCCATAAATAAGTTTGCCACTATTGGAGACACTGGGCTGCCCATCGCTGTACCAAACTTCTGTTGATATAGTTGGTCATCAAATCTGAAGTAAGTTGTAGTCAACACCAGGCTTAGCAATTCCATGATGTCCGATGCTGTGAGCAACGTTCTTTGTCTCAACTTGTTATCATTAAGGAGACGATCTTTGATGATCTCAAGGGCCCTGTCAATGGGAGTGTTGGTGAAAAGTGAGACTACATCAAAAGACACTAAAGTTTCATCTCCATTTACCGTCAAAGATTGGAGACTCTTCACCAAATCTTTTGAATTTTCTACATGATGTTCTGTTTTTCCTACCAAAGGGGCCAAAATGTCAGCAAGGCTTCTGGATAAATTATACATGATTGATCCTGTATAATCTACTATTGGTCTTAAAGGAACATCTTTCTTGTGTATTTTTGGAGTGCAATATAGTCTGGGTATGGTCTCAGAGGTTGGATATAAGTATCTTTTTTGAGCATCGGTGATTTTGTTTTCAGATTTGAGTCTCGCGAGGATGTCTACGTGCTGCCACCTGGTGACAGAAAAGTCTCAGACGATGGACATTGAAAATGTCCGAAAATATTAAGACAATATAGTAAGTTTTTTAAGGATTTATCACAAAATTAGTGTTACTTGTTGATAGAAAAAAGAAATCCAATGAATCTCTTTACAAAGAAAGGTAGTATCAAGGATAGTATATTGATCAATAATATAAATTTTCACATCTCTCTCACGTCTTTTTAGCAAGCATATTTCTACCAACTATAGATATAGCTGAAGACAGGTTTTACAACCCTAAGCTTCCATTTGACTATATCAAGTGGCCCTGGCGGGACTCAAACTCACGACCCCAAGGTTGTGAGACCAGAATGATACCATCATCCCAAGCAGCGAGCTGTTAAAAGGTTACACGGCTGAACCGTTGTCTCCGTAACCCCCAGCTTACATACTTGGTCTGTTATCATCTCAACCCAGAGGTCGTGGGTTCGAATCCCACATGAGGACAAAATTTTGGGAAGGTCTTATTAGCATTTTTAGTGCTATTGAATGATATATATGTGTTTCCCAGTGCTTGCGGATACATTTTCACACTTCTCTCTCTCTCACGTCTTTTTAGCAAGCATATTTCTACCAACGATAGATATAGCTGAAGACAGGTTTTACAACCCTAAGCTTCCATTTGACTATATCATGTGGCCCTGAAAAACGATGTGATATACACACCCGATTTTTAAAAACTTTGACTACCATGAGGACAGATTTCTAGACTCGTAGTGATAAAATTACATGCAAGTACATGAAATACTTTTAGAGATAACCCCCCTTGGTCCTAATTCTGATTCTATTCATTACCTCAAAATAGCAATACATCATATATACAAGACTGCTTCAAAGCCACCTTATTCTTCTACTTGCACATTATGACAACCCCAATGAACTCGTGTATATAAAGTGAAATTTTGTTATTTATCTATTCTGTAATTATAATTAGTCATACTCAAATATTTATTTAGTTATTGACTAAAAACTGTAACTGCTCCATATGGAGGAGTCTATTGTGTGTTGTGGTTTGCGATATATTTCTATTTATAAAAGTTAAGTCACCATATATAATTTTCATTGGGGGTATCTAGAATTTAAGTCATTTATGCGTTTTTGAGTTGAATGTCTGACAGCAAAGTTTCGTAGACATGATTTAACTCTCATATACAAAGTGTGACATTATTTGCCCCGTAAACATAAAAAATAAAATACATTTCAATGTCCCAATCAAGGACTCCCGTGCACCCATAAAACCTTTGTATAATAAACCCAAATCATGTTGTTTTGGATCCATAATAACAATCCATCCAAAGGAACTACTACTGTTAAAGAACGTTATGACATGGTGTATAGTCTATGACGTCATTGTTTCAATATTTTTATTGACTTTAACAATTTATAGTAAACAGAGGTTAAAATAGATTTGCGCAAGGGAAGAATGAATTCTGGAGAAGTGCTAGAGTTTGTAAGTTTATTTTTGATGTAAATTTGTAACATTTGACAATTTGTGCTGCGGAGAATCATTTTAATAAAAATGTCAAATCTAATACACAATGCTTTGACTGTTCATATAGACATTTCACCCGTTTACTGTTTTTTTATAATTTGATTGTAGATTCAAATTTTGTTAGAAAATCACGTTGAAGGCAGTCTTAAAAATCCCTTTGTTGTGACAGGGATTTAATATTGATAAAAAACTGTAGCTGCTTTACAATGGTTGCTTGGATTCGTCTGGTGCCCCGTCTTGATAATGTCAAGGACGCCATTACCTTTATAAAACCCACCATTTTCTTTTCTTCGTCTGATATTCCACGTTTCTGTTATAGGTGCACCGTCCTTGTGGACGACGTTCGTTAATTGATTTCAGTTCATTGGTAAAGAAGTTTTTTTTCAGTCTTTTCTTCTGTTTAATGCATATATTGGTGCTAGTAGACATATCATAGTTTCATAAAAACTTTAACTATATTTCAGAGCATTGCCACCCTGAATATCAAGGGCTAAATAGCTATTTTATTTTCAAAACTTGCAACTCGATATGAAGCCATATTTATTGCGGGGTATAATACTTTGGGAGGTGGGAGGGCCGTGTGTCAAATATTCCACCGTCCTGGGTCCTTTGATGACGTGAATTAGGCAGTTCAAAGTGGGAGATTTCCAAGTTTAATGGCCCATAGTGGGCTATATGAGATTTTTGTAACTTTTTTTTTCAGACCACCCTGAAGAAAAAGGCAATGGGATTTTTGGGAGATGGGAACTGAACCTTATGAATTTTCGTAATATTTGTAGAAAACCGTGATCGAGTTTACAAGTGTAACTACCGGAAATAAATTTTACCTATGAATTAATGTTTATTACATGGGGTTTACAGAAACAATGGTTCGTCCGTGTAACCTTTTAACAGCCCGCTGCTTGGGATGATGGTATTATTCTGGTCTCACAACCTAGGGGCAGTGGGTTTGATTCCCATCAGGGTCACTTGATATAGTCAAATGGAAGCTGTCTTCAGCTATGTCAATACAGTGGTAGGAGCTTGCATGGCCTGACAGTGAGAATAGAATTCAATATAAACTATTTTGTATCATAGTAAAAAGATTGGAGAAAATGCAGGCGTTGGAGAGGACAGCTACAGTGGCTACACTCTCAAATTGAGGAATAATTGGGCCTACATAATCATATACATAATGAATTAATCTCAAAATAGCGAAATTGTACATTTTTTTTATTTTATCCTATAGATCTTACAATGCAAGCAACCTGATTGATGATCTCAAGTTCCTGTATAGAACGGCAGGCTTTGAGGGAGAAGGCATCACGTTCATTTTCACAGACAATGAAATTAAAGACGAAGCATTTTTGGAATTTATGAACAACATCCTCAGTTCTGGTGAAGTGTCCAATCTTTTCGCCAGGTAGGAGGTTTTATAAAGACTAAATAGATTTAGTACTATGCTAGATAAACTACATTGCACAAAGTAGATGTATAAAACTTCATGTTATATTGAATTGATAGCATTCAAGTGTAAAATACTATTTTAGAGATGAATTGGATGAAATACAAAATGAGCTGATAGCGGTGATGAAGAAGGAGTTTCCTAGACGACCTCCGAAACTCTATGAATACTTCATATCTCGTGCACGCAACAATCTACATGTGGTGCTCTGCTTTTCCCCTGTTGGAGAAAAATTTAGGAATAGGTAATGTTGATGATTTATGTTACCATTTATACAATATATGATAAAGATTTAATCATTTCATCAAACTCATTCTGTGCAAGATTTCATCATAATTATAATGTAGTCTAAAGCATTCTCTTAGCCACCATCTTTCAAGTCGATACTATCAAATATTTGATCCGTTCAAATGTAAACTCAAAACGCTAAATCTACGTGCCTCAATCTCTTGCTGTGAGCCATAACCGTCTGACATAAACATGAAAAGTGCTCAATGGCAGATCCAGGTTTTTGGAAAAAGGGGGGCGAGCGCATTTAATGGTGAAAATGAAGTATTTTGGTGGGAAAAGTGGGTGTGCGCGCCCCCTGGATCTGCCAATGGTGCTGATTGGTACCATCAAATATTTGATCCGTTCAAATGTAAACTTCAAAACGCTAAATCTACGCGCATCAATCTCTTGCTGTGAGCCATAACTGTCTGACAAACATGAAAAGTGCTGATTGCTGGTTGCTAGGTCGCTGAAGTTCCCGGGCTGATCTCCCGATGGACTGGTTCCAGCGGTTGCGCCAGCCAGCGGTGGCCGCTTCTCATCGCCGCCTTCCAACCTTGACATCGTGTGCACGCCCGAGATCAAGAGGGAGCTGGTGCAGACCATGGGCATGGTGCACGACGGCGTCGCAGAGATGTGTGTCCAGTACTTCCAGAGGTGAGGCTCGTACTTGTTAATCTTTCACATGGTGGAAATCATTCCAAGCCCATGGAAATCATTCCAGTGCGCTTACAGAAACAAATTTCAGCAAATAAACAGAAAATAATAAGCGCACTCCAACAATTTTTCGCGGTTCATGCATTTTTCTCACTTTGACCCCACGGAACATGATAACACAATGCGCCCGGATGGTTATGTGGTTATCCGAATACGGAATAATATGGCGCCGGTAAAAAGAGTAAGATTTGTATAATATTTCACTATTTTCTTTGTATATATTTGTCTACTGCTTAATAATCCAAAAACTAAAATGTACATAAATATATTAATTTTAATTTAAATTTTGAAGCAATAGCTTCCTGTTCATAAATGAATAAATAATAATAATAATTTATAATATTTAATCTGCATAAACAGGGGTGTGCGCTTATTGGGTGTGTGTGCGCTAATAAGATCGAATACGGTATGTCCTTCAGGAATTCATGCATTTGCCGGGCAAGCGAACAGATCATAGCCAATGTTGCCGGACCTCAATATCAATATCAAAATTATCAACATGAATGCATAAAAATTGAATGCATAGCATGCATTATTTTATACTTGCTCATTAGGGCAAGTTAACTGTGAGGCTAAGCGTAGACCCATGTTTTCTGAAATGTCATGATGAGTCTCAAAAATCACTGACTCATGAAACTAGTATTAAATATTAAATTGATCCATCACCAATATTTTACTCTTTATGAAGAGATGAGTAGGTTCAAATATGAAAATAAATTTGCAGTCAGGAAAACCAGATTTAAGCATTTGGATTTTAGTTCAATATATCATGTACTGCTTATAAACAGTAGGTTGAAAACACGCAAGTCTATGTACTGTGTATTTATGTCACTGACTAAGATTTGTTAATTTTTTATTACAGGTTTCGAAGGCAAACTCATGTGACTCCAAAATCTTACCTGTCCTTTATTAGCGGCTACAAAACTATTTATACAGAAAAACTGAATTTATTTGGTGAACTCGCTCGCAGAATGAACACTGGTTTGGACAAACTCATAGAAGCCACTGTGTCTGTGGACTTGTTGTCCAAAGAGCTAGTTGTGAAAGAAAAAGAACTCGCTATTGCAAATAAAAAAGCTGATAAAGTAAGTTTTAGATATGTTACAGTTTAAGATGATAAAAATGTCTCCATTTTATATTATATATGTATTTTCTCTAAATTTTTATTGTTACACACCGAATCTTTGTTTCTACCATTGGTTATGCATTCTATTTTCATGTTTTACTATCTTAAAATCTCAGATATTATGATGTAAAATAGCTTACATGTTTCGACATTATGCATAGATACATAGCTATATAAAGCAGCTAACCAAAAAATAACAAGTTTAAGATACAGCTAACAATCAAACAAAGAAAAATAGCAGTCACAAAATCACAAAATACTGAGTAGAAGTACAGAAGTATTGTTGAAGTCGTGAGGTTTTTGTACCAGGTGTTGATTGAAGTGACTGAGTCGGCCACAGCAGCCGAGAAGGTGAAAAGCGAGGTGCAAAAGGTCAAGGACAAGGCGCAACACATCGTCGACGAGATTGAGGAGGAAAAAGGCAAGAAGCTCTTCACTGATAGATACATTCACATTTTGTTAAATCGAGCTCTAAACTCTTTGTGTTGTGAGTTGAGTCCCGCCAGGGCCACTTGATGTTATCAAATGCAGGCTTAGGGTTGTTAAAGCCTGTCAGGTGTCTTCAGCTATGTCCAGAGTTGCCAAGTATTCCAAAATTTCGAAATCATTCCGAAATATGAAGTCGATTCCGATCATTCCGATCGTAATTGAGAAATTCGAAAATTCAGGGGAAATGACCAAAAAATTTTAAAAACTTATACTTTTTTCCTTAAAATACTGATATTTTTGCTCGCATATGGGCGCCGCAATTATCGAATGTACTCGATTGAACCACGCATCATGTATACTCTTTTACCGGGCGCGTGCAAAAATGCGCTCGATTTAAATGACGTGTTGTAAATATATTTAGATCAAAAGTACACATGGATATGGTGAAAATTCGTAGTGGATAGAAGACACTACATGCATTGTTATTGCTGTACACAACTGACTTTCTAAGGTAATGTGCATTTGCACATCCCGTGTGCTCTTCAACTCACATTTCATCACTTTCAAAACAGTGTACTACTATGTAACATAGTTAAAATAAAATGGTTCAAATTAAAAAAATATCACGTACATTTGTCATTGATTTCTCCTTTATATAACGTTTTTAAGCTTAAAAGTAGGACGACCATCGTCCAAACCTTTGTATTTATTTTTAATCAAATATTGTGAAACCAAGTTAATTACACTTTTATGTGCATTTTTACTGTCCATTGACCCTTCTAAACACAGAACAGTGTTATAAAAGAGTCTTATTTAAATACAAGTTAAAAATACAAATTAAACGTAAGATTCAGAAATTTCGATCCAAATTCAAAAATGTTGGCCCCGGGATTCAGAAATTTCAAAATTTGAGGTTGGCAACTCTGAAAATAATGCGGCATTTAGCGCTTGATTTTATGTTTTATATTCAGCAGTTTTTGGTTTGGCAAACATTTTCAATGGTTTACTGGAGTCACATTTTTTTTCTTCTGATTACACTTGTAAATAAATTCAAATACGTATGTGGTTGCCCGTTTGCTTTGTCTCAAACCCTTTAAAATGTTTTAAAATGGCCTCTGATGACCGCATAGATTAAAAAATTTCTGGGGGGGGGGCATGCTTAGCGATGTTAGCGCCTTCAGTGCTCGCAGGGCCAGTAAGGTATCAGAAGGGCCAGTGAAAATTTCAAAACACTGGCCCGTCTGGCCAGTTTGGGCTACTCCCCAATTTTTGTCCCTGAAAATCACGTGTTGTCTCTATGCCTTACACTAGGAATTTTTGTTAAGCATATACTTTTGTTGATATTATTCATCTTTAATTTTCAACATATGATAATACTTTTTTTCTTCTTTTTTTCATATTCATCGACTTGCTGATCTTTGGAAAAACAGGTAAGCGCATTTATCTATTTATAACCCGCAGGGATAATTCTAGGTGACATACAATGTGTGCCATTTTGGCACACTTGCTCAAGAAAAAGTGTGCCATTTTGCAAGATGGTGGGCCAAACCAGAAACAACTTGTGTGTGGCTGTCTTAGAAAATTACTATTTACACATGTACTGGTAATTGATTTTGGGTATCCATTCAGGGAATAATATCAGTAAGTAGCCAAATCAAATATAATGAAGAAGAGAAATTTAAAAATCAAAACATGTGTGTATATTGTATAACTCCAAAGCCACAAGTACATCCAGTCATGAGCTGCACATGTAAAAGACATGCCTGTGTAACACAATCTACTGTGCCAAATGGCACAGTAAGCTTAAAGTGATTGTGCCAATCAGAAAAACAATGTGCCTATGGCCCAGCCCAGAATTATTCCTGTAACCCAAATAAAAAATGAGATTGAGGGTGACATTACGTTCCTTTTACGTTATCTTCGGAGTGCAGGTCCAGCCTCTATGGTCAGCTCTTTTCCCAATGCTTGTCAACGATCGGTTGGCCCAACTTTCTTGAAATATTTGCTGATTATGGCCCCTTAACCCTGTCCTATCAGTATTATCTGTCTATGGTTTGTAGTGATCCAACCTGCATTCCATAGACTCATTCACAAACCAGCTAGCTGATTAAAAATTGACCTTCATAATACCATGTTAATCTTAATAACCATTATGTAAATTCTTTGTACTGTAATGTATTTGCACTGTCTTAACTTGTATTTTTATTTTAATACCCCTGAAAAACCCTGGAAAAATAAGAAGTTGGGAGTGTCTAACCCTGATCACATTGTTTTATTCTCTTATAACAATATTCAATGACCATTCTTCTCTGATTTTTCATTCATCTCAAAGGAGATTTGAGCATTAATCATCCAATTAATGTGGTGGTAGATCTATTAGCTTTCTTGTAGACTAAGTCTAAGTTGTATATCTATGGTGATGGGGTTTGCATAAAAATATTCAATGATTATTCTCCTCTGATTTCTCATTCATGTTCCAAGGGATTTTAGAATTAATCATCCAATTAATGTGGTGGCAGCTTTTGGAAATGGTGTTTTTGGAAATGGTGTTTTTTCTTCTAGCTAGATCTACAGATGCTGACAGGCAACCTGATGCACCTGCTTCATCTGGGCCCACCTCAACCCCTGTTCCTAATACTAAAACCATTGATGCTACTGACACAAAGAGCTTACCGGATAGCGATAATTGTGTTTCTTCTGGTACTAAACCCAATGATGCTACTAACACAAAGAACTTACCCTATATTGATAATTCTGTTTCTTCTGGTACTAAAACCAATGATGCTACTAACACAAAGAGCTACACAAAATTGATAATTCTGCTTCTCCTGGGCCCACCTTAACCCATTACCCCTCACGTTTTATTACATGACAGCCCTTGTATCCTCAAGTCTCCCGATATTTGCAGCGTAATCGCATATAAAATCTTTCCATTTGTCGGAGCTGCATTGCCAACTTTAAACTACCATAATTTCCTTAAAAATGCTTGTATTTCAACAATCTTTTCACCAAAATACAGAGCAGCCATTTTGGCTTACCCCATTCCCAATTTCACAAATGTTTTGAAACAAAGCAA
>CM032659.1:28537279-28562234 GCA_019095985.1 Streblospio benedicti
TCCATCAATGTATGATGATGACGACGATGATGATGCTGATCCTTGCAGAAAAGCATTAGTTCAAGCTAAAAGAAACGGAGGTAAGAAGAAAGCATAACATTGGCACATCAGCTGTGGAATTTGAAATTACAGGATCAAATCAGAGAAGGACAAATGACTTTGAGGATGCACTGAACAACTCAAGCTTCAAGCAATCATTGCAGTTATTTCTGTTGAGAGAATGGGCTACACAGGAGTATACCAAGCTAATAGAAAAAAAATCACACTATATTCTACTGCATTGGAGAGCCCATGTTCAAAATTTATATCAAAGATGATGTAGCAGTGAAAACACTAATGGATGCCCCTGCATGCATACACGAAGAGGCAGATACATGAATTATGTATCATCTGTATGAAATGTCCCCCAAAAAGACACAAGAGGACTATAATGAACAAGAGGGTGAGAGACTTGAAGAGAGGAAATCAAATGCTGCTGTACGTACAGAAGATATTGATGGGTTCATTCTCTTGACTCATTTTGCACCAAAAATGGGAAATATGCAGTTACATATGGATGCAGGAATGAGTTCTAAAACAATAGAATTCTGATCGGCAGCACAAACCTTGCTGGAATACTTGATGATAAAGTATGCCAAACTCTTCCAGACATACATGCTTTCGTAGGATTTGATTTTACAGCTGGGTTCTATTATAAAGGGAAACGTGAGGTCATGGATATGGCCGAGAAGAAAGATGAATACCTTGAGACTTTTAAATCTTTTGGGTGAAGGACCAAACGTTCCGTTGCGGGTTGAGGAGGTCCTTGAAACATTCACCTGTAATTTGTATTGCCGAGCAGGTACAAAATCTGTTAATATGGCAAGATTTGATAAATATAACACGAAATAGAAACCATCGATAAAGGATAAGCCTCTTGAGAAAATAAAGGGTATGGATGCAGCTTAACATAGCATTCAGTAATGCTGAGTCAGCACTTAAGGAAGCCTACCAGTTATGCAGGAAGAAGGCATCTGAAGTATTAGTGTGGATGCTAGCAGATGTTAATAGGGTGTGGCAACCTGAAATTCCCCATGCCATACCAGTTGCATTTGCTTTAAAGGGGTATAGTTTAACAACACAGTGTATAATGAGATCAATGACAAATAGAGTCCTTCAAGCTCTCCATGAGGCAGGTATATTTGTTGCATGTGTCAATTTTGATGGCCAGTGGGTAAACATGGCAGTGCGTGATAGAGATGATAAACCACTAACACTAATTCAACTACAATGGAATGTTTGGGCAGACACCAAGAAGAAGACTAAGGCTCAAATGTGTGATGCATTAGGATCGTGGAAGCCAGAATTCTCCATATTGCACGATGGTAATAGGGGTTTGATCTTGACCTGTCCCATTGTGGCCAAAATAAGTTCATGTGTTGCAAGAATCTGAAAAGCTTAAATGCAAAGTGAAAGTAAACATATGACCATAACGGAACAAAACAAGCCTGATGACTTCACTCAACTTCCAGATATTATACTAGAAAATGATGAAGAACTAGAAGCTATAGCAGTCGATCAGGTGGAGCAAGACTGCATTGACCATGTGCATGCACAGGTAGAAGAAGAAGAACCAGGTGTACAGTTATCAACAATGTGTGTAACACCGACAAGCCATAAAATAACACATGCTATGTATGTGCAGATACTCAATGCTTTACAAAATCACCTGAAAGCTAAGGTTCAGAAAAAATGGTTTAATGTAACTTGTGAAATTCTTTCCGACAAGCTTCAATCAGCTGCAACATTAACAGGGCTCTACGTTAGCTCTGGCGAGAGGTTGTCCACAGGACAACCGGCATCCAATTTTTGGTTGTCCTAACTTACCATGAGGTTGTCCTTATTTTTGCGCTCAGTTTTATGCTATACAGATATAGCGTCTTAGATTATATAGCTTGTTTTATTATTATATCAATCATAGTGTCAAGAAAGAACAAATAAAATTATTTGTACACATAAGGAATCTTTTCTCGTGAACAAACTTTATACTAAAAATAAATAATTGCACCGCCTTTATTAAATATGCAAGTCGATTTTTATCCTCATGTCCATTGTACGGTTCAAAATTTTGTCATCTAAAAAGCTCAACTTATGTTGTTATATTTTCACACAATTTATTTTAGAAACTCCTTCAACCTTCAAACAAAAGCCGTGTTGCCACCTGGTGTCAATGCAACAAATGGTTTCTGTTATAAACAAATGGCACAAATTTGTCTTATTATGGCGATTTGTATGAAAATCCACATGAATGTTGCCAAATGTGTATGCTAAAAGAAAATATAAGATATGGCTTGGTACCCGAATGGGAAAAACTGGACGGAGGCAACAAAGAACAACCACTCACCAAAGAAGTAAAGCTAAAGCCACGCTCGCGAGTCCAGTGCCAAGAAGAGGGAGGAGAAGAGGGTGGTAAGTATTTCTAATGACAAATCAAAATATGTTCACAAAACATTTCATATGAAATTTTATAACTTTCAAATTTTAAAACTAGATTAAATACACATCTTTTTAAGATTGCATATGATTTGCAGGTCATATTTTATATTTTCACATGTATGCTCAACATCTATCTTAATGTCTTCTTATTATCAGTATTACTTAGTATTGTAAGGTTATTTTAGTATTTCTGTACAGCGACCTTTGTGTCTTTTTAGAAAAGGCTCTATAAATTTAACAGTAGTATTATTATTATTATATTTCATTCTGCTCCGCGCTTTTGGCAAAATAGGGACAGTCACCACATAATGAAACCGGTGATAATTCTCACCGGATTTTAACTATTATTTTGAATATTTTTCCACAGTGCAGTAGGTTTGTATGTTATATCTATTACTTTTAAAAACATATACGGATCATTATAGTTAAGACAAACCATGCAAAAAAACAAAACAAGGCTGGTGGGGATGATGCGGTGGCCGAAGAGAAGTGGCGCAAGGAACGATTTGAAAGAGAGAAATTACTGCAGGTAAGTTTCTGTTATAAACTAATGGCACAAATTTGTCTTATAATGGCGATTTGTATGAAAATCCACATGAATGTTGCCAAATGTGTATGCTAAAAGAAAATATAAGATATGGCTTGGCAGCCGAATGGGAAAAACTGGACAGAGGCGACAAAGAACAACCAGGCGCCAAAGAAGTAAAGCTAAAGCCTCCCGCCGCGCTCACGAGTCCCGATGAGGGTAAGCATTGATAAAATAAAAAATGTCTTGATGTCCAAAACTCTAATAAAACAGGACAAATAATGAAGTAACAAAAGCATTGATGGTAAAAAGAATAAGATGCAAATAAAATAACTAATAATAATGTCTTTTTAGAAAAGGTGTTCTATAAATTTAACAGTATTATTATTATTATATTTTGTTCTGCGCCGTGCGCTTGCCGAAATAGGGACAGTCACCACATAATGAAACAGGTGAGAATTCTCACTGGTTTTTAACTATTATTTTGGATATTTTTCCTCAGTGCAGTAGGTTTGTATGTTATATTTATTACTTTTAAAAACATATACGGATCATTATAGTAAAGATAAACCATGCATATAAAAAAGGAAATAACCTTTTAAATCTACCCATGATCCAATAGTAGTATTTGTAAATAAATGCACATGGAACATTTCGCAATGTTCGTCTGCTAATGTAAACACAACAACTGCGACTATGTCGACTTTTGCTGGTAAAAAATAAAAATATCTATTAATAATATCACTGCATATATGTAAAAAAGACTAACAAAGATATGGAAATAATATGTCATCCTCTCCTCAATATATTTGTATCAAAACAATGACTGAGTGCAATAATTTTACACCTAGATCAAAGTCAATTTTTTCATGTAACTTAACAAGCAATGCCAGTCAACACTGCGATACACCAAGAAAATCAACTAGAGGCGTTTGTACTATTTGTGGCAATAAAGAAGGTGAGCTTTGATTGATATAAATTCAGTTGCTGGGAGAGAGAAGAAACTCCCTGAACTCACTAGCATGCCCGTATGAAATTGTCTAACAGCTATGGAAGTTTGAAATTGTCTATGGAATTATTTTTAAAAATAATTGGGAAAAATATGATAACTAATTTGTGATCAGCAAACGTTCAAGGAAGTTTGAAATTGTCTATGAATTTTAAAATTTCTAGATAACCAAAGGGTGTGAATGACTTGCCATGAACAGACAGCGTGAGCATAACACGTCTAATAAATGTCAACCAATCTAAAATGATTCCCATGATACATTTTTTTCCAATTAAAAAACATATATATTTTTACTTTTATCAAAGTGTAGCTATTGGTGGTTCACATATATTTCGGCATACAAGAAAAATTGAGTTTACTCATTTCTGAATCCTACCACAGTGACAGCAATTTTCCTTATAAAGAATACTGCATACCGTGTTGCCACCTGCTGTCAATGCAACAAATGGTTTCTGTTATAAACAAATGGCACAAATTTGTCTTATTATGGCGATTTGTATGAAAATCCACATGAATGTTGCCAAATGTGTATGCTAAAAGAAAATATAAGATATGGCTTGGTACCCGAATGGGAAAAACTGGACGGAGGCGACAAAGAACAACCAGGCGCCAAAGAAGTAAAGCTAAAGCCTCCCCGCCGCTCGCGTGTCCAGGGCCAAGAAGAGGGAAGAGACAAAGAAACGAGTGGTAAGTATTTCTGATGAAAAAATCAAAATATGTTCACAAAACATTTCATATGAAATTTTATAATTTTCAAATTTTAAAACTAGATTAAGTACACATCTATTTAAGATTGCATATGATTTGCAGGTCATATTTTATATTTTCACATGTATGCTCAACATCTATCTTAATGTCTTCTTATTATCAGTATTACTTAGTATTGTAAGGTTATTTTAGTATTTCTGTACAGTGACCTTTGTGTCTTTTTAGAAAAGGCGCTCTATAAATTTAACAGTAGTATTATTATTATTATATTTCATTTTTGCTCCGGCGTTTGGCAAAATAGGGACAGTCACCACATAATGAAACCGGTGATAATTCTCACCCGGATTTTTAACTATTATTTTTGAATATTTTTCCACAGTGCAGTAGGTTTGTATGTTATATTTATTACTTTTAAAAACATATACGGATCATTATAGTTAAGACAAACCATGCAAATAAAAAATAAAACAAGGCTGGTGGGGAGGATGAGGTGGCTGAAGAGAAGTGGCGCAAGGAACTAAAAACTCTAATAACACAGGAACAATTTGAGAGGGAGAAAGTTTCTGCAGGTCATAAGTTTCTGTTATAAACTAATGGAACAAATTTGTTTTATAATGGCGATTTGTATGAAGATCCACATGAATGTTGCCAAATGTGTATACTACAAGAAAATATAAGATATGGCTTGAATATTTTCCTCAAGCGCAATAGGGGAAAAACTGGACAGAGGCGACAAAGAACAACCAGGCGCCAAAAAATAAAAAAGCTAAAGTGGGGAGGATCCACGTGTCCCATGCCAAGATGGTAAGCATTGATAAAATAAAAAATGTCTTGATGTCCAAAACTCTAATAAGACAGGACAAATAATGAAGTAACAAAAGCATTGGTGGTAAAAAGAATAAGATGCAATTAAAATAACTAATAATGTCTTTTTAGAAAAGGTGTTCTATAAATTTAACGGTATTATTATTATATTTTGTTCTGCGGTATGCGTTTGCCGAAATAGAGACAGTCACCACATAATGAAACCGGTGAGAATTCTCATCGGTTTTTAACTATTATTTTGGATATTTTTCCTCAGTGCAGTAGGTTTGTATGTTATATTTATTACTTTTAAAAACATATACGGATCATTATAGTAAAGATAAACCATGCATACAAAAAAGGAAATAACCTTTTAAATCTACCCATGATCCAATAGTAGTATTTGTAAATAAATGCACATGGACCATTTCGCAATGTTCGTCTGCTAATGTAAACACAACAACTGCGACTATGTTGACTTTTGCAGGTAAAAATAAAAATACATGTATCTATTAATAATATCACTGCATATATGTAAAAAAGACTAACAAAGATATGGAAATAATATGTCATGCTCTCCTCAATATATTTATATCAAAACAATGACTGAGTGCAATAATTTTACAACTCGATCAAAGTAAATTTTTTCATGTCACTTAAAAAGCAATGCAAGTGAACACTGCGATACACCAAGAAAATCACCTAGAGGCGTTTGTACTATTTGTGGCAAGAAAGGTGAGCTTTGATTGATAAATTCAGATGCTAGGAGAGAGAAGAAACTGCCTAAGACAATTCACCAAGTGTGTGACTATAGATTAGATGTGGGGTGTATTTTCATGCTATGTGAAAGAAAAAATACACATTTGTCACAAAAAATAACACAGCTCTAAAAATTCAATGCAAGCAAACTCTTCCGTCTTTCCAATCAAAATGTATCAGAAATTATACATCAACAAAGCTTGAGATAGGAAAGAGTGAATTACCATCATACAGATTAGAGACAAAGACCAAATAATCAAAACAACGAAAAATCGACTTTAAAAATGACAAAGAAAATGCAACACCTTCACAATTATTGTAGATCTAGTATTCTAGTACCTATGGAAATAAAAACGTTAATATAATATTCTTAACCGGACCAACTAGAACAATAAACAATCTTTTGCGAAAGCAACAAAGTGAGCCACAAAGTGAGCAAAGAAGTTATTTTCAACAGTGACAATGGAGAATCTGCCAAACGTGCCAATTGACGCTGCAGAGTTATGTCAAATCTCCGTGCAAACTCCGTCCTCAGTGTTACTGGTAAGCATTAATAAAATAAAAAATATCTTGATGTCCAAAACTCTAATAAGACAGGACAAATAATAAAGTAACATAAGCATTCATGTTAAAAAAAAGTTGCGATTAAAATAACTAACAAAAAGTAATGCTGCTGCAGTAATAAAATTTGGCATGGGTGTGAAAAAGTCTATCAGTGCAGTAAATTTACCAAGATTTTTGCTCGCATTCACTAATTGAAGGAACACAGGAAAACTAACAGTGAGAACAAACAATACGTTTGTTGTGAGTGTGGGAAATATTTTCATCAGTGTAGTGAGTTTGCCTTCCACATGAGGATGCACAACGCATTTAGAAACGCTGACGAATCTTCAATGCTAAAAAAACAATAACAAGATTAGTTAAATTAGAAGAAAATTAAAGCGCCAATACTGCTCTACCTAAAAGCACAAACGTACATATTACGCTCAATACCAAGAAGTGGCAAAGCAAGTGGCAAAATAAGGAGGCCACTTTCACTCTTATTTTCTATTTACTACACCATGTATGTATTATGTAATAGAATGTTCATATATACCTTTCATTTTATTTTTTATTATTATTTTTTACTGTACCGTAACATTTGTAACATGACTGTTCTCAATGAGGTGAGTGCTTACAATAATCCATATGGGTCAATGCCCAAACCAGCTTTCTTCTAATCTTTTAATGGCATATCATGTACTTTTATTACATATGACAAACAAAAAAAATAAAGGTTAGTAATAGGCTACTCTACTAATTACAAATCAACAGAACACACTGACGTTTCGGCTTCCATCACAGAGCCTTTGACCTAAGTTACAATTCTGGAGAAGTGACGTCACATTGGTGCGAATTTGATATCCGCCAGGTGGAGTTCCTAGCAGAAAGCAGAGTGAGGAGGTTCGGGGGATGCTCTTGCCTTGGTTGAGGTTGAGCCGGACGGGTGCTGGTGGATCTTCACGGCTTCTAGGATCTTATGACAGAAGGTCTGGTCCTCTGCCTATGACTTTGGCAGTGTCACCATGGAATCTGTGTCCTAAGTTAGCCGAGTGGATCTGAATGGCAGACTGAATGCTATGAGCATATTATCAAATGCCCCTCCTGTGAAGGGTCATACATCTGAGAGACTGGCAGGAGTCGAGAGACAAGACTCAAGGAGCATATGGATCCTCAAACTATTGTTTTGTATGAGCTTCGGGTGAATGTGAACTAGGTAAGTTTATAATGAAATACTCTAAGTATTGTTTTGTATGAAGTTTGGGTGAATGTGAACTCAGCACTTTATTATGAAATTCATTGGAACTATCTTTGGACATGATACCCATGCTGTGGCATGAGAAACTGTCAAGGAATTTAAAATTGCATTCAACAGAGAAGTGAGTGGCTATGAAAAAATCAGTAAAAAGCAACAAGAAATGTGCATATTTGTAAAACACATAGGAAAGTATATTTATACAAACACCTCAGACGGGCACCACAAGCAGTTTCTATGTTCTATCTGATAAATGTTAAATCTTTTAGTTATAAAAACCATCATCAGTCTGTTATTTGGTACTCTTTTTTAAGATTTCATGTTCATTTTCAATAAAAATAGATTGTAAAAAAACTCTTGACATTAGCACATTCAGACCTAAAAGTTTATTTATACAAGGAAATAAGAGACTTGCAGCACCAGATAAAGGAATACAGTAATGAAGAACAAACCCTCAAACTAGATAAGAGGATAGAAAAGGTAGAATCAAATCACGTTGGCCTGATTAAAAAGATAAGCACTGTGCTCCCAGAATTGAACTCTACCACATCTTCAGTAGTTTCTCAAACTCCAAGAAGCAGCCATCTTTCTGCCTAGTCTAGTCCCCGGGTTTAGTCCAGAGATGACCTTTAACTTCGCGCAGCAGAATCTTCCGCCAACGCGACGCCCTTCCCACCACTATTCAACTCTAAGAATAGCAAATTAAAGCCAAGACATAGCTCAAGATCATGCATTTAAAAAACAACAGCAAATAGAAGATGCCTGCTCCAAAGTCTTCCGTGAGGCGGTAAGAAATTCTGACAATTGCATTAATTTTGATAGTCAAATAATATTCAAAATGTTGTAAATCAAAATACTGTTATTGAAGGTACAAATATGTCAAACCAAGTCAAAAATGAATATGTTCCTGATCACAGTCACTGAGTCCCAATGTTTGTTTACATCTAGAGACACGCCCCCGGCCTATCGAATAGATAGGGAATGTGCACAGTCAATCTCTGGTCAAATGGTGTGAATATGCAAGTTGAGGTAAGATATATTTCTTCATACACTATTTCAACTATAACATGCCTGGTTCTTGCTCCATTGTGTTAAAATTTGCCACGACAACTGAATGACGTCTATTCGCGGATTGAAGTCTACCAGTGAAATGGTAAAAGCTGACATTGCATCCATTCAGACAGAAGGTAAGTTTATGATGAAATACTCTAAGTATTGTTTTGTATGAAGTTTGGGTGAATGTGAACTAGGCACTTTATTATGAAATTCATTGGAACTATCTTCGGACATGATACCCATGCTGTGGCATGAGAAACTGTCAAGGAATTTAAAATTGCATTCAACAGAGAAGTGAGTGGCTATGAAAAAATCAGTAAAAAGCAACAAGAAATGTGCATATTTGTAAAACACATAGGAAAGTATATTTATACAAACATCTTCGATGTGCACCACAAGCAGTTTCTATGTTCTATCTGATAAATGTTAAATCTCATAGTTACAACAACCATCATCAGTCTGTTATTTGATACTCTTTTTTAAGATTTCATGTTCATTTTCAATAAAAACAGATTGTAAAAAAACTCTTGACATTAGCACATTCAGACCTAAAAGTTTATTTATACAAGGAAATAAGAGACTTGCAGCACCAGATAAAGGAATACAGTAATGAAAAACAAACCCTCAAACTAGATAAGAGGATAGAAAAGGTAGAATCGAATCAAGTTGGCCTGATTAAAAAGATAAGCACTGTGCTACCAGAATTGAACTCTACCACATCTTCAGTAGTTTCTCAAACTCCAAGAAGCAGCCATCTTTCTGCCTAGTCTAGTCCCCTGGTTTAGTCCAGAGATGACCTTTAACTTCGCTCTCTTCAATCTCTGGTCAAATGGTGCCGATGTATTGCCTTGGTAAGAAATTGAGATATTGTGGAGGCTAATCTCTCTGGTCATATGCTGCCTATGCATTGCCTTGGTAAGAAATTGAGGTATTGTGGAGGCTAATCTTATGAAGACAGCCAATTCAGAAAATGAGCAAATAGCTAAAAAAATTTAGAGCAGATAAAGAAATCGAGGCATACTAACACCATGCACTGCTCCACCGACAATGGCAGTTATTTGAGATACTATTTCTACAGGCATAAACCTTTTTGCGTGAAAAAGAGTGGTCCAGAAGAGTCTAGAGTGGTCCGCAGACCAGTTGCAAACCTTCAACATCCAGAGGATGATTTTTTACACTTATTGGAGAGATTTAAAAAAACTAAATTGGTGAAATATGTCACAGTGATCAAACCATCAAGACGATAGGAAGTAGACATCTGTTTAAGAAAATCTTGCAAAGGTCGAAAAAAGAGATTATTAGGTGAGGAAGTCTGTAATCAGAGACGTGCAAATCCTTGGCAAACTATATTGAATTTAAAGCAAACAAACCAAAGTCCACAACAGTTGAAATGTTAAATAATTCAAATTGGCCAATATTAGATGATGCCATAAAAATCATGACCACAAAAAAAAAAGACTGAACTAGAGGATGCATCAGCGATCTATGGTTTGAAAAACAGTATCTATTATAAATTAAATAAGATATTTATATGGTGAACAGCACAAGTGTCTCATAATCTTTTGTCTTTGTTGCTGTTACTGTCACGTGTGTTTCAAAAGGTTTCCAAATACATTTCTACTTATATTTTAAAAATTTATTTACTTAATTTACAAAATATTTTTGATTCTCAAGAATCCTTATCAATCTAAAACTAAAAACCAAATGACAATATAATAATCTCAAGCTAATATAGTACATCAGGACATACAAGTTTTCACAGCACTGTGTCTACTTCTAATTCTGGGCTCGCGCTAAGGTTCGTTTTATCGCCATGGGCGAGAGATTTTATGGATGGGCGAGAGATTTTGCTTATTCTTTCGCCAATGTGGCGAAACATTTTTATTCAAGAAAAATTCGCAAAAAACGAATTTTGCTTGGTTTTACCTGACTTCGCGCTTAGTTACCGGATATACCATTTTTCATAATGCAAACAACAATGGCGCCATTTTACAGTCGATTTGATGGACAGTTTTCGGTTCGCCAAAACCTCTTCAGTAGTTTACTCGAGTTTTAACAGTGTGACAGAATTGTACCACATGACTCGAGTAAACCACTGAAGATGTTTGCCAAATCGAAAACTGCCTATCAGAAATCAAACGCATAAGCAAACAACAAAAGGGAAACAAGATGGTGGCGCCACGTTTTCTATTTTTCAATGTTCGACGAAGACTTTTTACTAGAACTTTCTACAATACTGGTGTTTGTGTGCTATTATAACATTAACGCATTTACATCAGTTTAGGTAATGTATACCTGTGTTTTTTAATAAATGGGCACTAGTAAAAAACGACATGTCATGTCATGCCGTTCACCAATCATGGCTACTCATGAAGGAAACGTGGCAAGCGCTAAAATATGTCTAGAAGTTGGTAATAAATTATTGGCTGGCCATGAAGACCTTTCTAGAAGTAAAAAAGGTTCAATAAATAAATGAAAAAATTATTCTGTGATGTATAAATAGAAAAAAAAGGTTCAATAAATGGATGAAAATTTTTTCTGTGATGTATACTCATGTCGATGAAGATGAACGATCAAAATGGCAGAATCTATTGAATGCCACATATATCTAGATGTATGCCCAGCAGTGATTTATGAATAAAAAAGGTTCAAAAAATGAATGAAAAATTATTCTGTGATGTATAAATGTAAATAAAAAAAGGTTCAATAAATGAATGAAAAATTATTCTGTGATGTATAAATGTAAAAAAAAAAGGTTCAATAAATGAATGAAAATTTTAAACTTGTTCTATTTGATCTTTCACAAAACCTGAAAATACCATTAGCAATTTTTTTATTGAATGCTCTCTGTCGGATACAATTTATCAATTACTTGTGCAATTTAGAATGACAATTATAAATCAATAACAGAAAAATCATCATAAGTAATAAACAATAGTAATTCCGCTGACGAAGTAACTTAATGAGCTTCTATGAAAAAATGTATAGCCTGTCTGGCACTTTGTCAAAAATATCCACAAAATAGTATTGATATGTAATATATTACAAAGTCCAGCACATCTGCTTCATTTAAAACAGTATATACTAAATTCAAACTTGGCTAAAAAAAATTTCAATTGTCTAAAAATTTTTTTAGTTGTTTAGCCAATTGGCTAAAAAAAATTCAGTTGGCTAAAAAAATTTAAGCTGTTTAGCCATTTGGCTAAATTTGAAATGGGTCTAGCGCTAGCCCAGTAATTGTATTAATTTTATGCTGGAAATCTCGTCCCTGTACATCGATATCACCCTTTTGATATAATGGAATCATTATTTAATGTGAGCTTGTAATTGTAATTGATTTGTCTAAGCTCTGTTGTTATAGTAATCATAATTAAATTTATCATAATGTAATAAAAGTTGATGTTATGAAAAAAAAAAAAAAAAAATCTTATGTCTTTGTTGCTGTAACTGTGTTTCAAATGTTTTCCAAACACAATTCTACTTTCATTTTGATAATTTATTTTAATTTTTATTCAAATTTTTATAAATTTATTATCGCAGTCGGCAAAGGGTGGTGGTAGCCAATATTTGCTGGCTATACAGCCCGTGGCTATGACTAAACTCCCAGCCAAGTATGCAGATCTTCCGGCTCCCGGCTCGGGTGTAGTGTCTAAAGTGCGCTATCTTCAAACACGGTAGAGTCCATTCGTCTGACGTTCCGACTTCTCTGCATACGTCATAACGTGAGTACGTCGGTACGTCACTACGCTGATCGTCAACACTTTCACACTATTCATTGGCAATAAACAAACATTTTACACTCAAATATCGAAATTGCAGCAAAAAAGAAGAAGAAGAGTACAGAGTTACACTATGTGAAGTCCGTGTCGGGTTATACAGATCGGACAGTACAGTCGACCCACCAGAGTGGAAAAAAAGTGGTACAGGCTACCTGAAAATTTTGCAGCACAAAACACTCCGTGTGTGCAAAGTTTTAATGAGAAGAGACAGAACTGATGAAGTGTGTGTCAACCACCTTGTCATGCCGTTTATGAATTTGAGACGTGTCTGTGGGGGCGGTGACTGTGCGTGGTTTTGGAGCACGCCAGTATCACCACACGGCGATCCACAAGACGCAGAGATACTGGCGGCAACATTCGCCAGTGCAGCGGATGCAAATGAGTTTAGATATTTCTTCCAAGAGGCAAAAACGTGTAACCGTGAATTGGTGGACAGCATGACAGAAAGCATCGTGGGTTTCACGGCTTTCCCATGCATTTTTTGGAATATTTTTCCCTTTATTTTTGTACCATTATATTACTTAATAATACTCAAATTCATTAATTTTCAACAATTTTTATTACTTTCACTATCATATATTGTAAAAAAGTCTTGATAACAGGTGCATATCATGACAACCAGCAGAATCTGTTATAGTCTCTATCATCGAGGCTGTCTACCGCAATACATGAAAACCCTTCTAATAGGATGATAAAATCATTAGGATTGTGCATTCAAAAAAGGACATCAGAATGAGAAGAGATTGAGGTTGATATCATTTCTTAATACACTATTTCAACTATAACATGCCTGGTTCTTGCTCCATCGTGTTAAAATTTGCCACGACAACTGAATGATGTCTATTCGCGGATTGAAGTCTACCAGTGAAATGGTAAAAGCTGACATAGAATCAATTGAGGACAGAAGGTAAGTTTATGATGAAATACTCTAAGTATTGTTTTGTATGAAGTTTGGGTGAATGTGAACTAGGCACTTTATTATGGAATTCATTGGAACAATCTTTGGACATGATACTCATGCTGTGGCATGAGAAACTATCAAGGAATTTTAAATTGCATTCAACAGAGAAGTGAGTGGCTATGAAAGAATCAGTAAAGAACATATAGGAAAGTATATTTATACAAACACCTCAGACGGGCACCACTAGTAGTTTCTATGTTCTATCTGATAAATGTTAAATCTCTTAGTTATAAAAACCATCATCAGTCTGTTATTTGGTACTCTTTTTTAAGATTTCATGTTCATTTTCAATAAAAATAGATTGTAAAAAAACTCTTGACATTAGCACATTCAGACCTAAAAGTTTATTTATACAAGGAAATAAGAGACTTGCAGCACCGGATAAAGGAATACAGTAATGAACAACAAACCCTCAGACTAGATAAGAGGATAGAAAAGGTAGAATCGAATCACGTTGGCCTGATTAAAAAGATAAACACTGTGCTACCAGAATTGAACTCTACCACATCTTCAGTAGTTTCTCAAACTCCAAGAAGCAGCCATCTTTCTGCCTAGTCTAGTCCCCGGGTCTAGTCCAGAGATGACCTTTAACTTCGCGCAGCAGAATCTTCCGCAAACGCGAAGGAGCTTCCCACCACTATTCAACTCTAAGAATAGCAAATTAAAGCCAAGACTTAGCGCAAGATCGTGCAGTTAAAAAACAACAGCAAATAGAAGATGCTTGCTCCAAAGTCTTCCGTAAGGCTGTAAGAAATTCTGATAATTGCACTAATTTTGATAGTCAAATAATATTCAAAATGTTGTAAATCAAAATACTGTTATTGAAGGTACAAATATGTCACACCAAGTCAAAAATGAATATGTTCCTGATACTTCTCCAAATGTAAACTGCACTGAATTCAGTCCATAAATGGGTCAAGTTTAAATGCTTTTTATCAAATGCGAGATGGAACCGATGCACATGAAGGTAGGTGAAAGAAAATTACATGATAAAATATGTCAATATTATCTATTTGTACTTGCAAAAGACAAGGAAAAGCCTGAAAATCTCTCGGTCCACTGGCCATCAAAAAAAAAAAAAAAAAAAGGACCTGGTGTTTAAAATTCCAGAGATGAAAAGGTCAGTATTCCTCGAGTTTTGCCCATCTTGTAAACTCTCTAATGTGATGCCATCTGACTTTGGGCAACAGTTAATAGTAATGTACTGGGTATCACTGCACATCTATATTTCTTATTTAGTGACTTATGCAAACAATATGATAAAAACTTCACATCACAACCGCCAATGGTGTCAATTAGTCTCATGTTTACATAGGAATTTCAAGGAATTGATGCAGTCGGGTGTAGGTGTTTGAAAAAGATATAAAATATATTGTGTCAATATTATTGGTTTGTACTTGCAAAAAAAGAGAAGCTGGAAAAACTGTCAGTCCACAATAATCCATAATGTTGCTTGTATATAGTAATAGCATTAGTTTCAATGTCATGTTGTATTTAAAGTTTTTATATATATATTCTGAGGGTAATAATTTATATCCGCCATATTACTTCTGCCTATAGCTAGTCTAATATATCCGCCAAAAAGGCAGGCTGTTCCTACTGCGAATGGGTGTGGCGATGGGAAACTCCACCTGCTTGAGCCATTTTGAAATATTCCGTTTTCCACTAATAACTTCATTGATATCAATGCTAGAAATAAATTAAACACACCACTGAAATCCTCATTAAAATTTGTTTCCAATCCATGTAATGGATATGGAAGTTCGACAGGACAATAGCATTTATTTCATGAATCTTCTCTGCACGTGACACGTCATCTTTCTGCTTATATGGCCAAGTGTTCACATTTCAGTTTCCCGAAAAGGTCTTTCACACTTGAAACCACGTGCGAATAGACATAAGTCTCTTGTAACCATGCAGAGATTCTCTGATCATGCATATCAAAACAGGAAATTACCATTGCAGATCGGTAAGGGCAAATTTGACATGCCATAAGCTGCAGAAAAAGAAAAGCAGGGTTCCAATTGCCTTGGTAAGAAATTGAGGTATTGTGGAGGCTAATCTTATGAAGACAGCCAATTCAGAAAATGAGCAAATAGCTAAAAACATTTAGAGCAGATAAAGAAATCGAGGCATACTGACACCATGCACTGCTCCAACTGCAAAAGCAGTCATTCTAGATACTATTTCTACAGGCATAAACCTTTTCGCGTCAAAAAGAGAGGTCCAGACGAGTCTAGAGTGGCTCGCAGACCAGTTGCAAACCTTCAACATCCAGACGATGATTTTTTACACTTATTGGATAGATTTAAAAAAACAAAATTGGTGAAATATGTCACAGTGATCAAACCATCAAGACGATAGGATGTAGACATCTCTTTAAGAAAATCTTGCAAAGGTCAAAAAAAGAGATTAGGTGAGGAAGTCTGTAATGGGAGACATGCGATTCCTTGGCAAACTATATTGAATTTAAAGCAAACAAACCAAAGTCCACAACAGTCAAAATGTTAAATAATTCAAATTGGCCAATATTAGATGATGCCATAGAAATCATGGCCAAAAAAAAGACTGAACTAGAGGATGCATTAGATATCTATGGTTTGAAGAACAGTATCTATTATAAATTAAATAAGATATTCATATGGTGAACAGCACAAGTGTCTCATAATCTTTTGTCTTTGTTCCTGTTACTGTCACGCGTGTTTCAAAAGGTTTCCAAATACGATTCTACTTATATTTTAATAATTTATGTACTTAATTTACAAAATATTTTTGATTCTCAAGCATCCTTATCTATCTAAAACTAAAAACCAAATGACAATATTATAATCTCAAGGTAATATAGTACATTAGGCCATACAAGTTTTCACAGCACTGTGTATCATAATCTTATGTCTTTGTTGCTGTAACTGTGTTTCAAATGTTTTCCAAACATGATTCTACTTTCATTTTGATAATTTATTTTAATTTTTATTCTAATTTATTTAATTTATTATCGCAGTCGGCAAAGGGTGGTGGTAGCCAATATTTGCTGGCTATACAGCCCGTGGCTATGACTAAGCTCCCAGCCAAGTATGCAGATCTTCCGGCTCCCGGCTCGGGTGTAGTGTCTAAAGTGCGCTATCTTCAAACACGGTAGAGTCCATTCGTCTGACGTTCCGACTTCTCTGCATACGTCATAACGTGAGTACGTCGGTACGTCACTACGCTGATCGTCAACACTTTCACACTATTCATTGGCAATAAACAAACACTTTACACTCAAATATCGAAATTGCAGCGGAAGAAGAAGAGTACAGAGTTACACTATGTGATGTCCGTGTTGGGTTATACAGATCGGACAGTACAGTCGATCCACCAGAGTGGATAAAAAAAGTGGTACAGGCTACCTGAAAATTTTGCAGCACAAAACACTCCGTGTGTGCAAAGTTTTAATGAGAAGAGACAGAACTGATGAAGTGTGTGTCAACCACCTTGTCATGCCGTTTATGAATTTGAAACGTGACTGTGGTGGCGGTGACTGTGCATGGTTTTGGAGCGTGCCAGTATCACCACACGCCGATCCACAAGACGCAGAGATACTGGCGGCAACATTCGCCAGTGCAGCGGATGCGAATGAGTTTAGATATTTCTTCCAAGAGGCAAAAACGTGTAACCGTGAATTGGTGGACAGCATGACAGAAAGCATCGTGGGTTTCACGGCTTTCCCATGCATTATTTTTAATATTCTTCCCTTTATTATTCTTTTACCATTATATTACTCAATAACGCTCAAATTCATTAATTTTAAATGATGTTTATTACTTTCACTATCATATATTGTAAAAAGGTCTTGAAAACAGGTGCATATCATGACAACCAGCAGAATCTGTTATAGTCTCTATCATCCAGGCTGTCTACCGCAATACATGAAAACCCTTCCAATAGGATGATAAAAATCATTAGGATTGTGCATTCAAAAAAACGGACATCAGCATGAGAAAAAATTGAGGTAAGATATCATTTCTTAATACACTGTTTCAACTATAACATGCCTGGTTCTTGCTCCATCATGTTAAAATTTGCCACGACAACTGAATGACGTCTATTCGCGGATTGATGTCTACCAGTGAAATGGAAAAAGCTGCAATTGACACGATCGAGGACAGAAGGTAAGTTTATAATGAAATACTCTAAGTATTGTTTTGTATGAAGTCTCACAATTAATATTATCATCGTCTCACAATGCCAATAGTATTATTTTAATATTTCCAGACGTTAGCTGTTTCCTTCAAAGAGCTTACTCATTCGTTATGATTCGTTACTGTCAAATGGTATACCGCAGGAAATTTGCAGTTGATTCATGAAACAAACCAAGATGGCAAGAAGAATTGCTTCATTGCAGATCTAGCCTTCAGTTCAGGTGATCTAATGACAAAAGTTCTGCCAACAACGTAAATAATTTTTAAAATCAAGACCTGGCTGAGAGTGGAGACCCATGCACATTCGCAGAAGCCAAACAGAGCTTGAATGCCACATTAAGAGTCTTTCACACCACATCAAAGAAGACCTTTGGAAATGCAGTGATTGCCATATACATCTTAAAGATGAGAAAACAAAATCTGAACACAATGCACTCTCTCAATAGTCATAATGTGTATTAAAATGGTACTGCCACCATACAGAGCATTCTCTGATCATGCATTCAAAACAGTAAATTACCATTTTAATATTCTTCATCTTTATGGTGCATTCTTTACCATTGTTTAAACTCAAAACATGATAAAAAAATTCATTAATTTTAAATGATGTTTATTTACTTTGACGGAAATCATATATTGTAAAAAGGTTTTGTTGAAGTTCAGGTGAAAAACAAATGACAACCAGCAAAATCTGTTATAGTCTCTATCATCAGGCTGTTCTGTGCAACTTCATAAAAACCCCTTCTAATAGGATGATAAAAATTAGGATTGTGCATTCAAGAAACGACACATCAGCATGATAAAAGTTGAATAGATATCATTTCTTAATACACTGCTGAATATAACATGCCTGGTTCTTGCTCCATCATGTTAAAATTTGCCAATGACAACTGAATGAACGTCTAGCCCGCGGATTGATGTCTACCAGTGAAATGGAAAAAGCTGCAATTGACTGCGATCGAGGACAGAAGGTAAGTTTTATAATGAAATACTCTAATATTGTTTTTGTATGAAGTCTCACAATTAATATTATCATCGTCTCACAATGCCAATAGTATTATTTTTAATATTTCCAGGCGTTAGCTGTTTCCTTCAAAGAGCTTACTCATTCGTTATGATTTTTTACTGTCAAAATGGTATACCGAGGAAATTTGAGTTGATTCATGAAACAAACCAAGATGGCAAGAAGAATTGCTTCATTGCAGATCTAGCCTTCAGTTCAGGTGTGATCTAATGACAAAAAGTTCTGCCAACAACGTAAATATGGATTAAAATCAAGACTGGCTGATAGAGACCCATGCACTTCGCAGAAGCCAAACAGAGCTTAAATGCCACATTAAGAGTCTTTCACACCACATCAAAGAAGACCTTTGAAATGCAGTGATTGCCATATACATCTTAAAGATGAAAACAAAATCTGAACACAATGCACTCTCTCAATAGTCATAATGTATCCAGTATTATCTGCTCAATAGTATATATTGCCACCATACAGAGATTCTCTGATCATGCATATCAAAACAGTAAATTACCATTGCAGATCGGTGAGTCCAATTTGATCCATCATCTACTGGTGCATTCAAAGGAGGAAGATGTTTAAAAGGTGCCAAAACATGATAAAAAAGCAGGTAAAAAGAGACAATTTAAGGCTTATAAGCATTGGATATTTATGGATACATATGACGGAAAAATTATGTACTGTAAGTTGCTATGTTTGTTTTGTTGAAGTTCCCAAGAAAAACAAATCAACTAACTTAAAATCAGTAAAATATGACCATCTGAATGCAATTCTGTGCAACTTCATAGATACCTTTAGTATCAAGAATGAAATAGAGTTTGTGGCAAGTGTAAACATATACTAGTATTAATAGACAACGTCACTTCTCATTGGTCGCTGCTGAATCTATTTTTTAGATATAGGCCCCAGTTACAAGTTCAATGAGTTTGATTGACGGCTGAACTTATTTCGCCTCTGATGATTTGATTGGACGAGAGCTTCCAAAATCTGTCAGCAATATTGCTGCTTTTGAATAAGGGCTTATTTTCAATAAGTAATAAGCCCGAATAGATAAGGATGAAGATATCGAGGCATACTGACACCGTGCACTGGTCCAATTGCAATGGCAGTTATTTGAGACACTATTTCAACAGGCATAAGCCTTTTGGGGTGAAAATGAGTGGTCCGAAAGAGTCTAAGAGTTGCTAGCAGACCAGTTGCAAACATTCAACATCCAGACGATGATTTTTTACATTTATTGTAGAAATTTCAAATAGCAAAGTTGGCTAAATGTCACAGTGATCAAACTATCAAGACCATAGGAACACATCTCTTTAAGAAAGTCTTGCAAAGGTCGAAAAAAGAGATTAGGTGAGGAAGTCTGTAATGGGAGAAATGCGAATCCTTGGCAAACTTTATATTGAATTTAAAGCAAACAAACCAAATTCCATAACAGTCGAAATGTTTAATAAATCAAAGTGGCCAATATTGACAATGACAATGACAATGGAGAATCTGCCAAACATGCCAATTGACGCTGTGGAGTTATGTCAAATCTCGGTGCAAGCTCCGTCCTCAGTGTTACTGGTAAGCATTAATAAAATAAAAAATGTCTTGATGTCCAAAAAAACAACCTCAATGTTACTGGTAAGCATTAATAAAATAAAAAATGTCTTGATGTCCAAAACTCTAATAAAACGGGACAAATAATGAAGTAACAAAAGCATTTATAGTAAAAAAGAATAAGTTGCAATTAAAATAACTAATAATAATGTCTTTTCAGAAAAGGCACTCTATAAATTCAACAGTATTATTATTAACTGAATGTAATATTTAAATCATCCTGGGTTTCTTTTATTCATGGTTCAAAGAATTTGATGGATACCAATAGAAACCAATACCTTGTCATTTTGGCGAGACTTTCATTGTTTTCGCAACAACTGCATCGGGCCGAATGAAAATCTCAGAGAGTCACATGACCACCATGGTGGTGGCAGTCCTGTGACAGCCAGTGCCAGTACTCCTGCATAGGGGAAACTGGAACCTTGGCCACACGCATCAAGGAACACTTGAACCCTAAACGGACCCCAACTGCCATCGGAGACCACATGAGAGACACAGGACACAAAATAAGTGAAAAGGACTTCAAGGTTGTAGCAAGGGAGGAGAAGAGTTTCGCAGGAAAGTGAGGGAAACCATCGAAATCCGCACGCGCCGACTCGAGCTGAACCGCGACACCGGCTATGAGTTGCCCCTAGCATACTCGACTCTGCTGTCACATGATTGCCGCCCCCATCTGTAAGAAAATCTTGCAGAGGACAAAAAAAAAGAGATTAGGTGAGGAAGTCTGTAATGGGAGACATGCGAATTCTTGACAAACTATATATTGAATTTAAAGCAAACAAACAAAATTCCATAACAGTCAAAATGTTTGATAAATCAAATTGGCCAAAATTAGATGATGCCATAAAAATCATGACCACAAAAGAGAAGACTGAACCAGAGCATGCATCAGCGATCTATGGTCTTGAAAAACAGTATCTATTATAAATTAAATAAGATATTTATATGGTGAACAGCACATGTACCTCATAATTTTATGTCTTTGTTGCTGTTACTGTCACGTGTGTTTCAAAAGGTTTCCAAACACGATTCTACTTATCAATCAAAAACTAAACACCAAATGACAATATAATAATCTACAGCTAATATAATACATTAGGCCATACAAGTTTTCACAGCACTGTGTCTCATAATCTTATGTCTTTGTTGCTGTAACTGTGTTTCAAATGTTTTCCAAACACGATTCTTCTTTTATTTTGATAATTTATTTTAATTTTTATTCTTACATATTCAATAGAATTATATATTGATGAAGTCAGCAGACATCCTGAGAGGAGAGAGGCTCTTATACTTGGGAATGAGACCATTTAAAAATCTAAATGACTAAAAAATTGCTCTAAAAGCATTTTGAAAATGAGGTTTTTGGAGATTCTAAACACCTAATCAATAAGTCCAGGCAGAGTGACATGCTGCTGCCAAAAGATGCCGCCAGAGGAAAGATTGAGAACTACCTATAAGTCCACCTAAATCTGTCAAGTATCACCTAGGGAAAAACAGAGCGCCAGTGGCATGACAGGTTTTGGTTTCTTCTTGATATAAGGCAGCCCTGGGAGACAGGAGGCAACAGGGCACCCAGGGTTGGCCAACGCGTCGACATGTCCAGCAAACAGCGTTACAGCCCTGTGCAGATCCACAGGGTCAGGATTAGCCGTCTATGGTGTTACTAATTATCCTTTATAATTGTACAGTAGCAATTTTTTCCATCTTCTTGTGTGAAAGTGTTGTGTGTATGTAAGGGAGACAGCTCAAGTCGCATTTTGCCATGACGAATCCTTTTTAAATTTTGAAATAAAATATGTTTAAACCAAAAAAAAGCACGCCCACATGCTTTCCTCTGATACCAACCAGCATATCAGTGTCTTGTGTTCCATAAGTACTGCTGGTAGATGTAATTCTGTACCCCCATTAATAATTTTAAGAAAAGGCCAACCTTGCGGAGGAAATCACTAAACCTTTAATCAATACGCCATACAGCTCAAATGAAAGTGGATTGTTGATAGAGAGATATATGAAGAGTGGTTTGTGAAGAATATTTTATGGCACGCTCCCTATGTTATCTTTTTCTATTTTTGTTGTTATTATTTAGCTATTTATTAAAATGATAAAATCTATTAATATGATATAATTCCTTGACTAATGTGTGTACCTTTAGCTTAACTAACTATGAGTATCATTTTGTTTTAGAATTTTGTTTTATGCTGTGTGATATTCCAATAGCAATTTCTTTGTTTAATTTTGTTCAAGCTGATCAAGATCAAGTTGCTGGGTTCAAACTTTCTAAATCATTTACAAATGCATAATCTAAATGTATTAGGTGAGTAATCTATCACGATATATAATACTGCCCCTCAGTTCATGGTGTTTGTATATATTACAAATTAATCTAAGAATTTCTTCGTGATTTGCGATGTCAAGAGTGAAAACGTGCGTTAATGATATATTGATTTTGTGACGTAATCCATTTAGTCTCTATCATCCAATCCCTGAAAATTCTGTTTTCCACTAATAACTTCATTAATATCAATGCTAGAAATAAATTAAACACACCACTGAAATCCTTGTTAAAATTTGCTTCCAATCCAATTAATGGATATGGAAGTTCGACAGGACAGTAGCATTTATTTTAAGAATCTTCTCTGCACGTGACACATTCGTCATCTTTCTACTTACATGTGTATATGGGCCGGTGTTCACATTTCAGTTTCCCAAAAAGGTCTTTCACATTTGAAACCACGAGAGAATAGACATAAATCTCTTGTCACCATGCACAGTTCTCTGATCATGCATATCAAAACAGTCAATTACCATTGCAGATCGGTGAGGACAAATTTGACATCCCATCTCATACTGGTGCACTCAAAGGAGGAAGATGTTAAAAGCAGAAAAAGAAAAGCATTTGCCTTGGTAAGAAATTGAGGTATTGTGGAGGCTAATTCGGGTATTACTGCAGTGAACAGGAATTTACCTGAACGGCTCGTAAATCAGACTCACAACGTCCAAGAGCTTAATGATCCACCTGTAAATCAGGAAAATATGTACCAGGAGGGTAATGATCAACTCCACGTCATTCAACCAGCAAATGAAGAAAATCAGCGAAATGTGGACCAAGAACGTAATGATCAACCAATTTCACCAGCAAATGAAGTTATTGTCTACCAGGGGCGTAATGACCAACCCATTCAACCAACAAATGATGAAAATCAAGAAAGTGTAGATCAGATACCTGCAGACCATGTTAGATGCCATATATGTGGGAAGGTGCTTCATCAAAGTGGGATAAAAGACCATGTGCGAAGGCATTTCGGCGATAAAAGATATTTCTGCTACATTTGCTACAAAAAAATTTGCAACAACAAATTTGAGAAGGTAAGAAATTTGGACAATTGCACTAATTTTGATAGTCAAATAATATTCAAAATGTTGTAAATCAAAATACTGTTATTGAAGGTACAAATATGTCAAACCAAGTCAAAAATGAATATGTTCCTGATCACAATCACTGAGTCCCAATGTTTGTTTACATCTAGAGACACGCACCTCGACCTATCGAATAGATAGGGAATGTGCTCAGTCATACTGTACCTATCCAAGTTGCCTTTTCCAGTGAATGATATTTACAACCACATCGAGCACACTTGTATGGTTTCTCCACATTGTGCGTGTTCATGTAACTAACTAAAAGGCACCACATATTACTGTGGTGAGACTCCCTACCTATACAGTAGGCCGGTGGGTGTGTCTCTAGTGTCTCTAGATGTAAACAAACATTGGGATTCAGTGACTGAATTCAGTCCATAAATGGGTCAAGTTTAAATGCTTTTTATCACATGCGAGAAGAAACCGATACACATGAATGTAGGTGCTAGAAAATATACATGATAAAAATATGTCAATATTATCTATTTGTACTTGCAAAAGACAAGGAAAAGCCTGCAAATCTCTCCGTCCATGGATATGGAAGTTTGACAGGACAAAAGCATTTATTTTATGAATCTTCTCTGCACGTGACACATCATCTTTCTGCTTATATGGCCCAGTGTTCACATTTCAGTTTTCCAAAAAGGTCTTTCACACTTGAAACCACGTGCGAATAGACATAAGTCTCTTGTAACCATGCAGAGATTCTCTGATCATGCATATCAAAACAGGAAATTACCATTGCAGATCGGTGAGGGCAAATTTGATCCACCGTCTCATACTGGTGCATCCAAAGGAGGAAGATGTTTAAAAGGTGCCAAAACATGCTAAAAAAGCAGAAAAAGAAAAACATTTGCCTTGGTAA
>CM032659.1:28562334-28574679 GCA_019095985.1 Streblospio benedicti
GGGGGGTTTGTGTCCCCAAACCCCCCAAAAATAATTTGAAATTTTGGGGGGGGACTGGGGGGTTTTTTGGGCCCCATTCCCAACCGGCTACAAGGGAGAACTGGGGGGCCTGGCCGGGGGGTTTTGGAAGAGATTTTTCCCCAGACAAAAAGGACCGTGTTGGGGGAAGATAAAAAAACTCGGGGAAACCTTTATGTTTTTTTAAATTTTTTTATTTTTTTCCTTTTAATTTTAATATTTTCTTAATTTTAAAATTTTTTATTTTTTATTAATATTTAAAATTTTTTTTAACATATATGAAAAAGCGAACTATTATTAAAACACAAAACGCCCCCAATCATAAAACCCTTCAAATATAAAACTTAATGTGAAAAAAAAGGACATCAAAAAGAAAAAATTTGGGAAGGGATTATTTTTAATAATACTTTTAACCCCGGGTTTTTGCTCCATGGGTTTTAAAACTTTCCAAAAACGAATGAGTCTTTTGCGATTAAAGTCCCCATAAAATTAAAAGCTGACATAGAATCAATTGGGGGAAAAAGGTAAGTTTTATAAATATTTCTAATATTGTTTTGTATGAAGTTTGGGTGAAGGAATGGAATTTTTTTTGGGGGGCTTTTTATTATGGAAAATTCATTGAAATAAAAATCAGAAAAAAGCAACAAGAAATGTATATTTGAAAACACATAGTAAATTTTTTTTCAAACACCTAGAGGGGCACCCAACAGTTTTATGTTCTATCTGATAAATGTTAAATTTTTTAAAAAAATTTTTTTTTTTTTAAATTTTTTTTTAAAAATTTTTTTTTAAAAAAAATTTTTTTAAACAAAAAAAAAATTCAGAATAAAAAAACCAAACTAAAAAGGAAGAAAAAAAGAACAATCCCTTTTTATTAAAAAAATAAAACTGTGTCCCCAAGAAAACCCCATCTTCGGGGGTTTCCAAACCCAAGAAAGGGGCCCCCTTTTTGGAAAATCCCCTTTTTCCAGAGACCAAATTTTGAAAAGATAGACCGAATCACGCTGGAATTTGATTAAAAAGATAAGTACTGTGCTCCCCAGAATTGAACTCACCACATCTTCAGGAGTTTCCTCAAACCTCGAAGAAGCAGCCATCTTTCTGCCTAGCTGCCCAGTCCCCGGTTTGTCCAGAGCACCTTTAACTCTTCGCCAGCAGAATCTTTCTCCGGGGCTAACGCGACGGCGCTTCCCACCACTATCCAAATCCCCAAGAATAGCAAAATTAAAGCCAAGCACTTACGCAGATCGTGCAGTTAAAAAACAACAGCACATAGAAGATGAAACCCTCCTCTCCGTGTGAGGCGGTAAGAAAATTCTTGACAATTGATCTAATTTTGGATAGTTAAACAATATTAAAAAGTGGCCTGAATGGAGGTAACTCACCACTATTCAACTCTAAGAATAGCAAATTAAAGCCAAGACTTAGCGCAAGATCGTGCAGTTAAAAAACAACAGCAAATAGAAGATGCTTGCTCCAAAGTCTTCCGTAAGGCTGTAAGAAATTCTGATAATTGCACTAATTTTGATAGTCAAATAATATTCAAAAAGGTACAAATATGTCAAACCAAGTCAAAAATGAATATGTTCCTGATCACAGTCACTGAGTCCCAATGTTTGTTTATATCTAGAGACACACCAACCGACCTATCGAATAGATAGGGAATGTGCAAAGTCAATCTCTGGTCAAATGGTGCCGATGTATTGCCTTGGTAAGAAATTGAGATATTGTGGAGGCTAATCTCTCTGGTCATATGGTGCCTATGCATTGCCTTGGTAAGAAATTGAGGTATTGTGGAGGCTAATCTTATGAAGACAGCCAATTCAGAAAATGAGCAAATAGCTAAAAAAAAATTTAGAGCAGATAAAGAAATCGAGGCATACTGACACCATGCACTGCTCCAACTGCAATGGCAGTTATTTGAGATACTATTTCTACAGGCATAAACCTTTTTGCATGAAAAAGAGTGGTCCAGACAAGTCTAGAGTGGCTCGCAGACCAGTTGCAAACCTTCAACATCCAGACGATGATTTTTTACTTATTGGAGAGATTTAAAAAAACAAAATTGCTGAAATATGTCACAGTGATCAAACCATCAAGACGATAGGAAGTAGACATCTCTTTAAGAAAATCTTGCAAAGGTCGAAAAAAGAGATTATTAGGTGAGGAAGTCTGTAATGGGAGACATGCAAATCCTTGGCAAACTATATTGAATTTAAAGCAAACAAACCAAAGTCCACAACAATTGAAATGTTAAATAATTCAAATTGGCCAATATTAGATGATGCCATAAACATCATGACCACAAAAAAAAGACTGAAGTAGAGGATGCATCTGCGAGCTATGGTTTGAAAAACAGTATCTATTAAAAATTAAATAAGATATTTATATGGTGAACAGTACAAGTGTCTCATAATCTTTTGTCTTTGTTGCTGTTACTGTCACGTGTGTTTCAAAAGGTTTCCAAATACGTTTCTACTTATATTTTAATAATTTATTTACTTGATTTACAAAATATTTTTGATTCTCAAGAATCCTTATCAATCTAAAACTAAAAATCAAATGACAATATAATAATCTCAAGCTAATATAGTACATCAGGACATACAAGTTTTCACAGCACTGTGTCTATTTCTAATTGTATTAATTTTATGCTGGAAATCCCGTCCCTGTACATCAATATCACCCTTTTGATATAATGGAATCATTATTTAATGTGAGCTTGTAATTGTAATTGATTTGTCTAAGCTCTGCTGTTATAGTAATCATAATTAAATTCATCATAATGTAATAAAAGTTGATGTTATGAAAAAAAAAAAAAAAATCTTATTTCTTTGTTGCTGTAACTGTGTTTCAAATGTTTTCCAAACACGATTCTACTTTCATTTTGATAATTTATTTTAATTTTTATTCTAATTTATTTAATTTATTATCGCAGTCGGCAAAGGGTGGTGGTAGTCAATATTTGCTGGCTATACAGCCCGTGGCTATGACTAAGCTCCCAGCCAAGTATGCAGATCTTCCGGCTCCCGGCTCGGGTGTAGTGTCTAAAGTGCGCTATCTTCAAACACGGTAGAGTCCATTCGTTTGACGTTCCGACTTCTCAGCATACGTCATAACGTGAGTACGTCGGTACGTCACTACGCTGATCGTCAACACTTTCACACTATTCATTGGCAATAAACAAACATTTTACACTCAAATATCAATTTGCAGAGGAAGAAGAAGAGTACAGAGTTACACTATGTGAAGTCCGTGTCGGGTTATACAGATCGGACAGTACAGTCGACCCACCAGAGTGGAGAAAAAAGTGGTACAGGCTACCTGAAAATTTTGCAGCACAAAACACTCTGTGTGTGCAAAGTTTTAATGAGAAGAGACAGAACTGATGAAGTGTGTGTCAACCACCTTGTCATGCCGTTTATGAATTTGAAACGTGACTGTGGTGGCGGTGACTGTGCATGGTTTTGGAGCGTGCCAGTATCACCACACGCCGATCCACAAGACGCAGAGATACTGGCGGCAACATTCGCCAGTGCAGCGGATGCGAATGAGTTTAGATATTTCTTCCAAGAGGCAAAAACGTGTAACCGTGAATTGGTGGACAGCATGACAGAAAGCATCGTGGGTTTCACGGCTTTCCCATGCATTATTTTTAATATTCTTCCCTTTATTATTCTTTTACCATTATATTACTCAATAACGCTCAAATTCATTAATTTTAAATGATGTTTATTACTTTCACTATCATATATTGTAAAAAGGTCTTGAAAACAGGTGCATATCATGACAACCAGCAGAATCTGTTATAGTCTCTATCATCCAGGCTGTCTACCGCAATACATGAAAACCCTTCTAATAGGATGATAAAAATCATTAGGATTGTGCATTCAAGAAACGCACATCAGCATGAGAAAAAATTGAGGTAAGATATCATTTCTTAATACACTGTTTCAACTATAACATGCCTGGTTCTTGCTCCATCATGTTAAAATTTGCCACGACAACTGAATGACGTCTATTCGCGGATTGATGTCTACCAGTGAAATGGAAAAAGCTGCAATTGACACGATCGAGGACAGAAGGTAAGTTTATAATGAAATACTCTAAGTATTGTTTTGTATGAAGTCTCACAATTAATATTATCATCGTCTCACAATGCCAATAGTATTATTTTAATATTTCCAGACGTTAGCTGTTTCCTTCAAAGAGCTTACTCATTCGTTATGATTCGTTACTGTCAAATGGTATACCGCAGGAAATTTGCAGTTGATTCATGAAACAAACCAAGATGGCAAGAAGAATTGCTTCATTGCAGATCTAGCCTTCAGTTCAGGTGATCTAATGACAAAAGTTCTGCCAACAACGTAAATATGGATTAAAATCAAGACCTGGCTGAGAGTGGAGACCCATGCACATTCGCAGAAGCCAAACAGAGCTTGAATGCCACATTAAGAGTCTTTCACACCACATCAAAGAAGACCTTTGGAAATGCAGTGATTGCCATATACATCTTAAAGATGAGAAAACAAAATCTGAACACAATGCACTCTCTCAATAGTCATAATGTATCCAGTATTATCTGCTCAATAGTATATATTGCCACCATACAGAGATTCTCTGATCATGCATATCAAAACAGTAAATTACCATTGCAGATCGGTGAGGGAAATTTGATCCATCATCTCATACTGGTGCATTCAAAGGAGGAAGATGTTTAAAAGGTGCCAAAACATGATAAAAAAGCAGGTAATACAAGAGACAATTTAAGGCTTATATTGGATATTTATGGATACATATGACGGAAAAATTATGTACTGTAAGTTGCTATGTTTGTTTTGTTGAAGTTCCCAAGAAAAACAAATCAACTAACTTAAAATCAGTAAAATATGACCATCTGAATGCAATTCTGTGCAACTTCATAGATACCTTTAGTATCAAGAATGAAATAGAGTTTGTGGCAAGTGTAAACATATACTAGTATTAATAGACAACGTCACTCTCATTGGTCGCTGCTGAATCTATTTTTAGATATAGGCCCCAGTTACAAGTTCAATGAGTTTGATTGACGGCTGAACTTATTTCGCCTCTGATGATTTGATTGGACGAGAGCTTCCAAAATCTGTCAGCAATATTGCTGCTTTTGAATAAGGGCTTATTTTCAATAAGTAATAAGCCCGAATAGATAAGGATGAAGATATCGAGGCATACTGACACCGTGCACTGGTCCAATTGCAATGGCAGTTATTTGAGACACTATTTCAACAGGCATAAGCCTTTTGGGGTGAAAATGAGTGGTCCGAAAGAGTCTAAGAGTTGCTAGCAGACCAGTTGCAAACATTCAACATCCAGACGATGATTTTTTACATTTATTGTAGAAATTTCAAATAGCAAAGTTGGCTAAATGTCACAGTGATCAAACTATCAAGACCATAGGAACACATCTCTTTAAGAAAGTCTTGCAAAGGTCGAAAAAAGAGATTAGGTGAGGAAGTCTGTAATGGGAGAAATGCGAATCCTTGGCAAACTTTATATTGAATTTAAAGCAAACAAACCAAATTCCATAACAGTCGAAATGTTTAATAAATCAAAGTGGCCAATATTGACAATGACAATGACAATGGAGAATCTGCCAAACATGCCAATTGACGCTGTGGAGTTATGTCAAATCTCGGTGCAAGCTCCGTCCTCAGTGTTACTGGTAAGCATTAATAAAATAAAAAATGTCTTGATGTCCAAAAAAACAACCTCAATGTTACTGGTAAGCATTAATAAAATAAAAAATGTCTTGATGTCCAAAACTCTAATAAAACGGGACAAATAATGAAGTAACAAAAGCATTTATAGTAAAAAGAATAAGTTGCAATTAAAATAACTAATAATAATGTCTTTTCAGAAAAGGCACTCTATAAATTCAACAGTATTATTATTAACTGAATGTAATATTTAAATCATCCTGGGTTTCTTTATTCATGGTTCAAAGAATTTGATGGATACCAATAGAAACCAATACCTTGTCATTTTGGCGAGACTTTCATTGTTTTCGCAACAACTGCATCGGGCCGAATGAAAATCTCAGAGAGTCACATGACCACCATGGTGGTGGCAGTCCTGTGACAGCCAGTGCCAGTACTCCTGCGTAGGGGAAACTGCTAGAACCTTGGCCACACGCATCAAGGAACACTTGAACCCTAAACGGACCCCAACTGCCATCGGAGACCACATGAGAGACACAGGACACAAAATAAGTGAAAAGGACTTTAAGGTTGTAGCAAGGGAGGAGAAGAGTTCCGCAGGAAAGTGAGGGAAACCATCGAAATCCGCACGCGCCGACCCGAGCTGAACCGCGACACCGGCTATGAGTTGCCCCTAGCATACTCGACTCTGCTGTCACATGACTGCCGCCCCCATCTCTAAGAAAATCTTGCAGAGGACAAAAAAAAAAGAGATTAGGTGAGGAAGTCTGTAAGGGAGACATGCGAATTCTTGACAAACTATATATTGAATTTAAAGCAAACAAACAAAATTCCATAACAGTCAAAATGTTTGATAAATCAAATTGGCCAAAATTAGATGATGCCATAAAAATCATGACCACAAAAAAGAAGACTGAACCAGAGCATGCATCAGCGATCTATGGTCTTGAAAAACAGTATCTATTATAAATTAAATAAGATATTTATATGGTGAACAGCACATGTACCTCATAATTTTATGTCTTTGTTGCTGTTACTGTCACGTGTGTTTCAAAAGGTTTCCAAACACGATTCTACTTATCAATCAAAAACTAAACACCAAATGACAATATAATAATCTACAGCTAATATAATACATTAGGCCATACAAGTTTTCACAGCACTGTGTCTCATAATCTTATGTCTTTGTTGCTGTAACTGTGTTTCAAATGTTTTCCAAACACGATTCTACTTTTATTCTAATTTTTATTCTAATATATTCAATATAATTATATATTGATGAAGTCAGCAGACATCCTGAGAGGAGAGGCTCTTATACTTGGGAATGAGACCATTTAAAAAATCTAAATGACTAAAATTGCTCTAAAGCATTTTGAAAATGAGGTTTTTGGAGATTCTAAACACCTAATCAATAAGTCCAGGCAGAGCGACATGCTGCTGCCAAAAAGATGCCGCCAGAGGAAAGATTGAGAACTACCTATAAGTCCACCTAAATCTGTCAAGTATCACCTAGGGAAAAACAGAAGCGCCAGTGGCATGACAGGTTTTGGTTTCTTCTTGATATAAGGCAGCCCGGGAGACAGGAGGCAACAGGGCACCCAGGGTTGGCCAACGCGTCGACATGTCCAGCAAACAGCGTTACAGCCCTGTGCAGAGCACGCAGCGTCTATGGTGTTACTAATTATCCTTTATAATTATTGTACTTTTTTTTCCATCTTCTTGTGTGAAAGTGTTGTGTGTATGTAAGGAGACAGCTCAAGTCGCATTTTGCCATGACGAATCCTTTTTAAATTTTGAAATAAAATATGTTTAAACCAAAGCAAAGCACGCCCACATGCTTTCCTCTGGTACCAACCAGCATATCAGTGTCTTGTGTTCCATAAGTACTGCTGGTAGATGTAATTCTGTACCCCCATTAATAATTTTAAGAAAAGGCCAACCTTGCGGAGGAAATCACCAAACCTTTAATCAATACGCCATACAGCTCAAATGAAAGTGGATTGTTGATAGAGAGATATATGAAGAGTGGTTTTGTGAAGAATATTTTATGGCACGCTCCCTATGTTATCTTTTTTTCTATTTTTGTTGTTATTATTTAGCTATTTATTAAATGATAAAATCTATTAATATGATATAATTCCTTTACTAATGTGTGTACCATTAGCTTAACTAACTATGAGTATCATTTTGTTTTAGAATTTTGTTTTATGCTGTGTGATATTCCAATAGCAATTTCTTTGTTTAATTTTGTTCAAGCTGATCAAGATCAAGTTGCTGGGTTCACACTTTCTAAATCATTTACATATATGCATAATCTAAATGTATTAGGTGAATAATCTATCACGATATATAATACTGCCCCTCAGTTCATGGTGTTTGTATATATTACAAATTAATCTAAGAATTTCTTCGTGATTTGCGATGTCAAGAGTGAAAACGTGCGTTAATGATATATTGATTTTGTGACGTAGTCCATTTAGTCTCTATCATCCAATCCCTGAAAATTCTGTTTTCCACTAATAACTTCATTAATATCAATGCTAGAAATAAATTAAACACACCACTGAAATCCTTGTTAAAATTTGCTTCCATCCAATTAATGGATATGGAAGTTCGACATGACAGTAGCATTTATTTTAAAGAAAATCTTCAGAGGACAAAAAAAAATTCGATTAGGTGAGGAAGTCTGTAATGGGAGACATGCGAATTCTTGACAAACTATATATTGAATTTAAAGCAAACAAACAAAATTCCATAACAGTCAAAATGTTTGATAAATCAAATTGGCCAAAATTAGATGATGCCATAAAAATCATGGCCACAAAAAAAAAGACTGATCTAGAGCATGCATCAGCGATCTATGGTCTTGAAAAACAGTATCTATATATATAAAGGAAGAGGCGGTTTTTTGCGTCACAAAAGGCTTTTTAACCACAAGACGTACACACTCCACATTATGTATGTACAATCAGGACAACTTGGTGGTCGTTATAATGTCACATTTCAAACCAAATAAGTTAGTTTTAATGATAAAAACAGGAAAAAAAGAATCTTTAAGAAATGTTCATCATCCTGCTTAGTACAGCGCCATGTTTTTTAAACGTACGTAATACGTTAAACGTTTGTGTAAGTCAAACGTACGTTGCACGTCACACGTACTGTTGCCTACATTGTGAACGGGTGCAGAAAGGCTGTGTGTGTTCATGTTGGGCTGAAGTGGTGGTTGTTTGGGGGGTATTGTTGGTTGTGAGGAAGTGAGGTGAAGGGGGAGCATTTAGCATTTAATCTGCTCCAGTTTTAATCTTTGCAACACGAGCAGTAGCTGGGGGGAGGGGTATTAATCGGATCAATCATTGCCATATTCATGATCACATGTAGTGTGTATGGCTGTCACATATGACGATGGAAGGAAGATGATGGAGGTGTATTTAATCTGTTCCAGACCTGTATACTGACGGGAGCTGTTGTGAGGGATGTGGGACAGAGAGATGTCTGTTCCAGCCCAGATTGGACCTGTTTATACAGGGATGGCGTAGAGAGGGTTGGGGAGAGAGAGAGGGGGGGCGAAGGAAGGGTAGAGGAGGGTGGAACATTTAATCTGTTCCACACGTGTTTATCAGGGGTAGCAGAGGCTGGTGGGAGGGATATTAGAGGGATCAATAATCAATAATTTTTTTTGGTTCTGTTAGATATGAGTGCTGCATTTGATACGGTTGATCATAACGTGCTTCTAAAGAGACTATCAGATCGCTTTGGAATACGATCCTCCACACTCAACTGGGTATCATCATATTTGGAAAACAGGAGACAGTTTGTCATGGTTCAAGGGTGTAAATCGAAGGAGCAATTACTGGAGTGTAATGTGCCCCAAGGCTCAGTTCTTGGACCAGGTCTCTTTGGTGACTACTGTTCCCCAGTTGCAGACATATTTACAAAGCATGGAGTAGAATTTCATCTATATGCTGATGACACCCAAGTTTATCTATCTTTTAATCTTGATCAAGAGGCTGAAGCATTACAGCAGCTTGAGCTTTGCATCAGTGAAGTTAGATTGTGGATGGCTAATAACTACCTCAAGCTTAATGATGACAAAACTGAGTTTATGATCTTGGGTAGTGCTCATAATCTTAAGAAAATAAAAACAACAGCAGTAACTGTGGGAGATACTAAAGTTGCTGCTTCATCGCTTCATCGTGTGTAAAAAACATTGGTGCCAAAATAGATCAACATCTTAAATTAGATAACCAGGTTGCAACAACTTGTAAGGGTGCTTGGTTTAACTTATACAGAATCAGCAGAATTAAAAAATACCTCTCCGATAAGCAATTAAAAACAGTTGTACAAGCGTTTGTGATTTCCAAACTAGATCAGAATAATGCACTTTTGATTGGCTCCCCAAAAAGTCTCACTTCTAAATTACAGTCCGTACAAAATGCAGCATGCAAACTTATTTGTGGCATCAAAAAATATGATCATGTGACTCCATCACTTATTGAGCTCCACTGGTTGCCAGTAGAACAGCGTGTTAAGTTTAAGGTCTTATTGCTGTGTTTTAAGAGTATGAACAATCATGGTCCTGCATATCTCAAAGAGCTTATTACACCTTATGTACCTTCGAGGTGTTTAAGGTCATCCTCATCCAATATTTTAGTGGTACCAAAATCAAAAACAGTGGCATATGGAGACCGTGCCTTCAGTGTAGCGGCCCCTGGACTCTGGAACAAATTGCCCACTCATTTTAGGACCTGTGACACTGTTAATTCTTTTAAACGTCAACTTAAAACATTTTTATTTAAAGAGGCATTTTACTTGTAATTTGAATATGACGGTTTGTTTACGTACATATTGATATTGTATTAATTTAATTGTATTTTTAACTGTCGTTTTAGGACAGCATCATTGTTTTTAATGTTCATATATTGTTTAAGCGCTTTAGAACATTTTATGGATAGAGCGCTCTACAAATGTAATTATTAATTAATTTATTAATATACATACATATAGTGTGTACATGGCTGTGACTTATGCCGATGGGAGGAAGGTGATGGAGGTGTATTCTGATCTATTCTATCCGTCACGGGCCTGTATTCTGAAGGGAGCTGGTGTTGGGGAATGGGTACAGAGGGAAGGATGGGGGTGGGGGAGGACTTAATGTGTTCCAAATCTTTTCTGTTTCAACCCGAGCAGCGCCGGGTATACAGCTAGTCTATTATAAATTAAATAAGATATTTATATGGTGAACAGCACAAGTGTCTCATAATTTTATGTCTTTGTTGCTGTTACTGTCACGTGTGTTTCAAAAGGTTTCCAAACACGATTCTACTTATCAATCAAAAACTAAACACCAAATGACAATATAATAATCTACAGCTAATATAATACATTAGGCCATACAAGTTTTCACAGCACTGTGTCTCATAATCTTATGTCTTTGTTGCTGTAACTGTGTTTCAAATGTTTTCCAAACACGATTCTTCTTTTATTTTGATAATTTATTTTAATTTTTATTCTTACATATTCAATAGAATTATATATTGATGAAGTCAGCAGACATCCTGAGTGGAGAGGCTCTTATACTTGGGAATGAGACCATTTAAAAATCTAAATGACTAAAATTGCTCTAAAGCATTTTGAAAATGAGGTTTTTTGGAGATTCTAAACACCTAATCAATAAGTCCAGGCAGAGTGACATGCTGCTGCCAAAAAGATGCCGCCAGAGGAAAGATTGAGAACTACCTATAAGTCCACCTAAATCTGTCAAGTATCACCTAGGGAAAAACAGAAGCGCCAGTGGCATGACAGGTTTTGGTTTCTTCTTGATATAAGGCAGCCCGGGAGACAGGAGGCAACAGGGCACCCAGGGGTGGCCACCGCGTCGACATGTCCAGCAAACAGCGTTACAGCCCGTCTATGGTGTTACTAATTATCCTTTATAATTATTGTACTTTTTTTTCCATCTTCTTGTGTGAAAGTGTTGTGTGTATGTAAGGAGACAGCTCAAGTCGCATTTTGCCATGACGAATCCTTTTTAAATTTTGAAATAAAATATGTTTAAACCAAAGAAAAGCACGCCCACATGCTTTTCTCTGGTACCAACCAGCATATCAGTGTCTTGTGTTCCATAAGTACTGCTGGTAGATGTAATTCTGTACCCCCATTAATAATTTTAAGAAAAGGCCAACCTTGCGGAGGAAATCACCAAACCTTTAATCAATACGCCATACAGCTCAAATGAAAGTGGATTGTTGATAGAGATATATGAAGAGTGGTTTGTGAAGAATATTTAATGGCACGCTCCCTATGTTATCTTTTTCTATTTTTGTTGTTATTATTTAGCTATTTATTAAATGATAAAATCTATTAATATGATATAATTCCTTTACTAATGTGTGTACCATTAGCTTAACTAACTATGAGTATCATTTTGTTTTAGAATTTTGTTTTATGCTGTGTGATATTCCAATAGCAATTTCTTTGTTTAATTTTGTTCAAGCTGATCAAGATCAAGTTGCTGGGTTCACACTTTCTAAATCATTTACATATATGCATAATCTAAATGTATTAGGTGAATAATCTATCACGATATATAATAATACTGCCCCTCAGTTCATGGTGTTTGTATATATTACAA
>CM032659.1:28574779-28592562 GCA_019095985.1 Streblospio benedicti
ATTGAATTATACTCTGGTAGACGTATCTCTATAAATTGTGTTTTTTTGGCCCCAAAATTTTAATGTGTAAACATAAGTTTAGGAGTTTTTGTGCACCCTTTTCCAACTGAAAATCCCATAAAAAGGGTTTATTAGAGATCTGGTGGTGGCAAAGGTGGTGCACGTAAATGCTTTGGATGAACATATGTGACGCACCGATCATGTACACACTCCCGTATCCTTCTAAACAGGCACAGAATGCACTCACGTTGAATATTCCCACATCACCATAAGTTTTATGCATGAAAACCATTTTATCATTACTGATATTCCACAGTCCTTCTCTCGCATAAGGCTCGTTGACTAGACTGTGTTGAATACTGCGTTTCTCGCTTGAAGAGGATTTCACACAATATTTGTGTGACCAGAGAACTCTGTCCAGAATGGGTATCGCTCCTTTAAATGACATGTTATCCATCTGTACTATCTGAATTCTCACCTCTGTGCACTTGTCATTAAAGGGACAGTGCACTGTGTAATATCCATTTCCGAAATCCCTGAAACCACACATCACCAGAAATGGCTCCGAACGGCTTTCCACTCTGAATGTGGAACCACCTGACGACATTTTCCCATCGACGGCTTCACGGATACTCAGAATAACGACGTGACCGGCTGCCTCCTTTCTTGGGATTATATCAAGAAGTTTGATACTGTGTGAGTACTGTTTAAATAGCGCCTTGTATTGAAAGTGTAGCTCTTTCAAAGTCGTATTGGACACACGTCTTTGGAACTGCGCTCTGGCCACTGTCTTTCTAGCTTTTCTAGATGATTCCAAGTGGTATGGGTTCTTCTCCCAAAATCTCTCGTATTGCTCTTCTACAGAGCAGCTAAAATCACAATCTACATTATATCCTGGTAACATTGGTTTATTCAGAGTCTGCGTCAGTTGAACATGAAGCTTTTTATTGACATCGTGCACAGCAAATCCTAATACAAGCAATAACGGTGTCATTGTAAGGGTGTTACTCGGTCGAAATCTCATTATTATTTTTTTTTTGTTACCATATTATAATAATGAGACCATTAATGTTGATTCTGATTCCACAGTAAAGGGCTTCCATGCTGTCAGAAACCACCATAACTTACACGAATAAATCAGCATAGATTTGCATTCCAAATCAAGAGGCAACATGGCCGCAGGCTTTTCGTGGGTATTGTTCAATTGTATAACTTCAAGTATAATCAATCATTGTCTTGTTTCATGTGCTAAATTAGCATTGTCACGCAATAGTTTATTTGTTCTGTTGAAACGTTACTGTATCTATGGCTGCAATGACTGTGAAAACGTGTTGTCCATTGATAAACTATCTAAACTCATGAAACTGACTTTCAAAAACAAACAGCCCTTTTTCTTCAACCATTTCTCTCCACACCACCGGGAAGTAACTCTAGAAGCTGTATAAAGCACTCTGCGTTCTAATTCTACTTCAGTAATTGCGAAACTATATCAAATATGTACATGTATGTTGTACACTGGCAGATCCAGATTTTCAGAAAGGGTGACGCTGAAAGGATTTAAAGCGTTTCGTACGCGCTATCGATGGCGGACATGCCAAAAACCCTACAAAAATGAAACAATAGTATGCTAAACAACCATTACCCAAGGGAGTGGGGGTGGGGGAGGTTTCCCACCAAGTCAAATCAAGTAATATTTATTTAAAAGTCGGAACATTAAAACAAATAACATAAGCTCCACAGAGCTTTTAATACCGACAATACAGGCACATACTATTACTTATCTATATAAATTTATGTTAGTGTATAATGTGCAATCGTATATGTCTGTATTGTCGGTTTTAAAAGCTCTGTAGAGCTTATGTTATTTATTATAATGTACCGACTTTTAAATAAATATTACTTGACTTGACTTGGTGGGAATCCTCCCCCCACCCCCACCCCCTTGGGTAATGGTTGTTTAGCATACTATTGTTTCAGCATTGTTCCAGAACAGTCAAATCTATCGGACTTTTCACAATACCCAAAGGGCTCCGGCAGCATCCGTGTGTAGTGTCAGTAGCACAGCAAAGGGTTAATGAGATTTGTAGTCAGACCGCGCTTAATGAAGGGCGCGTAATGGACGTAACGGACGCGTGTCACTGACTCGGATTAACTGTCCTGATGTACGAGTAATTAACTGTCCTAATGTACGAGTCCCTCGAGGTTTGGTGGTGCTCGGTCGAGCGGCTTGGGGCAGCTGGGGGGTGTTTTTAATCCAAATGTCAATTTATATATGTTTTTAAAGGACAATAACCTTGGCGGTTTGATGGCTTGTAAACGTGTCCGAGAAAAGTGGCCGATTTGAAGAGGTGGTCGTTTTAAACACGTAGATGTATGCTGTATTCTCGCGAACGGAATTCTCATAGAATTCTCATGCATGATTGTATGGAGAACGGGGTTATAAGGCTGTGATGTGTAGTGTAATATATGTGTTATAATGTAATATAATGTTAATAAATTTTATAATATATAGAGTGTTATAATGTGGAAAGAAATGCCATCAAAGAAGTATGTAGGATTTCAAGAATATGGGAGGTGCAGGCAAAAGGCAAAAGCAAAGGAATGGTAGAGGAAAAAATAATGGAGGATTGGGCTTCCTTGGCCCCCAAATAACAAAAGCTCTTGCACACAAAATAGGATCTATAAAGAACGACCAAGCAATCACTCTCGCCCTGCTAATGAACAATCGCTCCCTCGGGGTGGCTCCACGGGCAAGCGATTGAGTCTAACGGGGAAGTCTACTCATCACTCCAAGCTTACATGCTCAGTGCGTATTTGGGAAACACCACCAGCAGCAAGAGCGGTAGGAAGTAATGGAGTGCTGTGTGCCGGATAGTCTCTTTGTGTTGAGGGGATCACGGAATCGTACTATCATTGCTGGGCGGTAACGTTACGAAGCAGGCGGTAATTTTGCCCCTATGACTGACGAAAGAGGGTGTGATGCTTTGTGCACATGCTTGTGGATTGTTGTGCTATGAATATTCAGTTGGCTCGGGTTCAAAAGACTTCTGCCAATTAAGACACTTAATGTCTTTGTACTTCAAAAAATGGAATAAAATAAATATTTGAAATTGAATTAAGATAGATTAAAAGTCATAGTCGGGGAGGATAATAGAGATATGTTCAGGGTGAAAAACGTATAAAAACAGCCATGAAGCATGGTATTTATGTGGTGTCAATACGAACAACTCATGATTTATGTAAATTCATTTAAATGTAATATATGTGCAATGTGGATACACGGAGGCTCACTATAAATGACTGGAGATATTGACTGTGTTTATATAGTTTAAAGATGTGGAAACGTATTGAGGTTTATTTCAATCCAATTATTTCTACGCTCACTCTCGAGTGTTTCACGTTGTTTGCTGATAAAGAGGACAACATGCGGTGAAATAGCGCATTTATTCAAGCAACAGACTAGATGTGGTTCTATTTCGATTCAATTATTTGTACGCTCACTCTTAGTGACGGTAGCTATACCAACTGTATTTAGAATCACGTAGTTGGAAAGAGAATTTTAGTTTGAAAGGTGTAATTACGCTTTCATTTGCCATAATGTGAAAGATGATAAAATACAATAATAAAAATCAAACAACATCTTTGGGATCTTGATCTTTGGGATTACCGAGTATTTCAAGTCTGCTGACACAGAAACTTTATTTCACGTCCAGCTCTACTAAAACAACTAGGACTTCATCACATGTGGACGTCTTGAACCAAAACTGACAAAGTCCGTAAGTATACATAATTAAGTACAAACTACACAAGTATCAAAACCCAATGTAACACATAAACCACCAAAGGCTTAGCTCAATGTGGTCCCTAATCCCGCTCGACTATACATTGTTACAAGAGGGGGATTACAAATGTACTTAGTGGACCTCTGATACCACTAATGCAACGCACGATCAGTTTATATCCTGCGTTTGTCGCAGGTTAGTTCCCGCATGCGTCGGTCCCGCCCGGGCCGTGCCGCGCGTTGCTGCGCCCGTCTGGCCGGCGTGAGACTCGACCGCTTCCTGCCGCTTGTGGCTGCCGCGCAGGCCGCGCTGCTGCTGCTTGCCGTGGTGAGTGAGGAGTGCGTGCGTATACGTGTGCGTGCGCCTGTAATTGTGCTTGAGTGTGTAATTGTGAGTGCGAGGGTGTGCGTGCTTGTGTATGTGTGTGATCGTAGTTCAGAACTATGATCACACAATCTCTCTAACTAACAATCATGGTCAGCTGCAGCTACAGCTTTAAGACTGTGATCACCTAGTGAAATTTCTCTGTGTGTTACAAGCCTGGGAAATCATGACTCAGACTACTTCACTGTCACCGTAGATAATATTGACCTGGATACCAAAACCACGTGGGCCCCAACGTCCAGCGACAGTTATATAAACCGTGTGATGCTATGTCACTATTATGGCCATATGTAATTTGCAGCAGCAACATTTACTCCTGTATTGAGGTGGCAGCACCATCAAGGCAATACCAATCAAGACAATCACCATTAAGGCCTTCAAATTGGTCATATATTCTACATAGTAACTAGTTTGCTCCTGATATAAACCCACTGGCAGATAAAGGTTTTCAGAAACTTGGGGTAGTGGGCGCACTTTAAGGGATCTTGTGGGTTTTGTAAGCGCAATCGATAGCCAATATGCCAAAAACCCTATGAACATCTGCTATTTTGATGGGAAAAAAGGGGGACGACTCCATTTGACCCAATCCCCCGAATCTGTCTGTAAAACCTTATTCAAAATGGTACAGTGGAACATCCAATAAAGACCACCTCTACAATAAGACCACTTTTCACGGTCCCAAACCTTCGGAAGCTATTAAAATGAGCCTCTGTAAAGAGACCACCTCTCTATTGAGACCACCAAACATTGGTCCTCAAGGTGGTCCTAATAGAGAGGTTCTACTGTAATTCTATTTCTAAGCAAAGGCTGATCTACGACGGCACATAAGAGGACCTGCTCTCCTTGCCCTAGGTGCGTATCTCCCGCCAGGTGGAGGCCCGCCTGAGCCTGAGTCCTGGCCGCCGCGGGCTTCAGCTCCTGCCCCGCGGCACGCTGTCCGCCCTCAACACCAGCCGCCTGCCCCCACTCGCCTTCAACGGCGGCCACTGGCAGTCTGCGCCCCGTCTGCCACGGGCCGTCAACATCCGCCAGGAGCAGGTGAGAGTAGCACGGAGACACATCTAAAGGCGCATCTAAGGGGCACTTGGTCCCCCCCCTCCCTTTGCCAAAAGCATCTATTTGAGGCCCCTCTTTACCGAATTCATCCCCCCCCCCTGTAAACACGCCACAGATTGCACCAAATGGCATCCTTACGGGAAAAAATCCATGGTGGTGGTCGGGGGGCAGTGGTCGGGGGGCAGGGGGTTGGGCATGTCCCCAGACACTCTTAGTGTAATTGTGCCCCCATTTTCTTGAATACTGGATAAGCCCTAACAGCTGGTCCCGGAACAGGTTACACGGGTGGAAAGCGTGGGCACAAGCGCAAGGGACAACCACTTGATCTGCCTTTGCATACAATAAGTAGCGCGGGATTTCAAAGTGGGAAGTCATTCTCTTTGGGATTGCGGGACATCAGTCATGACGTTAGTCATTGGATGAGGCTAAAAACTTATTCTACTATGACGACAAATGCCAATGGCTGCACATCATTGCTGAATGAGATGTTTATAATTGTATAGACAACTTTAATCAATGTGAATCTCTCTCTGTAGGAATACTTGGAGCTTCTTCAAGCTCTTGATGGAATCTTCAAAGGTGCTAACGTAGAGTACATTATGTGTGACGGCACGTTACTCGGGTCCTTTATGTCGCATGGATTCCTGCCCTGGGACGACGATGCGGACGTTATGGTCAACATCAGGGACAGAGAGACGGTCGAGGCCCTAATGAGGTATGGCTCAGTCAAAGAAAAATACATGTGCAGATGCGGTTGAAAAACAGCTTTCAGTGAAATAGGTCGTTATGTCGTTTCAAAGTTTTCTATTCATCGACAAATAGGCTCAATAATGTACTCGTGTTGTGTTGATAAAGGCTAATTCTATACCAATCTTTCAGCGACCCCAACGTGAATTCAACGTTCGGCATACGGCGCTATCACAACGACCTACTAGACGACTATCCAGACATAACAGCTACAATGTACTCCTCCTCGGAGACTTACGACTCCCCTCCAAAAAATACAATGCTCCCGGGCTACAGGGACCTACACAAGTTCAAGTTCTTCCGACACCAGAGTCGCCAGGCGGGTTCAATGCCATGGAAATGGCCGTATGTGGACGTGAAATACTACGAAGACAACGGCACCCACGTCACCAACATTGACTTCGGGCGGGAGGTGTTCCACGTGCCCCGGGACATGTTCTTTCCGCTCTCCCCTCGCCCGTTTGGGACGCTGTGGCTGCCCGCTCCATGGAACAGCCGTGCCTATCTACGGGCCAAGTACAAGAAGTTCTCCTGCCAGAGCTCCTCCTGGAACCACAAGCTTGAACGAAAGAAACACAAGAAGAGAGTGGACTGCAGAGCGCTGACGGCAAGCTACCCGTTTGTGTGGCGGTACCGGGTGGAGGGGGGCGTTCTCGAGACGCTCAGGGTTGGACAGTCGGTGCTGCATACCGTGGCACTGGGCCAACCCTATCAGGGCAGGCACGGGCCGTTCATCCTGTAGGACGACCACTACTGATGACAGTGTCATGTTGGCTCCTTTGTCAATGATCAGTGTGTACAGTGGTAATAAGCTTACTACCGATATGATAGATGAACTGACCATCATTGTTTTGTGAACGTACAAGGATCATGGGCTTGGGGGTGGGGTCGGGGGGGGGGGGCAATTGGGGGGGGGGTGGACAATTGTCAAAGGGAGGAGTTCTAACTTTGCGGGAGTGAGCCTACCACAGTACAGTTTTCATCGATTTGTCTCAGGTGATGTGCTTTCAGAGGGATATTTGAATGTCATTTCAAATTCGGAGTGTGAGGAATATTTTATTTGCCCTGCAGACCAAGATGCACGCACATTTCTATAAGTATTTTACTATAAATTAGGGAGGGAACATAATGATTGTACAGGGAGTGGGGTGGTCATTTGGTATTGACAATATGAAAATATTGAACGCCCTCTCTAACTCTCTACATTGAAATTGAATGCCCTCCCCATATAAACATCAAGAAACTGAGCGCCCACCCACCCCCCTCCCAAAACCGGATAAGTATGAACAATGACATACTTACGTATTATATAGTATGATATTGGACAGATTCCCTGAAAACTGTTTAAAGTGTATTGCAATGAATCATTCACTGTCAATGGTCAATGAATACATATTTAGCAATCTATTTGACTTGTTGGCACTGCAATACAGTTAAATCCAAAAGCATGCATATTGCAGAAATTCATCCATTCGCGACAAAAGTGTGTAAAATATTACCTTTTCAGTTTGAGAATTGAGCGTCCTCCCTCTCACTTTGAATTAAAATTGAGCATCCTCCCTTCTGTGACCAAAGGAAATTGAGCACCCGCCCCCGCCCCCCTCACCACCACCAAATGACCGCCCCCCTCCCCCTCTACAATTAATTATGCTTGCTCCCTTAGCACCTTATTTCATTTTAGAGACCTTTCAACCAATTTGAAATTGCCATTAAAGCCTGCTACTACTAAAAATAGGGATGTCTGCATATCTATTTTAAGTCGGTAAAGTCACCAGTAGTACTCGGCTGAAATTTTGTGCAGATATTGATGGGATGCCAAGTGTGAATTGTGCTTTTATATGAGACCATTTGTATGGATTTCGGATGTGAGGATTTTTTGAACAAATGTATTGGATGATCATTGGGGGTTTAAGGTATTAGGATTGTAGTCTATGGCTGGAAATCAGGCCATCAATCAACCTTGATCTGATTCCACTTTGCATGTTTGCTGAAAATACTCGATTCTGATAGGCTGAATATAAAACCTAAAAATGATAGATATATAAGAGAGAAAATGGAAGTGTATAAGAGATTATTAAATCTCTCCCTGAGTATGGAGTTCTGTTAAAAATTAGAATTATGCTTTGATATTTTCTCAATTACAAGTACAGTTATAATTTATGCTTTAATTTACAATTATGCATTGAAATTAACCAAATATAATACAAGATCCGGTAGCTCTTTTATCGAAGTTCATGAGTAATGTTGGTATAATACACAAAGTAAAAAGTAAAATTTTTTGTCAATAACTGTAAAACTAGAAATGTTTGTGCACCATTTAATTTGCGAATTTCGTGGGTAGGTGCAAAAACGCAAACTTAAATAGTCAGCAAACATTAATAGCCTATGTAAAATAGATCCAGGATGGACCAAAATCGCAAAATCAAATAGTCACAAAATACTTTATAGATGAAAATCGCAAAATTTAATAGCCAGGAAATATTCTAGCTTTACAGTAATCTTTTACAGTAATCTTTTCTTTGTTTTGCAAGATTCATGAGATTATGCTTGTGTTTCTTTTTTTTTCTCAAAACCTAAAGTATGACTCCCCCCCCCCCCTCCTCAATGGTCTTCAATTTCTCAATGACAATTACAATTTATGTTTTAAATTAAAATTATACGTTGAAAATTAATAACTATGATGAAAGATACTGTTTTTTATAATCAAAATTCATTAGTAATATTGGTATTATACACAAAGTAGAAATTAGTATGAGATACTTGCAATGAATAGCACCTTGTCAATTTTGTCAATAAAACTTTTCTTTGTTTTGCAAGATTCATAAGATTATGCTTGCGTTTCTTTTTCTTTTTTCCCTCAAAACCAAAAGTATGAAGTAGAAGGTGGACTTTGATATGAATCAGTATTTACATTGGAGTCTCAATGGTCGACATTTTGATTTGATGGTAATATTCAGTGAGGCCATAGTGCTGTGCACTGGACACCTGTGTGTGGTACAGTACATTTCAATATCTTTTATATAGATTATAATTTTTTTCCTTCTGATTTGAACATATAACTATTTAAACCTCGAGCTCCATATATTTATTTCTTAATACACATGATAACCTACAATCTGCTACATCAACAATGTTTTATCATGATACATTTTTTATTACTTAACATGATTGTATAAATAGAAAATCCCCCTAGACACACACACATCAAATGACGACTCTTTAGACAAAGGATGCATACCACATTTCTACATTTTAAACTGTAGACCCAAACTAAGGTTCAGGACTAGGTTTATCCAGCAAATTTAAGATTTAATAATATCAGGAAAGCATCTGGTGTCTCTCATGATTCTAAACATGTTTTTTTTTTTTTTAATGCCTCATAGGCTTCACAATACAGAAACATGGTACTTTAATTAATTAGATGGCAATAAAAAAAATAACCACGTATATAAACAGAATAAAATTATACATAATTAGATATTAATCAATATCTTCAAACAATAAAATCAATTAATTGTCATGCTCACTGTGTAGCTAAAACCGGGCAAAACGATAATGAAATACATAATTTTATGGCATGGTGGTTCTGCTTGGTTTCGGTTGGTGTGACTTGGTCTTGCTCGGTTTTGCCAGAATGTCTCTCCTTGCTGGAGGCACTGCTGCTCGTTGGTCTTGTGACTTTAGCACGGAGATTTTCACCAAATGCACAGAGTTGGGACAAAACCATAGGGGTTTTGCTTGGTTTCGGTTGGTGTGGCTTGTTTTTGCTTGCTTTTGCCAGAACGTTGGACATTCACGCTCTTCTTGCTGAACTCAGTGCTGCTGGTTGGGGTTGTGACTGTTCCATCCTTATATATCGTGGTTGGCCTTGCGAATTTAGCAAGGATAGTTTCACATAATCCACTTATAAGGCCCCAAAAAAACCTTGCTTGGATGCACTGCTACTGCTGCTGTCGCTGTTTCTGAAACACAATGCGGCATTGGACAAAATTATTAAGATTACACAGCCGGATTCAGTTTTTTATAAAGCAAAAACCTGTGTAAATCAATTAACTAGTCTACAATCGATATCTAGTCAATATGTGTGTGGGGGGGGAGGCCCACAAAGAGAACTGTCTACAGTTTTACATCCAAGACGATAGCTTTTCTGAAGCCTTCATATATGGTTATGTCTTTACACAAATTGACATGTTATTGTTTTGGTTTGACGTCGTAACTGCTAGTAAAATGATGATTGAAAAAGATTTGAATTTTTGCATTGCTTTTGAATAAACAAATTCCTCGTCAGAGCTAAAATATCAAATTTTCTCAACATAGGGGGTGGCCGGTTGCTTGGATATTTATCTAGAGGTCACAACAAAATTCTGATTTTATTGGTGCAGCGAGACCAAGAATTGTGGTTAGAGACCTAATAAAAAATAGCCGATTCCCTGCTACCCAATGAATAATCTACATCAATATTCATTCGAAATATCTTGGGTTAAATGTGTTAATGATGAATATACTGATTACACATGGATAAGTAATCTGACACGTACTTCAAGTTAATTAAGTCAGGTTTCCAAAATATGATGATGATCATCATCATCCTCATCATCATCCTCCTCCTCATCATCATCATCATTATCCTCCTCCTCCTCCTCCTCCTCATCATCATCATCATTATCCTCCTCCTCCTCCTCTTCATCATCATGATCATGATCATCATCACCATCATCATCATATTCATCATCAGCAGCATCATCCTCCTCATCCTCCTCATCGTCATCATCGTCACCATCGTCACCATCATCATCATCATCAGAATCATCGGAATCAGGTTTTCTGTTATAAATACATACATATAATCAGAAAAAGTAAATAAAACAAGACAAAAATATTATTTCTGCTTCTCTTCCTTTGCACACTTTTACAAGTCCACACACAACGGTGCTGATCACTTTGTTATCAGTGATATGTAGAACAAGTACACATCGCACTCTGTATTATTCTGTGACATGCCCCTAAATCCTGCATTCTGATTAGCTTAGAGCCAAAATCAGCCAGTCAATATTTCTCCATAGAGACCGGGCAATAGTGCCCTCTAAAAGTGGGCTACACTTTCTGCATCCATTTAAATAAGTAAATCAATATATAATTATATTGGTCATCTGTACCCTCACTAATTGTATGCCAATGCTACAGAATTGTGTGTACGTTGGATTTTCTGCAAAATTTACTTGCAAATAAAGCGTAGATGATTGAGACAAGAAAAAGATTTGCTTAGTGTTTACAATATCATGAATATGAAATAGGCAACATCTCTCAGTGTCCAACAGATTTGCACTTCCTAGACTCTACTTTGCTTGCTGGACACTTATCGTACATATGTTTATAGAACCCACATGCACTTTGTCGTTGCTGTCACAAGAATGTTTTCAAAATTTTCTCAATAAAACTTCCGGTTCCGTAGTACAATCCAATCCAGTTTATTGATTCCTTTGCATTACATCAACGTCAAGATAGGGTGACCATCAATAAACATTACAAAAAATACATTGAATACATTTGACAAAATAATACATACCGAGTCATTCAATAATAACATTATGTAGCCTAGTGATATATTAATACTAGATCAAAAGTGCTCAGAGAGCACAGCGTCGCTAGAGCAACATGACCCACGGGCAATAAAGATGTTTACTTTGCAATCAAAGCAGAAAAAAAGTCTTATTTGATGCGTGACTCATCCTACATCTATGTTATTGGCATTGGATTGCAGGCGCTTTCTAAACATGGCTAAAGTAAATATCTATTGCCCATGAGTCGACATTAATATGGTAATACTGTGCTCTCTGAGCACTTTTATTCCAATATAACCACTATGCCAATTCGATGGTCATGTTTCAAACAGTATTGAAACTATAGTGGAAAAATAGAAAGAATATAATTAACATGGCCCTCTGAAAGGTAAACTCTAATTGGCAAAGTGCCAAAATTGAAAATAGTTAATGTTCAGTAGGCATGTAAGTATTGTACAAAGTTTGAATGCTTTCTCACAAGCATCAACAAAACCATTGCAGAAAATGTTGAAAATGGACCAAAAATGGCACTATGGAAAGCATACTTTAATTTGCAAAGTGCCCAAAATCAAATCACTTCGGTGTCGCGTCATACCAAATAGTTGTGTAAAGTTTGAACAAAATCGGGCAAAGCGTAAAAGCTCTAGCTTGTCCATAGACAAACATACATACATACATGCATGCATGCATGCATGCATACATACATACATACATACATGCATACATACATACATACATACATACATACATACATACATACATACATACATACATACATACATACATACATACATACATACATACATACATACATACATACATACATACATACATACATACATACATACATACATACATACATACATACATACATACATACATTTACATCGTTACAAATCGAAACTTTATGCTTCAGCTGCTGAAGCGACGTAATAATAATAATAATATGATATACATAATAAAATAAATACATTTTGACTATAACTGCTAGTTTTATAATTTTCTTAGCTTTTTTTTTATTTATGATAAAAAATAATTTATCTAAGAAAATACCAAAATAAAAATTGTATGTTGGGCCCACCGCTGACGACAAATACAAAAACTTTTGATGCAGGTTCAACAAAGACCATTGAGAGAATTAATAGTTGAAAGAATATTATATAATTCATTTCTTAAGCTGGTGATTTCATGGTTATTACAAACAGTTATATAATGTTCTTCATTGCCAATTTCATTATATATTATTACATAGTATACAAATACGCTTATTTTTTTTAACTTTAAATTTTCTTAAGTATTCTATTGGTAGACTGTGTGTTGATGTTCTAATACAGGTTAAGTGACGTCTTAAGGTTTGATTTTTCATAAATAAATAATTCTCAAAACCATAATTTTTCTTAACTTTAATAAACATCAAATTTGCCACCTGATGTTGCCCTTTCTCTTTTCTGTTGTAAAATGTTTACAAAGTGATTAAAATATTTTTTTACAAAAAACATTTTGTATGATACTGGACATGTTTGAAATTTTGTCATCACTGCAGAGCTTAATCATAGATTTACAATCAAGTGATATGTATGACTCAGGTAAAGCTTTCAGTCTAGTGAAGTAATTTAGCTGTCCCCTGTTACCATTAATAATAAGAAAATGAGATGTATCATATAATAAACTGTCTTTGTCTGCATGTAAAATGTGTTGCCAATACGAGTATGAATATTTAACAATTTTAGCCATCAGGGGATATCTGCCTACCTCTGCCCTTGTCATCAGGTCAGAAGCATTTTTATGGGTCCCAAGTGCATTTTTGAATATTTTGGTATGAAGAAATTCAAATCTTTATTTGTGGTCAAATAAGTGTTGTAATATACTTTTCTGATCATTTTTTCTCCATCCGAATGGACCCCAAATTTCTGCACAGTAAAGCAATATTGGTTGGATTAAAGAGTCAAATAATTTTAAAATTGTTTTTGGATTTGTACCATTTTCAGAAATTATTAATTTGTCTTTAAATTGACTGGAGTATTTGGAGTGGAGTTTAGTATTGGAATATCTTTTGTCTGATTAGTAGGTGATTCTATCAGGTTTTGTGTAGGCGGTGGTCTGCTTGTTGGATGATCATCCTCTCCTACAACAATGGTCTGCACTGATATTGTTTCATTTTTCGCTGTATTGTTAGATTCATTGATTGGACTTGGTAGGTATTTCTAAGGCTGGGACATTCTTGGAAATGTTAACGGATTTTCTTTTTGTAGATTCAGTTGCTTTTTCAAATGGTTTTTCAACATCTCATTCAGTGCGGTAGCTTCTTTATGATCTATTTTTGCGTGAAGATTGTTTGAAACTTTGAGAAATGCTTTATAGTTAGCACCATTCATCATAAACCTGCATGTTGTGTTATAAATGTTGACAGTGTAACCATTGAAAAGATTGACAGATCTGTCAAGGCAACTTTCTTTTTGTTCTACTTCTGTTGCTATGTGGTTTAAGAGAGCTGTTTTGATGATTTCTGTTTGAAATGTAAGGTTAATCAGATTAGGGAGTTATTTTCTTCTATAAGTCATAGTTTGCCGTTCTGTGGCATTTTCTTTTTTGTTAAGGTCATTATTGTGTTTATTTTTTATGGTTACAGGAGGGGGCAGTACTTTTTCTTTCTCCTTTTCTATAGATTCAATTTTTCCCACTTGTTCGTTGTTGTTCTTATCAGGTTTCTTGGGGCTGTCTAGGAGGGAACTTAAAGTTTCCATTTGTGTGGTTTATCTAGAATTATTTGACTGTGTATATATTCCTTTGGTGAATAAACCGAGTTTGTTACTCAGACTTCCATCATTGCTCAATCATATCACAACAAATGTCTTATTTTACTGACTATCTAGTTTATATGACCAAAGTGCTCGATTATAATATGTTCATTTTATGGTAGATACACTTAAATCAATTTATCTCTCGGATTATACTGTATTGATTTTTTAAATAAGGTATTCTAACCGTTTATACATTTTGTTTACGGAACTCGATGTTCATGATGTTGCTACGACACCACTCACTTGGAGATATCGCTTCTAGGCTTTCTATTGTCTTTGTCTCCATTATTTTCTTTGTTTTTTTTTCTCTTCTTTGTAACTTCACAAATACAACTATATCTGTGTTATAAATGTAGCCTATGTGGTTTCCTAAATATTATATTATTAACAAAACATTATCTTCAGTTTACAATGTATGTTTACACCGCGATATGTACATATTTCTAATAAGTAAGACTGACATGAAATAGTACGTCTGACATTATTTCTAAATGTATGGCGTTTGTTTTACTACACAGAGATATGTAAGACGTTTAATATCGCATGAAGTCTTTTCAAAAATACTTTGTAAATTCCAGTTCAGTTATTGGGAAATATTGACATCTTTGAGTGTTTATTGTGTTATAATGATTATATGTCATAGTTTGTCGGTCATCATGTATGAATGCATGCCCGAATGTCATTGAATATTGCCTAGAAATTCGCAAATTAAATCGTAAATTGTCATAGTGTTATTGAAAATCGATTCAAATTTGTATACAATAATTTTCTATTGAGAATGACAACAGATATAACATTTTATAACAGTGTTAATATTAAATGCATTAGGGTAAAAATTCTTGAATATTATTCAAGTAATGCGTACTAATGAAGGTCACTGTATAATGTGTTACTGGTTAGATTCTTAGTTATTTTTGCAATTGACCTTGTTAATTGTTTCTTAAAAAGCAAAAATACATACCCCTTTATAATCTCCGCCGCTGGAATTATCATTATCGAACTGGCGCTTCCACTTGAAAGCCTTAGGGCGTAGAGTACAGTAACAGTAACCAATAGGATGAAGAACAGCATAGACCCCGCTAAGACCACAGTGTCACAATACACCATACAGTGCTCTCCGCATGGTACATGAAGAAACGTGCCTTTACACTCCCTGCCTGCAGTGGTGCAAGTCGTTCCATCGCATGTTCCTCTTGTATCGCACCGAGGCCCTGCCCAGCCTTCAGGGCACAACTTACAGTTGCCTGTTTTAAAATCGCAGATATTTTCGAAGCAATGCTCAGGACACTTTTTCTCGCAGAAGTCTCCGTACAATCCGACCTCACATGCCGCGCACTTAGTTCCCTCCCACTTCACGGAGCACTTATAAACACAGTAATTTGTTTCTCCCTTGCACGTCTTGTCCTTGCAGTGCGAGCAAAACGGGCACTCGCCTATGGGATTGTCTTTCGGCGCAGGCGCATCGGAGCATTTTTGTGCACACCAGGGACCCTTTGCATCTGCTGGGGAAATGCATCCGTCCCTGCATGCTCCGGTAACGGGATCACAATTGCGGTTTAAACAAGATTTACACTCTGTGCAACTTGTGCCATATGTGCCATTGCTACATGGCTGACACTGCGAGTCATCGCTGCTGGCCATGTAGCCCAACGGACATTCCTCCATGCACGTTCCGTCGAATAAGCAGTCTTTCACGCCACACTCAGAGGTGCAGCTCTTGTCACAGTGAAGGCCATGCTTTCCACGAGGACAAGTCTTGTACACGCTGTTCTGGTTTTTGAAGCCGCAGATGCCGATTGAGTCTCCTTCGCATCCATAGCCGTAGTTGCATTTATCCGACTCCTGCGTTCTGTAGGCTTTCCCGCAGTAGCACTGGTCGCCGTTGCGAAGCGCCGCAAAAGAGAACTTGCCTATTCTGCATATCGTGGTGCAGCTTCTAACGCTCATTTTTAGCCCAATTTTCTTTTGTGTCCATAGTGTGGGGTTGTGCTCCCAACAACCCATATACTGACTGTCAGTTATGGTTTGTCCTTCTACTTTTGTTGTGAGATGGGATATCCAGTATAAAATCATGATGCCTATCTTAGTTATTAATATCCAAGTCTCTTCCTTCATAGTGTCAACAACTAAGAGCTATGCCATGTCTGTCCTTTAATTTGGAGATATATTGTAAAAATAGTCAGATAAAAGGAAATAATATTTACTAACTAGAGTTGGAAATACCAACATTTAGGGGGCTAGAATCAATACCTCGAGTCCTATAAGGCTATATATACTCATCAGTGTCAGTGACACAGACACGGTCATTATCCTGGAGATATTATAATATTGAAATTGTCATTACATGATATCACAAATCGCCTCAATAGTAGATCCAACTATATGTAGATTTTCTATGATATATAACGCCATATCCCAAGTCAATGCCACACTGTTGTCAATGTCGATGCAACGATTGCAAGTAGATCTATGCGACTGAGACCTAGATCTAGGCTAGGTAATATTTTCATTTGACGATTCATTCATGAGACATGTCACATGACGATTTTGAACACTGAATTTAATTTTTTTAAGAATTTCCAGCATGAAACGAGCAATTGACAGTCACAGTGCATGTTTGCATAGAAAACAGTTTAAAACTAACTTTCTAAATATTTTTATTCCAAGAAACAATAACTTGTAAGAGATAATGCCATTATTGTGCCAACGTAGCAAAAAGTACATGATGTACTAAAAAGTAGTACTCTGTAGTTAATCAATGAGTACTGGCGAACTAAACGTTTGGCGCATTCTGTTGCACACGTCAAACGTATTCTGCAGTCAGTTTCTCACGTCAGTCTTCCACGTGTTCCACTCATCAACCACCAACAAAACTAGATCAAAAGTGCTCGGAGAGCGTCGCTAGAACAACGTTGACTCAAGGGTAATAAAGATGTTTAATACCCAAGCCGCAATTGAGATTGGTTAAGACTATACACACGATAGTTTCATAGTCTATGACAGCGCGATCAAAGAGGAAATCAGAATCTGTGCCTCAGTTGAAATGTGTTAGCTACTGATCACGTCCGAGACATAGTCCTTAGGAAATATGTTATCAAGACTGACAAGTCCAACAGCCTCGGCTTGTCATAAAATTTAAAGAAATATAACAGAAATACCAACTCCCAAGCATAACTGAACTCTTCATAAGTGCTCCCTCAAAATCCTCATGGAGGTCCATGATCAGCGGGCGGTCCTGGGGGAAGCATCACAGTATAGGCCTATCCAACAGCTAGCAGAAGAGAAATCTGCTGTCACATTTCTCAGCAAGCAGTTTCAATGCTCACCACATCCATCCACCCTACATGTCAGGAATTCTAGGCAAGTGACACGAGCCAGTGCCAAGCTCCAGCTCCTCACCGGTACGTACCCTCTATACCAAGCAAGACTTCGGATGAAGAAGAGGACAGATG
>CM032659.1:28601216-28649256 GCA_019095985.1 Streblospio benedicti
CATATTGTATGTACTGTACAGGGCATCAAAGAAAGAATTGGATGGAATGTATTAAATCCGAACTGAAGGACTGCAACCTCCTTAATACAGATCGACGAGCTTGTTAGAGACACGTGGAGCTAAATGGATATCAATATACATTTAGCCCACAAGTTTGCGTTGTAAGAAGGACAAGTTTTATTATAAGTTAGTTAACCTAATCTGAATAGTTTCAAACATCCTTAGAATGGTATAAGCATGCAAAGCCATAGGTTGTTTAGTCAGAAAGCGTTGACGAGTTAAAGCAATATGTTTTGTGAAAGATAAAACTTATTTTTAGTTGAATCATGTGCTTATTAACGAGTGCAACCACAGTAGTTTTATTTTCTAAGAATGAAGATCATTGGATTGTGAGTGACTAGAAAAGGCCAGGTATTCATGTGCAGTGTAAATGTTTGGTCACATTGCTGAAGTCAGAATTTATTAACAAAATAACAAATTTTATCACTTGTAAAATTTGCACGTTGTCCTGTAGAGTGCATGTACAACGTATATTAATGCAGGTTTAATGGGGATTCAAAATGAATTAGACATTAGTTAACAAGAATGCACACTTGTATTTAATCAGACTGTCTTCAAGCTTTGCCTATAAATCTATTCTTTGTAAAAGCATGTATCTTAATGGAAATGCTTGAAATTCAATTACAAAATGTACAATGCGAGATGAATTTTAGATGACCTTGGGTTAACAACTGTTCTAGTTTTTCACTTATGATATTTATTCTTGGTGCCAGCTTTTTGTTTTGTTGACACTGTTGTTGGTTGTGTGGCTGTCATGTGAAGGGAGTCTGAAAAACAGTATTTTATTTTGTAAGAAAGTGTTTTGCTGTCATACGCCGCTACCATTTATTTTGTAAATGAAAAGCCCTTAATTTGTAGTAAATAACTGATATAACAGTGTGTAATCAGCCGAAATTTCATTTAACATTTCAATTAATTAGGTCTGTTGTTAAAGTTGTGCCTGAAAAAAAAAAAGCCCGGTCACATATGCATAAGTCAAGTGGAAATAAGATTTATGTTACTGGAAGAGATATTATCTTACGGATCTGCAATCACAAGCCATCGTTGATCCGGACATATTTGCACTGCTATTCGTGTACATGATCAAACAAGTTCCGCATTTTTGCGGACCTCATTACTTTAATTAAATGTGTTAATTCTATTCAGAAATTCTGCAAACATCGAAATATGATTTTTCATAAAAATCGTAAGGTTTTTTTTACCAAGCAGAAACATTGAACAAACAAAAAATACTCCATAATATATTGAATGCACGAATTAGTGCATCAATCAACGGGATCTTTGATTCTGTTGCGTCAAGTCCATGCTATTTGGCGCGCAAACGTGATTGGTTATTGAGACCGTTGTGACACAATTATATATATTTTCTACTATCAAATGTCTTTTTTGTTTATTCATTAATTATCATTATTAATAATTAAACGTAATAAAAACATATTTTGTGCGTATCAAAAACTATGTCAAACATATTAATTGTGTAAATACTAATTTATTTTGGTAAATTAGCACGTTCTTTATTTTGTATTTGGATTTATAATGCACGGGTTTGTTGACATAGATGTGTTAAATGTTTTGAGTATGCAAGTATCGATTAGTTTATGGTGTTCAGTAGTGATTATAGTTCAAGAATTAGACACAAGTGCAGCTTAAGACTAGTGTCAGTGGACATATAGACGAATGCTGCTAGTATTTGGATATTATGAGTGTTAATTCGCAGTGTGATATTGTATAAATATTAAAAGAAGAGTATCCAGTCTACATTATTTCAGAAAATAGACCTATCATTATTCAAAACATGGAATCCTCATCGAGGTATACGAATGGGTATGCTAGTACTAGTCGCTACAGGAATGGTACAGATATGGATCACCAAACATTGGATACGGATTTGGGTTCTAAAGAGCCATATACGGAATACAATACGGATAAACCTTTTATTAATGATGATTATAGGCCTGACCCAAATAAACCTGTAAAAGCCTTTCCTGAAAATAATAGAGCTGCTGTTATGTCAGCTTTAAAAGGTTTGCAGGACAAAATAAGACAATTAGAAATTGAGAGAACCTCCGCTGAAGAAAATTTAAAATCATTAGCACATGAAACATCCAAGTTTAGAGACATTTTGCAATCAGATCCAAATGCTTCTCACATATCGCAGGTTTCACAGGCTTCTCAATATTCACAAGTAACTCAAGAACGAGGTAATCTGTCTCAGCAAAACCATGATGTACACAACAGGTTGGAAACTGCAGAGCACCGATGTGCTTTGCTAGAAAGGCAATTGGACAATATGCGTAAAATGGTATATACTGCAGAGCAAGATAAGGACCGAGCGTTGAAAAGGATGGAAGCAGTAGGGCATCAACGAGAAGAAACTGAAGAGTTTGATATAAGACGGAGATTAGACAAGATTGCTGAATTGGAGCGAGAACACCTGAAATTAATGGCTACACAAACAATGGCGGAAAGCAAGATCCGAGATTTAGAGAACCGGTTGAAGGAAGAAAGACATCATCGACAGCGGATGCAAGATAGAGCTGCTGAATTAGAAACTGTAGCCGAAACAAAGCGAATACTGTCAGCTGCGACGAATGGACATTCTGTAAAAAGCAGCAAAAAGAAAAAACATACTACAAGTAAACACAATGCCAAGAAACCGACAGTGTCATCTGCACGAAGAATGAAACGTCCAACCACTTACGCTCCTGAGAAATACAAGTTAAACTTGGCTGAAATACCATTTGTTGCAGGAAAAGCAACCACACCCAGTCATTCATTGCCAGCGAATTTTCAAGAAGTTCTTTCATTGATGAAAAGCCACAACCCCAAACTGTGCAAGAGTCCGCGGCAACATTCCAGAAACGGGTTTTGTTATGTGAAACAGTCGGCTTGCAATGGCACAGATTCGAGCTCAGAATGTTCAGATATGGGAGAGTTATTGCTTCAACTTCAAGATGAATTTGGCCACATGGGTTTTGAACACCAGGAGCTGAGTCGTCAAATAGCGGATACGGGATGTGATTACAGATTGCGAGAAGACTTGGAGAGAGAGTTGGACTGTCTAGTGGCCAAAATGGAAGCAAAAGGCGAGCAAATTGCCAGGTGTGTTGCGATGAACATCAATAATTTAAAGATCAATCGTTTTCTTGTTTTAAATGTTATGCTCAGTGACTCAGAAAGTAACGTGAAATACAATTAATACAATCAACAGTTATTCGAACTCTGAAATATGTCTAATTAATAAAGCAAAATTAATCAGCAAACTGCATTAGACATTGTCGGCCTATTCATAAGGTTTCATTAAGACATTTTATAAATAATATTTTTTCATTCTTTCAATTTCAACTCAGAATCAGCACATTAGTTTTTTTATGAGTTTTATCCAGACTGTAGTTACTTAGTATATTTTCGATTTTGTAGGATTCTCGTCAGTATGAATTTTAAAAGGCAATTTAAATATCTGAGTAAAAAAAATTATAAACACTTTGAGATCTGTTTTCGGTGCAAGAGAATATAGAAACAAAATGAGATTTTTTTTTAAAGTACTAATCTTCAAATCAAATAAATAACGAACTTTAACATTGCATTTCCAGATTGCGACAGTATCAGACAAAGCAGCACAAGAAGAAAGATAAGAAAAGACCGAAGAGTGCAAGGAGTGCAAGTTCCGAGATGGATGGTGAGGTTCAGGTGACCACAACAATCCGCACAAAAGGTCGCAATGTGGGTCCAGTGTCCATCCGTCCAGGCACCGGTACCAATAGAGCAGTGGCCAGTCTCAACCTTTTCAAAGACATTAAAAAAATACAGACCACTTTGCGGAAAGACGATATTACTTGGGATGAATGATTTTAAAACCGCACACTTTTAGGGTGAATTTTGTAATTAAGTTTTTAATAGGGACACATTCAATTATACTTCTTTGTGATAATATTTTAGAGATAAATTTTTAGCGAAAAATCAGGGATTGCATATTGACATTAGAACATTGATTACCTAAAGCATTTATGCTGTGTTGGTCAATATTTTGACTTCAAACATGCCAATGGATTATCAAGAAACAGATGTCTTACTTATGCAAAGTGTATTATTTGCTAAGTTTGCGAACCTCACTATGCCTAAATCTACTATTTTTATATCTTAAAAATCAATCGTGTTTACTTTGCCTTGTGTTTGACCAAGGCATGTACCACAAAGTCAACAAATGTGATAATTAAAATGTTACTCCTTGCTATGTATATGCTGAAAATAAGATAATTGAATACTCAACCATTCGACCAATGGATTTTCCATTAATTTTAGATTAGGCAATACTGGACTGGTAGTTTATGATTTGAATATTGTGCTTTTTATGTTTATAAATAGATTGTTTTTATATTAGAAATGCTTACAAACTGAAAATGCATTATACTGTTTAGTCAATTGTATACCGATGATTTTAGCTTTAGAATTATTGATCTGTAGCCAGTAGCTCTTCAATAAGAAATGAACATACATTACGAAAAGCAGGTGCTCAAGTGGCTCTTCACTTGATTAATGTTTGCTACCTCTTCAGTTATTGGAGAATGCATTATGAAAATATGTGATAAATTAGATGAGAGTCTAATTCTGTGTGGTTTGCTTGTATCATAGTATTATGTATATCGCCAAAAATTATAATGAATCATGGTCACTGTGGCTTTATTATTCAATAAATTTTGCAAAATTATAGCTCTCTTAATTTTGTAAATGTTAAAAGTTTTTAAAAATACTAGATTATGTCGACATGTTATCAATAAATTTGTAATTAATAAGAAAAACAAAGAATAATAATACCAAGATATTGTAGAATATGAATAAAGCTGGTGTAAGCATAGAAATTAAAAAATAAATTCTGGAATATCTATACATGTATTAAATAATAATTTTTTGTGATTTAAAAAACCCACCAAACACATAAAACTGACTACTGATTTTGTTCTTGGGGAAAAAAAATGCTGTAAATTTTTCTTTCGCTCGAATTAATGCTCGTTGAGTTTTGTACAAATTTAATGTCCTAAAATTAAATTTGCTACAAGTATTGCTTGTTCTGGTCCATTGTTACCTACTCGAACGAAAGGAAATAATTTTGTGTATTTAAAAAACATTTTGTAGCATTTGCAAAATATTTTTGCTTTTCAGTATTATCAAGTGGTACAGAATTTATATTGTTTATTAGGACTGAGAACTGTGGCAGATTTCCTAAACATCACGTTTTAGTGAAACAATCCATCTTTTTAGCTCTACAGATCTTTATTTTGTGCAGCCTTTGGAGGCTTTTATAACATCATAAACTAATAAGCAATTATAAGAACTATTTTTATGCTTTATTTTGAACGAAATAATTAAAACAATATATGTGTAAAATACTACTGTCATTAGAATGTACTAAATACTCCTCAGTAAGGCAACTAATCATGATTCTTATAAAGACAACAAGAAATAAAGTACATTACAAATTTTATTTTGAATGGAATGGTTCATGTGGTTGAACATCTGATCTTTTAACATGATCATGTGAAATACATCACAGTACATAGAACTTCAAATAAATCGTGTTGCAAATAATCATGAAGTTAAGCCAAAGTTATTTCCATAAGTAAAAAAATCATTTAAACAAAAAGAAAAAGTATGTAATTTCTAAGAGTATAATTTAATTAATCAATGTTTCAGTTGTACATAATTATTGCAATGTAGGGCATTATACAAATTCTGAGTATAAAGTACAGTACGCATATTTAGGGCCTTGGACTTAAACATACCCAACATTGTTGAGAAGCACGCTTTCTCTGAACAATACATAAATATCATTGATGAGATTCACACAAAATTAGTGAAATCTATATTTTGAAGGTCACTTTTTCATTTGAGTATTTGAGTGTATATTTTGTTGTCTGAATAATTCAGACACATCTGCTCATTTGCCAGTCCTGTCATTTTCAGTGTAAGAGATGCCGCTAGAGCACACTGTGGTTTGAAGATTCATCTTCTGAGATCTGTCTATCTGGGTTTTCCCTGCCAAAAAGAACAGAATATTGATTCAAAACATGAAACAAGAAATATTATTATTGAACATACTTTATCAAGCCAACCACGGCAGTTAATGGTTTCAAAAGTTCTATTTACTTGGTGTACAGTAGCTTGTTTCATATCAAATAATTTGTATTCATTTCTTTTGCTACTGTTAATTATAGTCAAACAATGAATCTAAATAAATTTCAGAAAGTATTTATTAAGGATAGTTTTTAATTTTAACGTTTTCGAGTTACACTCCCTTTCAAATCAGTAAAAACATAAAATGAATATTAAAACCAGTACAATATAAATAATACACATTAAGATTGTAGGATTACAAAGTTAGCAGAACATTTGAACTATGGGACTTATGTGCAAGGATTGTTACAGTTATTGGTTTATAGTTCACAAATTATATTTAATTTCATTAGTAAAAAATTTATTCTTGGCACTGCAGGTGTTACTGTTCATACAGCCATATTTTGACTCCTGTGATTTGACTCTCAAACACAGTTGTGCATGTATTAACCACTTTCCTTTTTCAAGTTTTCTTACTTTGCCAGACTTGTTCTCGACATGACCTAACCATCTCAATCTTCATCAAAAGTCACAGATATGAAAAAAGTATCTTTATGCATTTGTTGATGACATCCTTACCATGCGCCATCTCCGTCTCCATATAAAGGACTATGAGTCGCCTCATCTAAGCCGCCCTCAGTCCCGTCTGCTCTCTCCTTCAACACAGCAAAATCAGCATTGATTACGATGATAGATTGAACTATTATCTCAATGCAAGTTGAAAATGTCATGGAAACACTTCATGACATTTATTTTGTTCTTATTTTGTAATCATTGATATTTATGAATTATTTTTCTCAAATTCTCCAAATATGTCACGAATATCATCGCTTTACATTTATATATCAGCTGATATTTATGACTTGATGAGTCAAGTTGATATTTAGAGCAATCTCAATATCTGATTCAAATATCTAAATGACTCGCAAAATGAGAAAAATAAATGTCATAAATGTCAACATCCCACCCTACAAATATCTTTTTTTTGAGAAAAAAAAAGTCAAAATGACTTGCGAAATTGCTAATACAATGCATTCGAAATAACCAGACTCGTGCAATAAAGTCAAAAACTTGCTGATGTTCACGTACTTGTACTTGTAACGCATAGAATTGTCACACCCATTGGATCTCTGTCAGGCTAATGTGAGATTGAACAAAAGTGTTCATGTACCGCAGCATTTAAATAGGAAAGCATTATCATGGTGTCGTGCAAACACTAAATGAGTACTTTTCATGGAAATTGAACCATCTATCAAGTGATATTACTCATTAACTGTCGTATGAGCATTAGTCATTAGGTGATATTTGTTATTTTCTATCATCATATACTCAAGTTACAAAGAAAACATGAGTCTCATCACTAAATTTTGTACAGTAATTAAACAAAATCATTCCATTACAAAAAGCTGTAGGTTGTCCAGGGACCTGGTGTAAATTGTAAAGTTGACAGCAAAACTTGCATCACGACTATAAACCACCACATTTACATTTACTTTGAAAATTTCTTGCACAGACAAGACATTCAAGCATTCCTGATGGGGACACTTTGGCAGTCAGGTTTTTTGTTTTTTTCATTTTCATACACGCATTGATGGCCTGTAAAAAACTTTTTGGTTAGGAAATAAAATGGGTCTATCTTGCCCCCCCTGGATCTGCCTATGCGCTAATGATGATGCTGGCTGTGTTTACCCGTGGCTTGGCCTCGGCCGCCCTGAGAGACGTGGGCAGTGATTGGTCGAGCCAGGAGAGCTCACACCCCGTGAACAGACGGTCCAGCGCTCTACGCACACAGCACACCAGTGCTACCTGGAAGTGATAGAAAAGCCCGTTTTGATCGTGTATTAATTCTCATCATCAATATTAGCTAAATAAATGCTGCCTATCTCTCGCATGTTACACCTGACGTCTGCCATTAGAAATCCAATCGGTACGTCAAGCGAAAATCATTCGATGTGTCATGAATATTAAACATCAAGAATATGAGTTTTATTTTCATTACACTTGCAATGGAAAAGGCAACGTCGTCTATTGATACTGGATTTTACAGAACACATTTACTTTTGATTGAGCATTATCTTTAAGTTAGTTAACTGTAGCAAAAGAAATGAATACAACTTTGACATGAAGCAACCTATTATACACCAAGTAAATACAGTTTACCACCTCTCAATTATGACCACCTCTATACTGAGACCACCTCTATAAAACCAGACCATTTTCACTCTATCCCAAACCTTCACAAAGCTACCAAAACAAACCTCTGTACTAGAAGAAAATAAATCTATTGAGACCACCTAACACTGGTTCAAAGGTGGTCCTAATAGAGAGGTTTTACTGTACTGTACACCAAGTAAATAACTTTGGAAGCATAACTGGCCGGAGTTAAATTGAAAAAAAATTCTTGGGCTGGGCTGTTTGTGCCATCCATAACATTAAACACATTTAAGAAATTATGAAGTCCAAAAGGTACTAAAATTTAATTTTTTTATAACTGACCGCGAAAGGGAAGCCGACTGCACCCGGTGCTGCTGCTCCTCACGGCCCATGGCGCGGCACTCGCGCTGCCTTCACGTGAACACGTGTCTGCACGCAACGCCCGCAGCCTGCGCGCAGCGTACAGGCGTGGTGGGCCGGGTATTTTCATAATGCCGCAGCAGCAGCAGCAGCCGCTCTATGAACTGCAAGCAGGGGAGGGGGGGTGTAAAGCTATTGATGAAAATCCAGTCAGCGACATTCTTTTCCTAAATCACCAGTCACCAATAATAGATTCGATTACATTTCATGCACTTAAATATACAGGCGGTTCATGATTGACGCTCAAGATTTAGGGCAAGTCACCATGGTCACCAATCATAGCCTATCCAATGAGCAGATCCCCAGTCATCAGCCTTGATGAAAATACATTCACCAACGTTTTTTTCCTAAATCACAGATACATGTATATTGCATTGTCTTTTATCCAATGATCAGAATTGTAATTGAATAGGTTTCATCACATTTCACGCATCACAGATACAGATAAAAATAGTGGCAGTTCATGATTCACTCAAGATTTAAAGAGGCCATGAAATGAAATTTGTAATTTTGCTCAATTCAATATATATTTAGTAACCAATAACATGTAACACATCTGCACATTCCATTGCACTGTCACATTGCCCGCAGCTGATAAACACAGCATTTTCAGTACAGCTTATCTCAGAGGTTTTTCAGCCATCCGCCATCATGTAATGAGCATCCAATAAATGACTTAGGGAGTTTGTGTCAGTAGCTAGATGTGTCTAGCTTATCAAACATAGTTGCTGTATTTTTTGTGTGATCACTAGTTTCATATATTTGTTCTTAAAATGCCTAATTATTGTGTTGTATTTGGTTGTATGAACACTCCATCAAATATTGTTAGTCTACATCAAATTCCTATAGGGATAAACATTTTTTTAAACTATGGAAAGGCTTTGTCTCAATAAACAAGAGCAAAGTGGTTACCCACTTCTACATCAACCATTTGCAGTGCAGAAAGGATTCATTTGAAAATGCAATGATGGTAGATATGGGATTAAGTAAGAAATGTAAGTTAAAAAGTAATACAATCCCAACTATACATATTCCAGGAAATTAAAAAGATAAGATTCCAGTATCAATCATAAGCAATACACTCTTTCTTATAACAAAGTTAGACTAAATTAACTTGCTTTCGTGTAGATTATTATGTATGAAGATGCTTTTTATGTTGTTTGTTTCAACAACAATGAGACAATTACTTTATTTCAAAATGTAGTTAACACATGAATATCATGGTGCAAGTGCTAACCCTTAGATGTTTGAACCAGTAAATGACACAGAGGAAAATCATATGAGGATGACATGTGAAGTAGAAGCAGAGAATGAAGACCATCCCAGGTTGTTAAAAAATGACTAGTAAAAAGTAAGATAGAATAATTACTAATTATTCCATATCTGTAAATAAGAAAGAGAAGCAATGCCCTATAACACTAAACAGCTGACCAGATCAGTATGTTTATTATCAAATGACAAGACATATTTCTTTCCAAAAGTGGTTACATGAGTAGTTTTTAGTGAATTATTGACTGGATGACTAGATATGTATTCATCATACATACATCCGTGTTGTCTAAAATTAAACAAATTGCAAATGCTTTTTATGTTTCTAATATAATATAAAGTATAATTGTCCTTTAATACATACCAATCATATGATGTCCAGTCAATAATTCACTAAAAACATGTAAGGGTTAGCACTTGTACCATTTTATTCATGTGTTACTACATTTTGCCTTAACTAAAAATCTTCTGAATCAATTTCTGATTCCACCCTTAGAATAGAAGATGAATCTGCTTTGGAATGCATAATGTAAACATAAAAAGAGCAAAATTTTACAATGGTCACATAAATGTGACATCCAGACACATACAAAATCAACTGTCAAACAGATAAGAGAAGATGGCAACAAATCCAGTTGATCCCTAGTATGACGTCAGCTCACTACCAGGCGGCGCTCATAAGATTTCTAGCAGACAGCTTTGTGAGATAGAAAAAAATGTACACTGCAGCTTATCTATGGTAGCTGGCCACAAAATACACGCAGGCATGCATTTAGAGTGTACTCATACATAACTTGTTGCAATAAAAAATCATTTCATGGCCTCTTTAAGGCAAATCACTTATAATAGCCTTTGCAATGAGCAGATCACCACTCACCAATGATAGGTTCCATCATATTTCACACACTTAAATACAGACAGTTCATGATTCGCAGTCAAGATTTAGGGCAAATCACCAATCACATTTTTACTATATTACCTCCTCTGCAAGCAGCTGTTTTTAATTAACGAAACGTGGAAAGTTCTATTGCTTGGAATGTTAGAAACGATAAAATGTTCACATAATCTATTATGATATCTCACTTGACATAAATTTCATGGATTTTTTTTTATAATGTAATTAAATATGAAATAGGTCATTGTAAATAGTTCAAATGTAATTAGGTCACTGATAAACCCCTTGAAGGGTTGGGTATTTTCTATTATACTTTAGTTGATTAGTATCTTGTATACAATACCACGTCACTATAATAAACAAACAAACAGCAGCATGAGGGACTCAACACAATGAACCAAATTATGTACAAACAATATGACATTAATGTATAAAAATATCATCATAAATTAGCATTGATTACATATTACGAAAACATTTTTGGAACATGAAAACAGTGCACTGTTTTGCTTTTCACTGCTATTGAATAAATTCATTCATTGTTCAATAATTTCACAAACAGGAAAGTGTAGAGATGAATTTATGATTTTTTGTGAAAAATCCATTGAAACCCACTGTTTAATAATTTTTTGGACATTTTCAATGTCCATCTTCTGAGACTTCTTTTTCTGTAACCGGATGGCAGCACGTGACAGTAAAAGATGTCAGTCAGTTTCAAAATTTATTGTCACGTGCTGCCATCTGGTGACAGAAAGAGAGGTCTCAGAAGATGGACATTGAAAATGTCCGAAAATATTAAGACAGTGAGTTTCAATGGATTTTTCACAAAATCAATGAATTTATCTATATAAAAAGAAATCTAATGAATCTGTTAACAAAGGACCGTGTAATGTTTCCCACCTGGTGTCCTGCCAGAGCTGAGAGTCCCATGTAGAGAAACACTCCGTATATCACCGGCAGCGGCACGAACTGAAAACAACAGTCTAGTGTGCAATTCAATAGTTGCATGCTTCAAAAATTCAAATATTATTGTTCTTATATTTCTATTTAGTGCTAGGTAATTTTCAAAAATAAAATAAAACTAATAAATCAAAAATGTAATCTAAACTGAGAATTTAATCTTATAAGTTTTCAAACTCAAACGGTTTGACCAGTCATCAATACATTGGCTTTATTACGACTTTTTTTAGAACTTCCGCTCAACTGCCGGGAGAGTTCCACTACATAACGTACTCAGATATTTCGTTGCTAGATACAACATCCCTTTCCTTCTTCACAAAGAACAAATGTAATGTTAAACACTGGTTACATCCATTTAGTTACACTGTCAATGAATAAATGTCATGCAACTTTGCCTTTGCGTAGCCAATACATATTTAACTAACAAAACATCTTAATTTAATTAAAGTAGAAGCATGTCATGAATTAGAGAATAACAAGTTGATCAAATTCTCACTACCTTCAACTTTAAACTTAACTATTGCCATTGAAACCATTTTGAACAATAACTTATGTACACACTTGTATTGCCAATAACTTGTATCTGCTTGTCAAACATAGACATACACATTACAGAAAATAATCAACATTTCCTTCACAATTAATGTTCGTCACTATGAACTAAGTCATTACATACACTACTTTTTAAAGGTATGTCTACTACAAAGTCTTGATATTTTGTTGGCAATTTCCTTTCCCTGGTAAGTCTAGGACGACTAGGTGTTGCTTCCGGCACACTTTCATTTACCAACACTTCGCTATTTGTATCGTCCTGTACAAATGGTTTCACAAAGGATGAATTTCTCCTTTTCATTGCACCATCTTTGCTTTCCATCACTATCTCATTTCCTTCTTTAGCTTTCACTGTGTATGGGTCCACTTCAAAATTAGGTACTAGCTTTCCCTTTTTATCATTTCTAACCAGCACTTGTGACCCTACTTCAATGTTTTTCTCTGTGGCACCAAGTTTTTTATCAACATACTCTTTCTGCTGCAATTTCTTTTCCCATTCTCTGTCTCTAGACTCTTCGTTACTAATGTTACCATCAATTCTCAGCTCTGGTAGCTTTGTCCTTATCTCTCTACCAAACATTAACTTGGCAGGTGACTCTCCAGTTGTTATCTGTGGAGTGGACCTGTAGGCTAGAAGATATTTCATGAGCTCTTCTTTTAAATCCTTCTTTTCAACTTGAGCTATTTCCAACGTTTTCCCCAGCGACTTATTTTGAATCTCCACTTCACCATTGGCTTTCGGCCACAGTGGTGTTGACTTCCTGTGTTCGATTCCATGCTGTCTCAAGAATTCTTCAAATTCTTCGCTCACAAACTGACGTCCATTTCACTTCTTATTGAAAATGGTATTCCGTGACGACATAACATAGGCAATATTGCATCTATCACTTTATTGCTTGTAATAGACTTCATCACGGCTACTTCATAGTACCGACTATAATAATCGACTAATACCAGGATGTGCTCACCATTTGGCAATGGTCCCATCAGGTCTACAGCCAGATCTTGCCATGGCCCTGTTGGTGGTAACACTCTCCTTAATGGCTCAGGGGGAGATAACGGTCCGACTACTTGACATCCATGGCATGCTTTGCAAATAGATTCCGCATCTTTTCCCATCTTAGGCCACCAGACCTTTGACCTTAACCGTAGCCTGGTCTTAGTTATTCCTTGGTGTCCTTCATGTGCTAAGTTGAGGACCTTTCGTCGTAATCCCACTGGGATAACGATCCTATTCCCTCGAAGTACTAAGTTTCCATATACAGTCAGTTCGTCCTTGATTGCACTGTAGGATGGAAGTTTGCACTCAAACCAATTTCCTTGTACAATGTATCTCCTGACAGCTTGAAGCTCTGGGTCTTTCTCAGACTCTATTTCTACGTCTCGAGCGCTAATAGCTGCTGGCATATTTTGATCCACTATGAGTCTCACAAAATCGACTTCTTCCCCACTGATATCTTTGCAGTTCCCTGCCTTCAACCTGGACAATGAGTCAGCTATGTTGGTTTTCCCTGGACGGTAAACCACCTTGTAATCGAATCCTTGTAGTCTAAGGACCCATCTTTCAATTCTTGCGGAGGGTTTGGACTTATTTCCATAAATCACTTCCAGAGGTTTGTGGTCGGTTTCAATTTCAAAACATCTTCCTTGCACATAAAGTGCAAACCGTTCACAGGACCACACTATGGCGAGCGCCTCCTTTTCGGTCTGTGAGTACCGTTTCTCCACATCCGAAAGACATCTTGATGCGTACGAAATCACCCTCCACACATGATCCTGCTGTTGCAACAACACCGCTCCCAAACCTCCTGGTCCTGCGTCGCAAACAATCCTTGTCAATGAACTGTCTTTGAAATACGCTAGTGTCTCTCTACTTGTAATTAGGTCTTTTAACTCCTGAAAAGCTTCTTGCTGTTCTTTTTCCCATTTAAAACATTCACTTTTCCTCACTAGCTTCCTCAACGGTTCCGCTACGCTAGCGAAATTTGGGATAAATTTTGCACTATATTGCACTAAACCAATAAATGATCTCACTTCAGAGACATCTTTGGGTTGACCTGCATTCTGGATGGCTGCTATCTTTTCCTCACTTGCACTCACTCCATTTCCACTTAGGTCATGACCAAAAATGTCAATTTATTCATTCTGAACTGACACTTTTTCCCATTTAGTGTCATACCAGACTGGCGAATTCTGTCCAACGCTGCAAACAAATTCTCGTCATGTTCCTTCATATTTCGCCCAAATATGATTACATCATCAGCAATGTTTGCTGTCCCTTTGCACCCACGTAACATGTCTTGTATGATCTTCTGGTAGATTTCGGGTGCTGACGTTATGCCAAACATCAGACGCTTGTACCGATAGATTCCTTTGTGAGTGGTAAAAGTAGTTATATCTCTTGAAGACGGTTCCAACTGGATTTGATGAAATCCCCACTTTAAGTCAATTTTACTGAACACTTTTGCCCCATTCATGTCGAAAAAGTACATCATCCACTGTTGGAATAGGGTGTCTCTCTCGAATAATTGCTGTGTTTGCACGTCTCATGTCAACACACATACGGATATCGCCATCTGGCTTGTTGACTACCACTAAAGGTGAGATCCATTTGCTAGGAGTCTCTTTGACCTCCTCTATTATGTCTTGTTCTAACAGTTCATTTAACTTTTTTCTCCACTTTTTCACGGAGGCCATATGCAATTCGCCTCAGTGGTTGTGCTACCGGTTTTACATTTTCATCTATGTGTAGTTTTAGTTCTATTCCTTTTAACTGTCCTACCCCACTGAATATGTCCTTGTACCGACTTATTATGTCTTTGTTTTCATTACTGGAGATCTGGTTCACTACTTCCGGTCCCACTCGCAGTAAATTCAACTTTTCTGCTGTGTCCCTTCCTAGCAAGGGGACGCCTTTCCCTTTGAAAACCACAAACTCTGCCATTTCAGCTTTCCTCGTCTGTTTGGACATTATTTCTGCTAAAAACACTCCCAGGACATTCAATTTCTCCTCTTGCCCATAGGCAAACACTTCCTTGCCCCTACACTCTGACTTACATCGTATCCCACTTTCCTTCATTTTACTCCACAAAGTGGAGTCGATTAAGTTGCACGTTGACCCTGAGTCCACTAAGACATTGATGTCTACACCACCTATATTCACTGCTATATCCCCTATATCGCCGCTGTTACCACTCTGGAAAGCATATTCAACACTATTTACTTCAGCACTATTTATTGACCTAGCACTATCCGGATCTTTTTTGTATTTTTCCTGTTTTGTATGACACACCTTAGAAAAGTGTCCCAAGAGACCACACTTTTTACATTTCTCCTTTTTTCGCCGGGCAACTTTTGTCATAGGCATAATGTCCACTTTCGCCACAGCGATAACATTTTCCGGATTTTCCTTTCTCTCCTTTGCTTGTCTTTGAGGCTTTCTTTGAGAACGAAGACTTTCCTTTACCAATGGCATTAACGGTGTCTGCATTTCCTGTAATTTTCATTGAAGACATTTGTTGCTCAACAGCTTCAATGGATCTGGCTAATTCCTGTAGTTGAATTAATGTGTTTGTGTCTGCTCTCTCCAGAAATTTTCGTCTTATTATATCACTTGAACATTTCTCAATTACTTGATCACGAATGTTCTCATCCACATTAGTAAATTCACAATATTGTGCTTTCTGTCGTAGCCTATAAACAAACTGGTCAATTGTTTCATTTTGTTGCTGCTGCATCTTTCTAAATAAGTGTCTTTCATAGGGAATATTTCTTTTAGGTGTAAAATGGTCTGTTAGCATTTTGTCAACTTGCTCATAATTTAAATCACTCTCACTTCGATCTCCTAGTAGTGTAAAGTAAAGGTCCTGTACTTCAAGTCCACCCGAGTGTAGTAATAGGGCTATCTTTTGAGAGTCATTTGTCACCGACTTTGCCCGTATATAAATGTCAAATGACCGTTTCCACCTTTTCCACCTTTCACTGAGCTCGTTCTGATCTCCCTTCAGCTCAAACTTACACAGTCCCCCCTCTAACATAGAAAGTCCCGACATGTCTTCTTCTGTGACCTCAGGTTGTTGACTGTGTTCAGGTGCTGGTGAATTACTATCCACTTCTTCTTCGCCTGTGCTGTTTTCTGGAATGTTCTCCTCCTGCACATGCGCAGAAGATGCTTCTGGATTGTCACGTTCGTCTGCCTCCGAATATGTGTCTTGACTCACACTATCCATCCAGGCCGCACATTCGACTATCTACTTAAGCTGTATTTACTATAATAACCAACTCACACTGTAAAATAGAGAAATTGCTTCCGCTTTAATCCAAGAGTCTTGAACCATCCGCATGTGCATAATTCAAAGTCACAACAACGGTATATGAAACAAAAAGAGCATTGAAATAAAAACATTACTGAATATTTACACAAGAGTCCAAGTATTTCATAGTTTTTCCCAATGTAATGGGGTCATCCATAAGTGTTTTATCTTTAAAAATTTCAATAGAATGTGCATTCATTATGTCTATGGGAAGCATATTCCATATGCGAATGGTGCAACAGAAAAAACTATATTTATACCAGATGTATTCGCAAAAATCATTCATTATAAAGATATCCTGGGAGATTTACTTTTCCATCATTTAGCATCTACTACCAAATGAACTTACTGAAGAGACTCCCGATGATAAATGTCATTTTGACGTATTGTAGACTTTTCGTGATGTTGCTGTTGTCAACCATTCTTTTTAAGTCTGTTTGTTTGAAAACTGTGTTGTGGTTGTTTAGAAAAGAATGATAAATACAAAACCGAGTTCATTTTGTAACACGACTTATTTTATCGGGATTCGTTCTTGTGACATATATGTGATACGTCACATGAACTCACCCAATAAAAAAAGTCATACAACAAACTCACCTGGTTTTATACATATTTGCTATAAGTCGCACTTTAGGGTGTCCAAAAATTTGGCTTTTTCATTGTACAGCTTAGCACATTTGGGTTCCAATTGGTTTGGTGGCCAATAACAAGAGGGCAAAACTTCAGATTGCTGCTTCGATGTCTTCATTTTTGAAAATCTACCTCACAATCTGGGAATTTAGCTCCAAAACGCTAAAATCGACTATTTCAAAAACATTAGAATAAATACTAAACAATACAAATTTCATTTTGCACATTAAGCATGTCTTTTATAGTTATGTATTTTATTAATGGAGTCCTATATGTGACTCGTAACTCAAATTGTGTGCTTCAAAGGCAACTACATTGAAACGGATTTGATCTTCTTTTGAAAGTGGCTTTGTCATTTTCTCAAAGCTCCTTAAGTTCCATAACTCACACATATTGATACAGTTGCGTTTGGTGTGGTCTAAAAAGAGTAAACTATAGTCTGTCTCTTATTATCTACACCATGAAAATAGCAGTTTTCAAGAACATGTGAACTTGTAAACTAGGTGTCAAAACATGCATGATATATGACACTATGCACTTTGACCCTCTAGAAAATATTCCATACATAACACTATGACACATAAAGTACTGCACTCTGTAAAGTTTATGGAAAATACACTAACACTTGAGTACATGTATGTTGCAATGTATACAACAATATTAGTAATTTTGCCATGAATTCTAATTACCTTTGCCAATTCTGCACCAAATGGTGTTATTTTTATCGAAATCTGTTTTGGTTCAAGGAAGTTATGTGACAAAAGGTGGGTTTGAATACCATATTCATTCTAATAAGCGCACAGTTTGCTTACAAAAAACAAATTTCAAACAGAAACAAATGTAGAATATTAGTAATAAGAGCACCCCGACAATTTTTCGCGGTTCTAGCATTTTTTTTTTAATTGCTCACCGCAAACATTCTTTCACAATGCAACCGGCGTGTTTTTCACAATGCGACCGGCGTGCTAGTCTTTTTCACAACGCGCCCAGCACATACCGACGTGTTAGTCTTACAATATGGCGAGATAAACATGAAATCTTTGGGGTGAAAAACGCATAATTTGATTAATTTAATCTGTGTAAACATGGGGGTGCTCTTAATGGGGCTGGTGTGCTTATAAGAATGAATACGGTGATTAAAATCTCTACTATAGCGACCTGACTGTGCATGCTGAGCACCAGGGGAGGCCGAGTGTGGAGCAGGCTGCCACCAGCACCGCTAGCACTGCTAGGTCCAGGTGCACCCCGCCGGGCTTCTGGAACAACAACAACAACACCCGGGGACTCAATAGGGCGAAACATTTTACTTGTCTTCTGTAGTTATGTATTTTATTATTGGAGTCGTATGTGACTAGTAACTCGAATTGTGTGAGATTCTAAACTTGATTGTGTGTTGTTTGGTGACGCTGCATAGTTCTAGCCTTGATCGGGTGTTGTTTTGTGACGCTGCATTGTTCTAATCTTGATCAGGTGCTGTTTTGCTATAATTCGTGATTCTAACCTCGATCGGGTGCTGTTTTATGACGCTGCGTGGTGCTAACCTTGATCGGGTGCTGTTTTGCGATGACGCGGCCAGTGACGTGGAGGTCTGTGGCGAGGCTGGCGGCAGCCATGACGGCGGGCACGGCCGCCAGCGAACGAGCCACCAGTGGGACAGCGCCGCAACGCCCACAAACCAGGACACCCGCGAACCCGCCGGGCTGAGGCGACAAACACACAGTCAGTCAGTCAAGAGAGTAGAATCAAATACTAAATCCTGCATTCTGATTGGCTTATTTCTCCATAATGCCATGATTTAATTTATTTTCTCGTACCGTTCCCTTCATTATTTTGTTTTGTTAAGGGCTATTTGCCATCATACAACTCTATTGAGGACATACACTAAATCCTGCATATAAGATTCTTGAGATTCGCTATATGCAGCATATGATCGCATTTGATTCTATCTTTGTTCTATTTTTACTGCCTTATCTTCTAAAAAAGTATTTTTGCATTTTAAGAACACTTTAGACCACGTTAGAAGATTAGGCAGTAAAAATAGAACAAGAGGAGTAGAATCAAATACTAAATCCTGCATTCTGATTGGCTTATTTCTCCATAATGCCAATTTATTTTTCAACCGTTCCCTCCAAGCTTTTTGTTTGTTTGGGTCTATTTGCATACATTGCATGCATGTTTTTCTATGAGCAGCGTAAATGAGACATCCAAACTGTTAAATGTAAGCTTCTTTTAGGCTTTTTTTTATCTTGATTTGCAGACAACTAGTCGCGACATGTTTCACATATAGGGTAAACCAGCCTAATTGTGGCCCTATTAGTTTTGTCCATTTACTGTTTAAAACGCTTGTTATTACATGAAATTTCATCATACATGTTTTTATAAAGTAAACTGCAAAAAACTGAAGAAGCCAAAATAACTCTGGTTTACCCTACGCGTATATAAAAAAAAAGCCAGCCCCAACACATTTGTGAACTCTCTTGCACATAAATCATGTGTCATTTGATAATGGATGCAAAAGAATTGATTTTCAACCAATACACTTGCCTTGATTTCCGATGGAACATGTAGTTTTGGAGTGTTGATTCCGACGTACACGTCCAGCCCACACCAGAGCAAGATGGCAATGACCACAGCAAAATCACCAACTGTTTGACGAATCTAAGGGCAGCCACAGTTCATATATCATCATGTCTTTATTATTTGTGCATCTGTCTTGAAATATTATCACTAAAAATCTCTGCTTTTAGATATTGTATCACCGACTAATTCATAAAATTTAGAATGCATGTTCATATACCTTTACAATTTATTAAATTGAAGACAGATTTTTCTATTAATTCAAAACTTCTTTATTGATTTTCTAATTCAAATTAATCAGTATCTAATTAGACTGTTTACCCTTGAAATTAAAATATAGCCATAAAAATGTGAACACTAATGAATATAATAACTGACTAGAGCACACAAAAAACAATTGGAATTTCTGTGGAAGAATCTTCAAAGTTTTCAGTGCGCACCATGAAAATCACAATGACACCTGTATGGTTATCATCATGAAACATTTTGCATACTTACAAAAGCTGGAAAGAAGTTGGAATCTCTGAACGTGTGCAGAGCATATGCAACAAGGGACGTCCCGAAGAACAGAAAGAGGGAGAAGAGAAACACGTCTGGTTCGGACAAGGTCACCTACAGAAAAACCGGAGTTATCAAAATATCGCCTTCACAGATCCATGAGTTTAAAATATCGCCTTATAGTCTCACAGATCCGTGAGCGTAGGGCAGAGGCATTTTACAAGCACTGTCTTGTATTAGTAGCTGTCTCTTGTTTAAACGTTGGGTCGATGGGGTGTTTGAAATCAATAAATACCCGGATGCCCATTCAAGAAAATATGGTACCAAAATAAAACATTTTTTTTACTTCAGAAAGCATTGATGATGCGGCAATTTGTGATTTATTAAAACTTTCGTACCTTTTACCTTATACTCTGTTCTGCATGATACGGTACAAGCAGCTCCAAGAACTTTTTATACATCGAACACTAGTCCCAAAAGTGGTCCTAATACAGAGGTTCTACTGTACGTACAATGCCATGTCACTATGATAAGCAAACAACAACCAGACCTGCGTGTTGTTGCAGGCGGCTCCCACGAGCTCCCAGCCGTGGCGGGTGCAGTCTGTGGGTGCGAGGCACGCGTGCGACACTACCAGCCGCAGTCTGGCAGAATGGCAATGATAATAAGACTTTGTTGCAAAAGTACACAGAGGGTGTCATATGATTGCTAGAAATACATAGATCATAGGCTTTCACTTAAAAGAAAAAAAATACAATGTACTTATCATGTGGTAACTTTACTAATGAGCACACTTTGTCGACACGGTTTAGATGGTACTCAATATAGGATTTGTCAGGGTATGAAACTCATGAAAATTTGCTCCCTCCCCACCGGGCCGGCAACTCTGAAAAGTAGCCGGCCCAGAATTTTTTGCAGATTCATTAATACTGTAAAACTATATCCTTTTACTTATTTAATTTTGTGTATATACAAAACAAATTTTGTTTGTTCATCTCATTCTTCAACTAGCACCCACTTGAAATTTTCCTTCAACGAAGGCACAACGATGCGTTTTCTCTTGGTATTATCATACTAGGCATTATAAAGTTTTACATCTTCATGTGATCTTTTTTGTGTTTGTGTTTTAGGAGGGTTGCAGCTGAAATGAACTTATACTTGACTGCTTTAAAGAATTTGACACCATGTCTGATCCATACTTAAAAACAATATACTACGTTAATACCTGCTACTAACCTGACATAAATCATCATTGGATATCAATAAAGGGAGGCCATGGAAAATGTGCCAAAGATATTGATTGACCAAGCTACTGGGTCGCAAATGACAGTCTAAACGCACACCGAGATGTTTATATACGCTAAAAGTCAATGAATGAACCACAACAAGATATACTTATTTAAGTATATTGATTTACTTCACATCTTACCTTAGAAACCGTTATAACGGCAGCTGTTTGGTGTAGTGTGTTTTATCAACCCCATTTGATTGACAGGCACGATGGTCGGTGCATGAAACAAGGAAATCACGGAAATATCGAGCAGTATGCTGCTTCAAAAACGTTGCCGGCACGCCGGGCCGTGAACCTTTGTAATTAACCGACCCGGTCCGTGATCAGCCGGCGCCGGGTCCTCGGGCCGGCTCTATTTCATACCCTGGATTTGTACAGTACTGATATCGTCAGAAGGATACAGAATCGAAACGAAATTGGAGGAATCGGCGTAAGAAAAAGTATTAATTCGTAACAATTCAAAACAAAGTTACAGCTATCACGATTTTCTTGGAACTGCACAATCACCGAAACTACGATACTTATGATTATCAAAATAAACATAAAAAACGTAATAATCAGAATAAATTCTTACACTTCCGCACAATGGCTGCTACCTTTCGCTCATAAATATTCAGATTTGTTTGACCATTCTCGTTTGTTCCTGCCTCAAAGTGAAAGCGGAACTACGGAAGCCATACAGACACCCAATGAAATGAAAATCTGTCAAAATGTTGCCGTGATTTTGAACTTTTAGAAATATTCTTTTTATTACGGGAACCTCCTTAAAATGTGTAATATAAGGGGAACAATCGGAATAAACGTAACTTCAAGAAAGTTATGAAGAAAGCTGTAATTTGCGAAAGCTACAGAACCTTTTTATGTTCGTAATAGTCGCAACAAAGAGAAAAATTGGGAAATAAACGAAATTCTCGAAATTTTTCTTCTGTATCCTTCCTACGATATCAGTATTGTACATACTCGTAGAAGATGTTGATGCAGTCCTTGGCCGCGAGCGTGGACCAGTTGTAGGTGTCGAACATGGACCTCGCCGTGACGTTGGTTGCCGTGGTTACGTTGGGAGGCAGGTCTGGCTGCCGGCAGTGGCACCGATACAACGCCACGTCCTCGTCTGAAGACACAAAACAAAGTGTATACAGGATGTGTGTAAAAAGCTTCAATTAATAGCAGATAATCTTGCTTGATTTTTTTTTCATCTATGAATTATTCATTATGAATTGACAGAGGGTGTATTATATGGTACAGCATGTTATACCTGAAGCCCTGCCTACACCACTAAGACTTCCTTCAAACCGTATCCGACGAGACGTCTTAAGAAGTTTGATAAAAAAAATGCAGACGTTTTGTCTTTCATGGAGCCTGTCTACACCGCAAAAACTCTACAATTAGTCTGCACTTTCTACGTAATATGCGCAGTGTACGTAACATCAGAGGTGACGTACAGTATCACTCTAGATCTATGAACGGAATAATGATCTATGATTGGTTAAATTATGCCCCGACGATCCGTCTTGTCTTTAAACCTGTCTACACCAACACGGCTGCACCAAATTACTTCAAACTACATCAAACGTCATAAGACCAAGACTTGACATGTCAAATACTCACGACGGCTTGAGAGACCAGACGGAAAATCATGGAATATTGGTTTTAAACGCGTCTACACCGCAAAGATGTTGTCCGACAAAACGTCTTGTTGTATACAGCTTGAAGGAAGTCTTAGAGGTGTAGAGTGGGCTTTAAAGTTGGAAATTTTGTAAGGTTGTATTTTTTCAATTTTAGGAAAAGCAGGTAAATAACTATGAGTAATAGAATCATGAGACCCACTGCTTTATACCACATTACAAAAACAAACTGGACATTATATGGTAAATGTAACTTTTGCAGCACTCACGAATGACCCCGAGATGCACCGGATGCTGGTGAAGAACCTCGGTCATGTTTCTGATCGCTTCTGCCACAAAGATCACGGCCATAACCACGCAAAAACTCTCCTCCGTAAACCTGGAGGCAAATACAGATAATAAATTTTGTAGTTATAATAGAAAATGTTACTCTGAATTTACTGTCAACACATGAGCTATATTATTTTAGTGATAGAGATAACGGTAATTTGATTTAAAAAAGAGTGTGAGAACTTGACCGCTGCTGACCTGGTGACGTATGCGACGAGAGCCGAGAGGTCAAAGGTGACGACGAGCATGAGAAAGAGGCTGACCCAGACTCCCACGCAGAAGCGGAACGACAGGAAGTCCCACTGGTAGTCCCTGCCACAGCGGAATAAAACAGACAGAAATGTAAATGAGATGAACACCTTAAAAAATACTATGCTGTCTTCCTAAACACAAGGTCACATGAGGTCATATAATGGCATGACTTTTTACGCACACTGTTGACGTTTGACAAAAATACTTCAGTTCATATTTCTCGCCTACGCATGTTTGGTAGTTGTCTCGTCAATGATGTGGTTTTTAAGTTAGAATCATATTTTTACCCCACAAATTCTTATCTCCCACTGTGCAGTAAAATACAGGATTATCTTTCGTGACTGTGAGACTAGGGCTATAGGTGAACGTTTGTGACTGTCTGACCGGGGCTTTAGATGAACAATTGTGACTGTCTGACTGGGACTTGACACAGGTAAATTAACCATTATGAACTGTTCTATTTTAGTTGTGATCATCAGTGCATAGCTTATAAGGTAACTAACCAATAATATACACTCTCTACTTCCTGATGTTTGCCTTAAAGTCAGTTGTTGATTGGTTTGTTTCTGGGTTTTTCCACAGCAAGTCATGAAGCGTAAATGGACATATACACGTATCACATGCGCAGTCGACATACAGGCTACTAGTATAATTACAGAATAGACTGAATAGTTAAATCATAAAATGGACTTCATTTTTACTGTGAAGAGGATACAAAATAAATAACATAAGAGAAAATACAAACAAAATACAAGATACAAAGTATTGACAGAAAGAAAATGACTTCCATGTTTGTAAGAATGGGTGTGTTTGTGATTGTGCTGATGCTGGGACCTGCAACAGCCAGAACGGCCTCAGTGAGTGGGGCCCAAAACATCAGTGAGGTTCACGCACGGATGAACCCTCGGGAATATGCTGAGGCCTATTTCCACTGCTACCGAGTGTTCAGGGATAACTTTTCTGCCTTTCTCTCCTTACATGACCTGTGTCTGATTAGAGACAAGCTGAGTCTGTGTAAGCAGAAGGTCAAGGCTGACTTCCCCAGTTTGGAGGACTGGGTGGAACCAGGTGGGCGTGCACAAGAGTTTGCAGCCATGTTCTGGTGCACGCACAAACCAAACCCGGACATACCAATCCGCTCTCTGTTCTACAAGTACTACCACTGTCCCAATACCTGGCCATGGTTTATGGTGCTGCCTCAGGATTACATAGCTCGTACCAGGCTCTCCTATACTAGGGCACGGTTTGCTTATAATGCAGTGAAAGAGATCGACATATCCCGTCTCACCCACTGGCATCCTCAGAGCAACTACAGTGACCCAGCAGATCCCGTCTACCAGGGGCTCAGCAGTTACCACTGTGCAAGGCACCGTTACACTCAGTACAACGCCAAGATTGTGGACAAATACTATTTCTTATGGGACACTTACAGGGACCTGGAGGAGCAAGCACAACAATATGAACAAGTACATATTGATGGGCTGTACAACTGGGACCCCAGCATGTGTCCTTCTGACCCTGAAGACCCAATGGAGAAGATATTGAATGTAGGTGAGCTGATAAATTGGCTAAACCTGCAGATTAACTCATCCCTGGATCCGTGCCATGCCAGCAACGTGGCTGTCACAGGCGGATCCTGCATCGTTATCCACCATACCAGAATACCTCCGTACATAGACCTCCATCTCTTCATGCAAGGATTCTGTGAACCCATCGAGGAGCTAAGGCAGTGCTGGGAGAAAGTTGTACAGAAGTGTCCCAAACAAAGTATGAACAATGACATGGACGTTTTGATAAAACTGCACCAGTTGGCTTGTGACCTCAGTCTGCAGAACTCCTCACTTGTGTGGGATGTTGTGTACATGTGGGCCAATGCTGTCAGGAAGGTGGGAGGGTCACAGGTCACTATGCAAGGGTTATCTATGGTGATGGACACGATTGGCGACAAGCCATATCAATCTTATACTGTATTCCCCCTCCCCTTTGCATTCGCCTTGAATACGATACTGACCACCCAGACCCACATCACACCACAGATACGGAGTCTACTGCAGCAAGTCTTCTCCCACCTCGACAGAACCAACATACTGCAGGCCTACCGTTTCCAAGGACTGAACCTGCTGCATGAGCTGTTTCAGATCAATGACAAGATTGCTGACATCATAAACCAATGCCCTGCATGGGCCAGTAGAACTGCTCCTCACCATCGGCGGATTCATCGACTACGACCCAAAGGACTTCAGACAGTGGACATTTTTAGACTATCCTTAGGCATTGACCAAAAAATTACAAATAGTTGCCATGGTGACACTGGTATGCTAAGAAATATGACATGGTCTATAATGCAAAGAAGACTGCTTGCATGGTTGTCTATCCTAAACGTATAAAAACATGTCTCTCCCTCCCATGTACCTGGATGGAAAAGCACTGAAATGGATTGATGAACATACATGTAAATATTTAGGTGTTTTTATTTGTAGTAATAATTGTGATGACAGGGATATACGCAGGCAATTGCAGGGGTAATGTTTTAATCAACAGATTCCGAAACTGCAATGATAATGTTAAAGTTCAACTTTTTAAAACTTACTGTAGTAACTTTTACTGTTGTCAGTTATGGGCATCGTATAGTAAGAGTAGTTATAAGGAAGTGTCCGTTGCATAAAACAATGTTTTTAGAGCTCTTTTTAAACTAGATAGAAGATGTAGTGTTTCTCAGAATTTTTTAATTAAGAATATTGATTGTTTAAACATACTTATGAGAAAAGCAATATGTATAGTTTTGACAGTTTTAGAAATCGCTTATTTCAAAGTAAAAATAGTCTAGTCAAAGCTTGTTTATCTTCTCAATTTTTTATTTACAGCAGTAATATTGGCTGTAAATGGTATGAACTATTGTTTTAATTTGTATATACATGTATTGTATTTATTTTTATTAATTCTATGGACTTGCTTCCGAAATAAAATACTTACTAACTTACTGATTTGAAAGTTCATTAACTTTAATGAGAAACTTTCGGTCAGTTAAATTTAGAGACTACTGGTAATAATGTACTACATTATTCAAATGTTGCAATAGAGAATTTTAAGACAATAACAGTGTTCATATCTTATATCAAAATCAGCAAAATATCATGGGTGGAATTTTGGAATCATGATTAAGAAAGTTGCCAACTTAGAAAGTTGCAAACTTTCATTAATCACCAGTTATGTATTTTCAAAACCTGTAAAGGTATAACAATGATTTTTTTATTCTTAGAGTTTATCATACATTGTATATTTAGAGAAGCTAACTGATGCCACCTTGTTAACCAGAAGCATTATAAAATACGGGCAAAAATTAAAAATGGCCGCCTTTCTAGGTAACGAAAATATGCGTGTCCCCCATGTCATTTTTATTTCCTTAGTTACATTACTATGCAGCATATAAAATAGTATGTTTTAAGGATCATAGCTTACGAATATCATAAAATAAATGCTGGAATAGCAAGAGAAACTTACGTGGCGAGGTGGTATAGGAGTGCGTCTAGTAGCAGCGTGGGTGTGGAGGCGCCAGGATGGTGAGGGGCTGACCAGACAGCAGGGCGAAGACCGCACCGCACCCAGCCACAGACAGCAGGCACTCCATGGGGCCCTGAAACACACAGAACATGTACAACCGCCACCACACAGTCTCTCTGGATTGTAGTTTTAAATGGTTTTAAAAACTTCAATAATACTTCAGTAACAATTCAGTACAATAATATAAGTTTATAGTTTCGTAAGTTAATTTTATAAGTATAAGTTGATTCCTGATGAGGCCATGTAACATAATGGCGATAATATTTGAAATAAACTGTAAATTCTAAATTTAATTCTAAATTAGATAAATATAAAGTAAATAATAAATAGATAAAATAAAGATTTAACAAAGGTGGAAAAAGACAATTAGAGACACTTCACACCACAGACAGGAGACACTCCATGCTGCCCTGAAACATCACACACAGTCAGGGCCATAGCTACATGTATATATGAGGCAAGGGAGGCAGCTGCATCCCTATGTTTTGGGGGAGATTTTTTGTCAAACCCTGCTTGAAACTGAGTTTGTTTTCAAAATTACTTCTCTGCTAGAAAAAGAGGTCTAAATTACAAAGTTTTCTTGGTGGAGCATGCCCCGAAACCTTGCTAGAAAATCTGTTTGCCTGCATCCTTGCCCAACAGATTTTGCCTTCTATCTCTTGCAATCCTGGCTACGTCCCTGACAGTACAACCTACAATTCAGGCCACCTCCATGCAGTTACCCCCTCTATAATAAGACCATTTCTTGAGGTGCCAAGCCATTATCGTTTGCTCGGCACCGATAATCGATATTGAAATTGTCACCGATATGCAGCACTTCTGGGCTTCTGTGGCCGAATGGTTAGGCAGTTGGACTCGTAACCAGAAGGTATTGGGTTCGATTCCGAGTAGAGTCTGATGGTAGATGTTGAGCAAACTTACCTTTAGCAGGTTGCACACTGCTCCGTGGTACATACACATTAATTAGATACAGGTCATTGGGCTGAAAGCGTGAGTGAGTGATTATGTGAGTGATTAGCATTGTGCGCTGAATGTGCTGCCGATGCAAGCATGCGAAAACAGATCAAATGATCAATAAGTGGGCCAATGACCTGGTGTAAATTGTAAAGCTGTGAGAGCAAGACTTGGATCAGGTCTATAAACCACCACATTTACATTTACATTTACATTTCCTACTGACCATGTAGGCCTGGGTGTCGAGGCGAGCAGGCAGGAGGACGGTGTGTGTGAGGGAGGCGATGTACAGCAGGGCGACGGCAGCCAGGCACTGGGGGTGGAGGGCGTCACGCAGGTCGGACACCAGCCGGCGGGGCAGGCGACGCAGGTCGGAGGCCAGACCGCCACACAACCTGCAAACCCAATGGCAGATCCAGATTTTTTGAAAAGGGCAGGGCACTTCAGGAGTTTCATGGGTTTCGTACGCGCAATCGATGGTGGACATGTAAAAAACGCTATGAAAATGAAGTATTTTGGTGGGAAAAGGGGAGGCGCCCCCCCGGATCTGCCTATGAAAACCACATGCCAATTGGTTAATGTTTTTATAGACATTGTTTTAAGTCAAAGACTTATTTCATGAGTATATTTCGTGTTTATGGACACATCCTCGGCATAAATGAAACAATTTATTACATGCAATAAGTACAACCATGGTAGTACTACAATGTACAAATACATCTATTATGTTTATTTAATAGTACAATTAAAACTGCTTTTATATTCAGCATCCAATAATGCAAACATTAACGTATACAATATTCAATAACAAGATTATAAAGTGATCACAGAAGCACCTTTCTGTCTCTGCTGAGAAAATAGGTGTTAACTTGTTCTTTAGTATTAAAAACCTGGATAGATGAATCTACATAGTGATAACCCTTTTCCGTCGTGTTACTACACATTATTAATCCCTCTGATAACTCAATTTATTTATTCACTCCTTCAAGTTTGAGCTCAACAAGTCCAATTGTATGTAAATACAAATGAAAAGTGTACACAAAACACCAGACGTCTCAGAAAAGTGTGCGTACCTGCCTGTTCTTTTCAGTGACTCATCCTGATGAGCGTACACATCACCCACTTCATTGTACGAACGATCGCATAAATACGGACTTTCAATTTTCACCTGCAAAGTTCAAACACTAAATGAGCATATGTTAGTATGTATTTTAGTACAGGAATGATACAAGAATGTTTCAAAAGTTCTATTCACTTGATGGACAGTAGTTTGTTTCATATTAAATTTGTATTCATTTCTTTTGCTACTGTTAACTATTGTCGAAAAAGGATCTAAATAAATTTTAAAATTATCAATTTAGGATAGTTTCAATTTTAATCGTTTTTCGACCTACACTCCTTTTCAAATATAAAATATAAAATATAAAATGTATGAGTAAGCTATCATAGGAGGTTTATAAGCAAGTGGGAGGCCAAAAAACTAAGAAAAATAAAAAAGAACTAAAGAAAACAATGACTTGAAGTTTTGATGTTCAGAGGAGACAATGCCTCACCATAGATATTGTTATACGATAGGCATTGACCCTTTTTACGTATAGTGACATTGTCAAAAAAATGTCTTGTCATCATTAGTTTCAGTTAAAATCTTGGGGAGGTGGGAAAAAGGCCCCAAAAATTAGGGAGGTGGGGAAAAAGGGGAAAAAAATAAGAGGGATTTGTTGACCCCTTATAATCCCCCAACCCCATCATAAATACATGAGAATGCCCCCAAGTAAAAAATAATTTTGAACACAATTCATCAGCAGTTGTTTATCGTGTCGAGAGACATGTAAAATTGGGTCAAAACACTGCAAAATTGCAACAAAAGTGTGAAAATAATAGAGGAAATTGCCATGTTCCATGTTCCACTATTTTTTTCTGACCCCATGTTACATGTTCCACTATCCTGTGTCAAAACTCCCCCCTCAGTACTGTAATCCCCCAATTCCATTTACACCCCCTGTTGATCCACTTACCTGTGTGGGCCAGTCGTCCCCACGCCGTGTGTCTGCTCCCTGCCGACTGCCGCCGCCCCGCAGTGTTGCCATGGAGACGGCGGCGCCTCCCACACGGCTGGCGGCAGCACGGCGAGGCGGCGCCGGTACTCGGACATGGCGCGGAGAAGCTCGGCCGGACGCCGGGCACAGAACGCAGCACGGCGGAACTCCTGCAGGACACACAGGTACGCTGTCTCAATATAATATAACAAAGTTGTTCAACTTGCAAATAGGTGGTATTCTTCATATTTTAGAACATTTTGGAACATTAAAAGCAGGTAAAAATAAAAGTGTCACCGTTTTGTTTTGACTACTATCAAATAAATATGAGCGGATACAGCTCAAATCATAAATCCAGCTCATATGTGTATCTGTGATTTCAATGTGTAAATACAGTAGAACCTCTCTATTAAGACCGCCGTTGGGACAAGTGTTGGGTGGTTTCAACAGAGAGGTGGTCTCTATACAGAAGGATCATCTCGGTAGCGTTATGAAGCTTTGGGACCGTGAAAAGTGGTCTCATTATAAAGGTGGTCTCAATAGAGATGTGGTCTTGATTGGAGGTTCTACTGTGCCATATTCTCCAACACCAACCTGGTCCATGAACATTGCTGCGACTGCGCGTCCCATCTCCCGGTACCGGTCCACAACGTCCCCCGCCACGGAGGTCGCAGCCTCGCACTCGGGCCTCGGACCCAGTGCCACAAACACAAACCGCGTCGGCCTGCAGCAACAAACCGGACATTAGGGGAAACTAGTGTGTGGACGGTTCGAGAAAAATTGAGACCCAAGTTTTAATCTGCTCTATGTAACTGAAAATGGGTAACAATTCCGTTACCTAGTTTGTAGTACAAATGTGCCAATCATTGTGAGTCAAGAAACGTTAAAGGGTCCATACACGACTGGATATATTGATTGGACACCCTGTATCAATTAGCGTTTGAAAAAAAAAAATGGCATTTATGTATTTCGCTCTTTTACATTCACCAACAAGGCAATTTGAACTGCCAAAAATGTTAAATTACGCAAAATTAATGAAATATATGAGATATATATAGCTTGGGCATGAAAATAATCATCAAAATCAATAACCCATTTTGTCAATGTAGGGACCGCCATGCTTAGAAAAACCGTAGCCGGTTATCCAGTTGACCGTCCACATACTAGGAGCGACCATCATTAATTGTACAGGGGCGGGGCGGTCATTTGGTATTGACGAGATACAAAAGTTGAACGCCCTCCCTAACTCTCTACGTTAAAATTGAATGACCTTCGCATGTGAACATTAAGAAACTGAGTGCACCTCCCCCCCTCACACACCCAGATGAATATGAACAATGACATACTTTTGTATTATAAAGTTAGATATTGGACAGATTCCCTGAAAACTGTGTATTGTAATGAATCATTCACTGTCAATGGTCAATGAAAACATATTTAACAATCTATTTGACTTGTTGACATTACAATACAGTTAAATCCAAAACCATGCATATTGCAGGAATGCATCAATTCGCGACAAAAGTGCGTAAAATATTACCTTTTCAGTTTGAGAATTGAATGCCACCTCTCTCTTTGAATTAAAATTGAGCGCCCTCCCTTCTGTGACCAAAGAAAATTGAGCGCCCTCCCCCCCACCAAATGACTGGCCCCCCTGTACAATTAACGATCGTTGCTCCCCTACATGCCAACCAAATAACGGCCATTACCAACAAACAAGATGGATATCTCACTGGAAGTAACTCAAATCCTACAACAAACATTTAGAGTAATACGTTCTATTGCAAAGCTGCTGTGATGACGTTGTGTTTATTGAATGAATTATTCCTACTTTTCCCCTGCTATTGAACAAGTTTTTTCTTTTTTGTTTGTACTATTTGAATCAAAAGTGTATAGAAGATAATTTATAAAAAAATACAAATACATCTATTGACTGCCATCCAGTTCGATCTACCTGACGACGACCATCCAGTTTGACCCACCTGTTGACGGGCGTCCAGTCTGGGAGCAGCGTGGGCTCGGCGAGTCTGACCAGCAGGGCGAGCGTGCGGTGGAGGAAGGGCACGGCCCCCACCAGCACGTGGACAACCTCCACGTCACGCCCCAACGACCGCTCCAGACGCTTGTGCGGCTGCAACAAACGTGGTCAAGCTGTCCTGAAGACTACAGTCTGTCTCTATATTATTTACACCATAAAAATTGCAGTTTTCAAGAACATTTAAACTTATTCTCTGTAGGCCCAGATATACAGTGGATGTGACATTATGCCCCATGACCTCTTAAGAAAATATTACGCAAGTGAGTTACGTCAACATTATATGTATTACGTACCAGTACAGTACTACAGCACTGCAGGATGTAAACAGTACTAGTAAAATATGCATATATTCGATTATTGTACTTTGTACGCAATGATAAGAGATATTATGCCAGGATTTCTAATTACCATCACCAAACGATGTTTCTTTTATAGAAATCCATTTTGATTGAAGGAAGTTATGGGACAAAAGGTGGGTTTCGGTGAATTAAACTACGAACTCTTATAACCTTGTGTGGCGTTTAACAGTACTCGTTCGGTGCACTCACTCGTTCTGTTAAACCTCTCACTCAGTGAGATATTGTCTGATCTCTCAACCCCACTCGTATAATAACCTTTTTCTCTCATGTTTATTTATCATTGTGATGAAAGTCTGCATAAAATGCATGCATTCTCAAGCAAACTGCATGTACAAATTACAGAGGATAGAAATATGACTTTGATAAAAAGCATTTGAGGTGAAACCTTTCTAAAATACGTGGTTTTCTTGAACACGTCTTCCTTTTTGCGATGCTGATGTAGATGCGGCTGCAGCAGAATCTTCCTCAGCTGCTCGCTCTGCTCAGCATTTATTTTGTTATTTGCGGTCAGCGCCGCAATGATGGCCGCTGAAATAATAGAAGGCACATCTTTATCTAAATACAACATGTCCTCATTCAAGTGTTTGGGCTGAATGCTAGGATTTGACAGCTACAAAGGCCCCCCTTTCTTAATCCTTACAAATAATAAGCTTCAAATGATACGTTTGAATTCACATTTAAAGGCGCACAAAATTCGAACCAGTGACACCAAGAAAAAAAGCAGTGGCCTGAAACAAGCCTCACTAATTAGGTCAACCATATCATGCTCAACAAAGATTGACACCTGAAAAATCTTCAAAATACTGAAAATCCTTAAAGCTTCACATCTTTGGGGTTGTGCCTTAAACCTGTGATGTTTGGCCCTTGCTAGTTGGTATTGTCTGTCTATTAATTATTTACACTATAAAAATAGCAGATTTCAAGAGCTCGTGGACTAATACTCTTTAGACCAAGAAATACATGTACATTGCATTTGACAATATGAACTTTGACCCATTTAGTATACATCATGTAAGTGATACGTGTACGTTACTTATGTATTATGTAAAACGTAATAGAACACAAAACTCAATGTAGCTACTAGCTACAAGTATACCAGGATTTGGACTAGAAATAGACAAAACCTGGTGCGTTTGTAATATGAATTATGTTGTCAGGTGAGTTCTTGTGGCGTATCACTGTGAGCCTGATGCGCTGCCAGAACAAATCCTGATAAAATAATTCATATTACACAACCAACCCGGTTTTGCATTTATCATTCTTTTCTAAACAATTACAACACCGTTTTAAAAAATGTGAAAAATTAGTCCGGCTGAGTACAAGTATGATAACCATGGTATCAACCCTCTTTGAAGAGGGGTGATAACCCTCTCCGGGTTATCAGATACTTGTGGATCATGATAACCTATGAAATTACATGAAAAAGAATGATGAAACCAGTTTCACACTTCGGCTATTGTTTCAAATATAACGATAATTACGTCATGTTTTCAAGTCAAAATCTCAAAGACATGATATTTTCATTATTTGAAGTTGGTGAAAGGTTTGTATTCACATTAATGTAGTTGTGGATAGTTAATGTGGTGAAATAAAAATGTTGAAAACACAGCTGAATTGTGCTATAGGTAGCAAGCTACAATTTTTAACTACCTTCACTAATTCTGCACCAAACGATGTCATTTTAAAAATCCGTTTTGTTCAAAGGACGTTATGGGACAAAAGGTGAGTGCGTTTGATTAAAGTGCAGTTATTGAGACCTGCTATGTTCATCAATATATAGAGACCACCTCTCTGTGAGACCACCTCTTTGGTACCTGGCGGGGGTGGTCTCTTGTAGAAACCACCTCTCTATCAGCTATTGAGACCACATACACTGGTCCCTAGGCGGTCCTAATGGAGAAGTGATTCAATTAGAAATTTACTAGCAGTGAGCACCTGCCATGCTCTGGCACTGTGAGCCGCAGGGTTTGAAGCGTGACGCCGGCGCCGGGTCTCGCTGCCCAGCCAGGTGGGGGAGACACGCCGATTAAGACCAGCGACCACGAATTGTGAACACACTGCCTCGTAGGCAGAGCACCCATCTATGGGGGAAGGAAAGAACAGGGCAGTCAGTAAGTACTTTATTAACTAGATCAAAAGTGTTCAAAAGAACACTGCGTCGCTAGAACGACGCTGACTTATGGGCAATTAAGATATATAATGAATGATGTATACTATACAATCAAGAAATGAATAATTTGAGGAGAAAACATCAGAATGAATGAGAATCAATATACCCAGGCAAAATATATTTTGTGTTGCAATACAATAGTAATTGCTTGAATAACAGATATTAATCATTAACAAAGTTTCAAACCCAATAATCAATATTTGCCGCTGGGTTGGAATATGATTTTTCTTAAAAGCCTTAATTGCATTGAATATCAGTAAGAATATCGAATTGGCTTCTAGAAACTACAGTTTAATTGGTGATTGCCCAAAATCGAATCACTTTCGGTGTCGGCTCAACCTCATAGTTGTGTAAAGTTTGAACGAATCGTTCATCGGTACGCCTCGCTTAGTTTGTCCGAGACATACATAGTTAGTTGTTAGTTAGTTAGTTAGTTAGCATAGTTAAGCAAACGACCAACACAATGCTTGCTTCAGCAGCTGAGCTGAAGCGACGCAATAACTGCCATACATGAAACTTATTTTGTGACTTATTGCAATAGACAAAGATTACTTTTTGTCTGAAATAGCCTTGATGCTATAATGTGTATTATGAAAAAGGTCTAAATTCCAAACTTTTCTTGAGCAGGGAGCATGCCCAAATCCCTCTAGAAAAGCTGTGCATCGCCCCACCTGTTGCTCCTCCCTCCACAGGTCTCCATTCCAGCACGCTTGAGCTGACAGAATAGCGGACGGGCCGCTGACCGCTGACTGACGCTTCATCGAAAATTTTTCCCAAAAAACCCCCTTCCTTTCCCGGGCCCCTTTAACCAAAACCCCCCCCCCCCGGGGGGGTTTTTCCCCCCAAAACCCAAAAAAAAACATTGGGGGGCCCCCCCGGGGGGGGGGGGTTTTTTTTTTTTTTAAAAGGTTTTTTTTTTTTTTTTTAAAAAACCAAATTGGGGGTTTAAAAAAAAAAAAAAACCTTTTAAATTGGGAAATTTAAAAACCAAAAAGGTTTAAAAATTTTGGGGGGCCCCAAAATTTTGGGGGCCCCCGGGGGTTTTTTTAAAAAGGGTTAAAAAAAAACCAAAAAAAAAAAATTTTCCCCCCCGGGGGTTTTTCCCCAAAACCCCCAACCCCGGGAAAAAAGAATTTTTTTTTAAAAACCGTTTTTTTTTCCCCAAAAAAAACCCGGGGGGGAAAAAACCCTTTTTTTTTTAAAAAAATTTTTTCCCCGGTTTTAAAAAAAATTTAGTTTTTTTAAAAGGAAAAAAAACCCCCCAAAAATTTTTAAAATTTAAAAAAAAAAATTTTAAAATTTTTTTTTTCCAAAAAAAGATTTTTTTTTTTGGAAATTTTTTTAAAAATTTTTTAAAAAAGGTTTTTAAAAATTTTTTAAAAAACCCCCCAAATTTAAAAAGGGCCCCCCCCCTTTTTCCCCCCCCCCCTTTTTTAAAAACTAAAAAAAAAAATTTTTTTTTGGGGGTTTTTACCCCAAAAAGGAAAAAAAAAAAATTTTTTTTTTTGGAAAAAAAAAAAAACCCCCTTTTAAAAAAAAAAAAAAAAATTTTTTTTTTTTCCCCTTTTTTTTTTTTTTTTTAAAAAAGGGGGGGGGTTTTGGGCCCCTTTTTTTTAAAAAAGGTTTGGGCCCCCCTTTTTGGGGTTTAAATTAAAACCCCTTTTTTAAAAATTTAAAGGGGGGGGGGGTTTTTTTTCCTTTTTTCCCCCCTTTTTTTTGAAAAAAAAATTTGAAAGGGGGGTTTTTTTTTTTTTTCCGGGAAAAAAAATTTTTTTTTTTAAAAAAAAATTTTTTTTAAAAAATTTTTTTTTTCCGAAAATTTTTTTTTAAAAAAAACCCCCAATTTTTTTTTAAAAAAAAATTTAAAAAATTTTAATATAAATTTTTTAAAAAAGGTTTTTCCCTTTTTAAAAATTTTTAAACAAAATTTTTTTTTTTTTTTTTTTTTTTTTTCCCCTTTTTTAAAATTTTTTGGGGGGAAAAAAAAGGCCCAAGAGATATTATGCCAGGATTTCTAATTACCATCACCAAACTGCATGTCACTTTTATAGAAATCCATTTTGATTGAAGGAAATTTTGGGACAAAAGGTGGGTTCTGTGAATCAAAGTACGAACTCTAATATCCAGATGGGAGTGACAGAACCTCGCTCGCAAGGCCACTGCTCTGTTAAACTCACACTCAGTGAGATATTAAGCTCTGATATCTCAACCCCACTCGAATAATAACCTTTTTCTCTCATGTTTATTTATCATTGTGATGAAAAGTCTGCATAAAATACATGCTTCTCAAGCAAACTGCATGTACAAATTACAGAGGATAAAATATGACTTTGATAAAAGCATTGAGGTGAAAATCTTCTAAAATACGTGGTTTTCTTGAACACGCTTCCTTTTGCGATGCTGATGTAGTGATGCGGCTGCAGCAGAATTCCTTCCTCAGCTGCTCCTCTGCTCACCGTCTATTTTGAAAGAGTTTGCGGTCAGCCCGCAATGATGGAAGCTTGAAATAATAGAAGTCATATCGTTATCTAAATACATGTCCTCATTCAAGTGTTTGGGCTGGAATGCTAGGATTTGACAGTTACATGCACAGTGCGGGCCCGCGCTTAACTTTTTATGACATATTAAAAATTCTGTATAGTTTAGTTTTTATATTTTCTTTCTTATTTAATTTTCTACATGTTCTTTCTTTCATTTCCAAATATATAATGATCAACACCCAAAAACCCGCCAAAACAGTACTATCTTAACATATCATATACTACAAACTATATACACATAAACCTATTTTACACTTTGCAAATATCATGCAAATCATGACACTCCCGACAAGAAGTATAAGAAGAATAATTAAATAAAACTGTTTTATACAATGTTATGTGGTGTACATTACAAAGAATTATTCTGGTTGATAGTTGCAGTATAGTAATAATATACAATCAATACTTTGTACAAATAACTTTCACAATAATCAGCACAATAATTTATTGGGAATGCATTATCTTATTTCTTGCCACCAATGCAGCTCTTCGAACTGGACGAAGAGTCTTAACACTCACACTATCCTCATCTTCCATTTCTTCTTTAAAATCCTGTGCTTCAATAGGGTACAGTAAATTAAGAGGTCTTCTTAACATCTTTCCCTTTGAAGTTTTCACTTTTGCTGACCTTACATTTCCATCAAAGCTTTCTATCAATTCACATATCTTTGCAAGTTTCCAGGTACCTCTTGGAAGATTATCTTTAATCAAAACAATATCATTCACCTTTGGTTCATCCTTACTTTCTTTTCCATTACATTTGATTTCACGTTGATATCTTTCTCTAAGACTCTGTAAATACTCGTTTTTCCAACATTCCCAAAAATTGTTCAAGATATTTTGCCCTTTCTTCCATGATAATATCAAATTATCCTTTGAACTTAATTTCCTAACAAACTCTGGATCATCAATATCATAATCAATATCGATTATTCCTGAACTCTGGTTCATGGATAAAAAATGATTTGGAGTAATCATATGACCTTTATCAGATTCATCCCCAACATAACATAAAGGTCTCGAGTTCAACACCGCCTCTACTTCTGTAAGAAGTGTTTCTAACTGTACATAAGAAAGACATTTCCTTCCTATAGTCTTTTTTAACGCAATTTTGACAGATTTCACCATGCGTTCATAAAAACCACCCATCCAAGGGGCATATTCAGGGATGAATTTCCATGCTATATTTTCACTGCTAAAGTAACTGTTTACGTCTTCATTAAAAACTACATTTTGTTCCCATAGCTTTTGAAAAGCATTATCAACAACCTTCATTTGGGGAGCATTATCAGATATAATGCGTTTAGGTTTCCCTCGACGCGAGATGAAACGCCTTATACACATGAGAAATTGATCTGCAGTTAAATCCTCAGCCATTTCTAAATGAACAGCACGGATGGTCATGCAAGTAAATAAGCATATCCACACCTTTTTCACGTGTTCTCCTTTCACAAATAAAGGACCCAGATAATCTATTCCTATGAAGCTGAATGGCGGGACTACAGTTACCCTTTCAGAGGGAAATGGTGGCATACTTGGAAGTTTGTAATGCCCACCTTCGTGTCGCTTGCAAACCTGACAACTCATATTTATCCTACGTACCTCTGCCCTGCCATGTGGAATCCAGTATTCACCTCTCACACGTGCCAAAGTATGGGATACACCCGCGTGAAGCAGTTTCTTGTGCATATCTTCGATTACCAATAAAGTAAATCTGTGCTTCCTTGGAAGAAGAATAGGAAACTTACTTTCATATGATAAGTCAGCATTCTTTAACCGTCCAAAACATCGTATCAACCCATTCTTATCTTCATAGAGATCCAATTGATTTCTTATATTTTTCAACTTTTCTGAACTTGACGTTAATATGTCTGGATATTCTGACTTCTGAACATACCTACACCATATCATCTTGGCTTCTTCTAGCTCAATAGCTTTTAAATCACCAGTTTCAACTTTCAACTTTCTAACACCTTGAATAAATCTCCGTATTCATGCGGTCACACGAAGAAGCTTGGTTATTGATGAGTAACGGTTAATATCCATTCCCAATGGAGCTTCTGAACTGTCAACTAGTGTAGTATCTTTTGATAAACAGCTCACTTCGTACATTGTTTTACAGCCTCGTACTTCTGATTCAATCTTGTTAATTGTTTCTTCTGTAATTTGTGGAACATCCCAGGATGGCCATTCATTTTCACTCAGAGTTAACCAACTGGGTCCTTTCCACCAGAGGTCACATTCTTTGATATCATCAAAACTCTTCCCTCGTGTAAGTAAATCAGCTGGATTCTGATGGGTATTGGTGTAATGATAAGTGATTCCAGCAGAATTTCTTACTTCACTAATCCTGTTTTCTACAAATCGTGACAAAAGCTTGGTACTGGTAAGCCATTTAAGTACACACTGTGAATCTGTCCATAAATGCCTCGAAATCACATGTACCTTAAGCCCTTTCTCTATATATTTCATAGACCTAATCCCAATTACCACTGCAAGTAGTTCCAATCTGGGCAAGCTGACTGCTTTCTTAGGAGATACTCTTGTCTTTGAGAAGATCAAATTTACTTGGCATTTCTCCATATTTTCTACTTTAAGATACACGGCAGTTGAATAGCACTTTGCTGATGCATCACAAAAGCAGCACAATGAATATTTTACCTCACCAGTATAAGAAATATATCTGGGCACTTTCAAAGTTTTAATCTTTGATATCTCTGATTCAATCATCATCCATCTTTTCAACATATCATCACTCAGTTCTTCATCCCATTCAACGCCTTCCATCCATAGCATTTGAAGAAATAGTTTTGCTTGTACTATCACGGGATTAACTAATCCTAATGGATCAAAGACAGCTGCTATACGTTTCAACACATTCCTCTTAGTTATTGGAAAATTATTAGCTCCATGCGTAGTATCATTGATAGCAACTTCATCATCATATATGTGCCAATAAACTCCTAAGAGTTTCATTATATCATCACCTGCACGATCACATTGGGGAAGCAATGCTTTAAATTCAGGACAGTTTGATGCCCATTCGCGAAGATTCATTGACGCTTTATTAAACATCATTTTGGCCTCTTTATATAATTCAGAAGCTTCTTCGACGGAGGACACTCCATATATCATATTGTCAACATACATGTTATCGAGAATTTGCATGGCTGTAGGTGTCCCGAATTTAGACAAATGATATTTTACTGTAGCACACAATAGGAACTGGCTAGAAATAATACCAAATGGGACCCTTGTGAATCTTAAGATCTCAATATTTGATTCACTCATTGATTGTGTAATATCTTTAACCCACAAGAATCTTGTCACATCACGATCTTCTTCTTGTATTCCTACTTGAAGAAAGGCTTTCTCAATATCAGCAACAATTACAAATTTCCACAAACGCATCCTCATCAACAATGTACATAACTCTGTAAGAATAACTGGCCCCCTGAACATACAATCGTTCAAACTCTTTTGCTGCTTCTTCTTTGCAGACGCATCATACACTATACGAACCTTAGTGGTGCTTTTCTGTGGTGTCAGTACTGCATGATGAGGAATGTAGTGCTTCAAATTTCCTTCAATCGACTTTTCGCTAACCTTCTCAATTATGCCTAATTTCAATTGATCTTGTATGATTTCATCATATTTTTTGAAAAACTTTTTGGATTCTGATATAACCTTTTTTATTTGCATATTCAATCTACTCTTTGCCAATTGTAAATTATCAGATAATGGCGGACTTTTATACTTCCATGGCCAAGTCACATAATATCTCTCTCCTTCATACTTTATGTTGTCATTAAAGATTTCTATCGCCATGTCATCATCATTCTCTTCAATGTTATCATATATACCTATGGTCTCCAATTTCCAAAAATGCTCCATTTCTAGATTCTCATTCTCTTTGGATATCAACTTCGATTTAAATACCATTTCTGGTAACTCCTTTGCAGTCAATAGCAACATAGCACTTTCATCAATATTCTCTACCTTTTGTTCACCTCGTTCTGAAGACGTTCGCCCAGTGACAATCCACCCAAGCAAAGAGTTGATGAAATAAAGTCCAGTACTAATTTCAATCTTTTCACCAGTTACTATTTGCCAGTAAAAATCATTTCCAATCAACACCTCTATGCTAGCAACGGCTTCATCATCTTCCTCGGGAAATGTATCTGCTAAGCCACACATTATGGCAGGCCATTTTTCTTTTAATTCATTTTTATCCAAATCTTTAGTGCTTGTCCTTGTTACCTTCCCCGTAATTTGAGGGACTACGTCCAATGTCAATGGCAATATGGAATTATCTTTCAACACAAGGGTAGCTTCAACCGTAGACGTTCTTATGTTCATTGGCTTGTCACAACCAAATGTCAAAACTGACAATACTTTAGGTGATTTTCTTTGCAAACCCAATCTATCGGCTAAATTTTCAGTTATGTAGGTCCGTTGACTACCACCATCGAACATCGCCCTAGTCATGATTGTTTGATCATTACCTCGTAGTTGTGCACGTGCTGTTTGCATTATTACCTTCTGACCTGACGCAAGCAAACTAGGTTCAGGAACAATACTGCTTACAGATGGACATTCTTTAAATTTAGCGGGACAAAGACTTCTGTGATGAGTATCATTTTTGCAATGAACACATGTTCTTTTCACTTTGCACTTATGATCTGAATTTTTAACCTGCAGACATTGGTAACAATTGTCTTTTAAAAATAGATTTTCTTTCAGTAATTGTAGGGGAATTTTCACATTTGTTCTGTTGACAGCCAAATTTTTTCAAAATATGCACAAAATAGTTTTCATGTGATGTAATCACATTGATCAGGTCAGAACTCAAAAATATGACATGTAATCGGGAAGGTTCATTGACAGCCAATGCTTCGACTGTTGAGTGGGGTACATAAGGTGATACTTCTTTTGCTATAGCATTATCAAATCTAGTATTCACATAAATTTCAACCTCTTTTTTAAGTGAATTTAGAGACCAATCGAATTCTCGTTCATCTAAAAAGATTTTTACTTCAGGTGGTAACTTGTTCCACACTACAAAAACAATGAAACTGTGTGAAGTGTCTTCACCCATTGCTTCCAGGGCCCTTAAGTGAACATTCAGTATATCATAGGTGTTTCTTAGTAATTTTGGATTACTTGGCGATGGTTTTAAATCTAGAATAGCTCTATATCGTGCATTCAAAACTTTTCTTTTGTTGGAATATCTTTTGAGTAAAAGATCCACGGCCACATCATAATTGAGATTAGTCAATTCTAAACCTTCAACTAATGTTTTGGCTTCCCCTTCTAAATTTAACTTCAGGTAATTCAGTTTGTCTACTTTATTAAGGCTATCATTATTACCAATACTACTTTTGAAAGAATCCCAAAATTCTTGGAATTGAAGAATGTCACCAGTAAATTTTGGTAAGCTCAATTTAGGCAATTTTACACACGAGTCATTCTGCTTACCAGCTTTCTTGCTGTCTTCACCTCCTCTCATGCCATTTTGCAGTTCCATCTCCTTCATCTCCTTCTCATGTTTCCTTTGTCGCTCCTTTTCTTTTATTATTCTATCTTCTTTCTTTTCCCTCTCTTGACTTTCTAGTTCCATTTTCTTTAGTTCAAATTCTCTTTGCGCCTTAATCTCTTCAGCTACCCTCTTGGCCTCTTCCCGCTTAGCAACTCTTTCTTCTCTCTGTAGGTCTTGCTGTTCTTTTACAAACACTTGTAACTTGTCGCCTTCATAACCAAGCTTCTTTCCAAATTCTATCAGCTCTTGCATTTCTGACGACATCTTCAATTAATTTTACGCTCTGCTACCATATAACAAAATAAGTCAAATAGTTTTTATATTTTCTTTCTTATTTATTTTTCTACATGTTCTTTCTTTCATTTCCAAATATATAATGATCAACACCCAAAAAACCCGCCAAAACAGTACTATCTTAGCATATCATATACTACAAACTATATACACATAAACCTATTTTACACTTTGCAAATATCTTACTAAACTATCTTCTGTTCTGACAGTCACTTGAGGCGATGAGCCATCATATCTGATGTTTCGCCGACACCAACACTCAGATTCGGAACAGTTCAGACCTCGCCTTAGACTCGACCAGCCAGCCTCAGCAAGTACATGTATGTTTTGGGAGTGAAGACAAACGCTGTATGCGTAGAAAATGGCATAAAACTGAAAGTTTCATATCTGTTTTTAATGAATCACCATCGTCACAACCAATGTTTGATCGCCTCAACTACAAGACAATTTGAGGCTGGGCCATTATAAGAATAGTTTGTAACCTTTACCAAAACATTTCTTGAATTTTTTCAGTTTTTGGTAGTCGTAAGATATAACCATTTTTATGACCACAAAAATATGCTGGGGGCTTATTTTATAAATATTAAGAGACCACCAAACTATCATTTAATTGGCCTAAGATGATACGTTTAATTCCACATTGAAAAGCGCACAAAATTCTGACAACAAAACCCAAACCCTCACTAATTAGGTCAACCAAATGCTCAACCTGAAAAAATCCAAAATACTGAAAATCCTTAAAGCTTCACATGTTTGGGGTTTGTGGCTTAAACCTGTGATGTTTGGTACTACTGTCTCTTAATTATTGACTAAAAAATAGCAGAGGACTAATACTCTTTAGAAAACAATATGAACTTTGGATACCCATGTAAGTGAGGTTCTACTGTACTGTACACCAAGTTTGGAAAAATAGACAAAACCGGGTGAGTTTGTAATATGAATTATGTTATCAGGTGAGTTCTTTGGGGCTGATGCGCCCGCCAAAGGCAAATCCTGATAAAATAATTCAAACTGTTTTGCATTTATCATTCTTTTCTAAACAATTACAACACCGTTTTAAAAAATGTCGGCTGTATGATAACCATGTTATCAACCCTCAATAACCCTCTCCGGGTATCAGATAACATGGATCATGAGTGAAAAGGAAACCAGTTTCACATGGTAATTACGTCGTAATATTTCATAATGTGTCAGAATCTCAAAGACATGATATTTCATTATTTGATTAATGTAGTTGTGGATAGTTAATGTGGTGAAATAAAAATGTTGAAAACACAGCTGAATTGTGCTATAGGTAGCAAGCTACAATTTTTAACAACCCGGTACCTTCACTGATTCTGCACCAAACGATCTCATTTTTATAGAAATCCGTTTTGTTCAAAGGACGTTATGGGACAAAAGGTGAGTGTGGTTGATTTAAGTACGGAGTGTACCTGCTATGTTTGGCAATATATAGAGACCACCTCTCTATTGAGACCACCTCTTTGATAAGACCACATTCCACGCTCCAAACCTTCATAAAGCTACCAAAAGGAACCTCTGTATAGAGGTCACCTAGCTGTGACGTTTGCTCTGATGAAACAGCCTGACAGGTTGTGAAACGTCAGCATGAATGTATGAAGTTGTATCCATTTTGAACATCATGCTCTCAGCTAAATGAGTCTGTTTTCCAGCCGTGTACCTGCTATGTTTGGCACCGTGAGCGCGGGGTCCAGCACGGCGCTGCCTGCTGCTAGCTCCTTCATAAAACTACCAAAATGAACTACTGTATACAGACCACCTCTCTATTGAGACCACCTAACACTGGGCACAAAGGTGGTCCTAATAGAAAGGTTCTGCTGTACATTGCCAGCACGGTACCTGTGACGTTTGGCACTGTATGGAGACCACCTCTCTATGGAGACCACCTCTATGATAAGACCACTTTTCATGGTCACAAACCTTCATAAAGCTACCACAAAAGGAACCAAAAGGAATCCTGGTACCTGTGACGTTCCACACTTCGAGGGCGGGGTCTCTTGTAGAAACCACCTCTCTATCAGCTATTGAGACACATACACTGGCCCCTAAGGTGGTCCTAATAGAGAAGTGATCTCAATTGTAGGTTCTACTATAGGTGAGTACCTGCTATGTTTGGCACTGTGAGCGCAGGGTCGAGCGTGACGCCGCCTGCTGTGAGAGCTGTCTCGGCGTCCTGCAGGGCGCCCAGCGAGGTGGGGGAGACACGCGGCGCAGACCAGCGACCCGCGCCGACCAGAACAGACTGCTCGTAGGCAGAGCACACCCATCTATGGGGGGACACCGACCACAGTGAACAGGGGCAGTCAGTAAGTACTTTATTAATAATCATTATACATGAAACTTATTTTGTGACTTATTGCGAAAGTCAAAGATTACTTTTTGTCTGAAATAGCCTTAGATGCTATACGTGTATTATGAAAAAGGGTCTAATTCCAAACTTTTCTTGAGCAGGGAGCATGCCCCTCAAATCCCTCTAGGAAAGCTGTGCATCGGCCCCACCTGTTGCTCTCCCTCCACAGGTCTCCGTCCAGCACGCTGAGCTGACAGAATAGTGGGCGCGGGCCGCTGGACGCCGACCCCGGGGACGCTTCATCGGACGAGGTCATCGCCGCGGCAACCTGAAGAGGCAAGCAGTTCTTTTATTTTGAGATGGAACAGCAGGGCCACAGATAAGTACAGTACAACCTGCCTATTAGGACCACCTTTGGGACCATATTTAGGTTGTCTCAATTGAGAGGTGGTCTTTACACAGAGGTTCATTATGGTAGCTTTACGAGGGTTTGGCACCAGGAAAAGTGGTCTTATTATAGAGATGGTCTGCATAGAGAGATGGTCTGAATTGGAGGTTCTACTTCACCCGTCCTATCGTCCGAGACGGGTATCTGTGTTGTCAGGAAGGGTGAAAGTTCTTAGTTACTTGTCCTATGGACGTGCGTATTCTCAGGCATCTCGGACATCAGTTTCACTAGAATTTACATGTGTAAATCTTGGATGTGTAAATCTTCGTTAGGACGGGTATATTTTTCAAGATACCTGTCCTATGGATAAGTATGATTTTTCTCCTGTTTTTGGCCCTGAACAGACATTTATTTATATACTTGCAGTTAATTAATAAATGATGAGTGTTCTACGATGTCAATGTGTTTTATTTACGATAGTTTTAATATTTATATGTTTTCTATGGTGAATATATATTAATTTTTTATTATATGGACTGTTGTTCTATGTCTGAAATAAAGTCATCATTATTTCTGTGCAGTCAGGACTCGAAAGGGACTTTTTAGGCGCTAGTTGTCCAGTAGACAGATGCTACTTCATATTTTTGTTGGTTATCATGTCTTTTTCTGTGATTGGAGACTTAAATCTGGATTCAAAATTTAAAATAGACTTGGAAGAATCACTTCATTTGATATTAATATCAAAAGATTTTCACAACACTTCGACACAGGAAAATATCTAATACCCAACAATGAGACCATCTGTGATATTTAAAATTAAACAAATTGTAAATACTCAATATTTATTAGTACAAATAAGACTTTTACATATCTGACTTTTTAAAATACCTATTAGGTAGGTATCAACATTTAATTTACCTGTAATTGTAATTGACCATTCCAAAATATGTGGTAAATGAAATTGGATCAAAATATTGATTTGCAGTTGATTTTGTACTTGATGCAATTTTTTTAACAGTTATAACAATTGATAAAAAAAATAGAAGATTATTCTTTAGGTACATGTATACAGGCCATGTCTTTGCTGTTTTGTAATTATGGCCACCATATTACCAGTAAGCATTGTTGAAACAAAACAAAATCAAAGCATAATCAAGCTGAAATTTTTAAACATATCTATTGAATTTTATGCTCACGTTTTGTTCTGTGACAGTCGGCCCATCGTCGTCAAAGGCGGGATTTGCCCAGCCTCCATCTCTCATGTCCCATTCAAAGTCATCCGCTTGCATTGTTGCCATCGCTACAACATTTGGATGCAAGAAAATGAAGTCCTAGTCTAACGACATTCATGAATATGCATACCAGAATGCTCATATTGCGGTAGATGAAAAATACAAGTGTGTGTGAACACGATTCTACCACTTTAAAACATATCTGTGACATATGTTACAAATGCAGATTTGTAAATGATATTATTAAAATCAATATGCTTCATTATACCGCTCTAATGTGACACACCTCACAATGCTGTACGCTGATTGGTGGAGAGCCGAAAACAGACAGAGTATATTTTTCCATATACGCACACCTGACCTTGGTACTTTTTTAATGACAACACAATCCGCCATTTTGAAACATCTCGATTCAAATCATGACGATGCTATATTTATGGTGGCAATGGATTAAAACAAATTATATAGCCGACATACCATATTCATAATATAAAGTGTCATAAAATATAGACAATTTGGATTAGTTACTCATACTTGATAAAACGATCGTATGTAGCAAACCGGCGCACAGTATTAGACATACAGAGCTGCTGCCGTGAGAAGTGCGTATTCCACGGAATAAAGAACATTTCAGATTTAAAATTACATTTTTGAAGGCTTGTCGTGGTATAATGATAATAT
>CM032659.1:28649356-28685566 GCA_019095985.1 Streblospio benedicti
TCGGTGAGGATCGGCAGATTTGACCTCCTGACATGCCCCAGGAAGACATTTTGATGATGCCAACAGGAGTTGGTGAAACTGTCAATGAAGGTAAAAATAAAGTGTTTTGAAAAAAGAAATATTAACAAAAAAAAAAACATTTTATATCAACACAATGAACACATTCAAGAATATCTTCAAACTTGTTCATGGAAGACTTTGTACATATACCGGTATGTTCAAAAAAATCATTTTTATATTCTATATGTGACCCTTTTGGGGGAGGGGCTGATTTTAAAGCACTTTACTAGTAATTAAATACCGTGGGGTTTAAATTCTTTAATATCAACTGCTCACACACCAAAATACGGACTCAAATGTGAAAATGAGCTGTACGGACATATTAATTAATCAACAACATTCAAATCATGACGTTTCCCAAAGAAAAAGAGGATTATTACCAATCAACCATTGTCATATATGGCCAATTTCTGGTTAGCTACGTATGAATTATGTGCGCACAATGTCAATATGAGCATGCAATGCATGAACACGAAAAACGGAAAAAAAAACACGTGTTTTAGAATAGAAGTTTGTTGTGTTTAGGATCTATTAGTCAACAAAGAACAAGCATTTGATGTCATGCGATCATTTTTGCACACATTACATGCACTCATACTTTATTTTTTTCTAACCATGTTCGATCACATCCTGACCATCCTTTTATGAAGCCCAGCATAGAGTTGTATGGTAGCGGCAACCGTTGTCAGAGTTAACATAGATTATAGGTCCCAGAATTTCTTAACAAAATGTTAATCGTTGGAAAATTTTAGTGACCTGTTTTGTTTCACCTCTATTTCTCAAAGGTTTCGAAATAATACACTGATACTTTGGATTGTAAACATCCATGTCCGATATCTGATAATTCATTTATATATTTATTAAGGTTGTAATTAATCGTGTTCTATATAAGTTAAAACGAGTTTATAGTCAATGCAATTCCACGCATTTTATGGTCTAATAGTGTAATGCATTATTTAATTAAATAAATATTGTATTTTATGTAAAAGTAGAAAAACTATTTTACAGTAATGTACGATTATATTAACTGTTAATAGAAAAATCATAACGTACTCCATGTTGAAGGTTACAGCGGTACGTCACTTCAAATCAAATACATATTTTCGATGGATCGTTTGATGAGCCTACCCTATGTCCCCAAGTGTACATAGCTGCATATTTTGGAATTGCAAGATACCTTAATTTTTTGCAGTCATATGTATCTTGAACTTGTATACGAATTATTGGTGTGCGGATGTAATCTTATACTGTAACGGCTGTAAAAGTGACTTTCCGCAAAGCTATTTTTGGTTCATGATCGTATCTTAAATCCTGGTGTGTGTTTAATTGGTGGCGATCGCCACCCTCCTCACGAACCACACTAAACCAAATTGTTCAAATCTTAGTTGCACATATTATTTTTTTTTGATAATCAATGCCAAGACACAAACTACAAGAGGATTTAATGCTTAATTTGTCTGTTTGAGCATTTATTTTGACCCCGATTGATGTAGGTAAATGTAATCACAGATGCGGGTAACAGATCCCCCCCAAAAAGTCTTGGTGATGAGGGTAACACATCATGTTATATGTGAATATCTTAGAAAACTTGATTTGTTTTAATGCTCTACAGCTCACCCACAGTGACACAGTATTGGCATACACTGGCACTGTGGCCAAAAATAGACATTAAAGTCATACTCTCAAGTATACTTGAATTGTAAATTTGAACTAATTTTCAAGCCAACTGTCATGACATGAATATTTGCTGACTATAAAGTTGTATTTGTATTTTGTACAGTATGTAGTATTATTCTTGATGGATATAAGTAGTATTAAGTATTCTATGTGGTTTTTGGTCAATTGTACAAAGAACAAGAAAGAGAAAACATTAAAGATCATAAAGCGACGAGTTCTTGAATTTATTTCGTCATATGTTTTTAATACAATTCGTTTGCTACTAATACTTCAGCACTTGATCTGTGTGTAAAAGATCATGACTGCTGAATTATTAGTGGTAAATGAACTGCAGCCTCCGAAAAGGCTTTGTATATATTGCAAGGCGGATACTCACTGGAGTGACCAATGTAGCAAGTATAACACTATAGAAGAAAGAAAGGTTATACTTAAAGGTCACTGCTTTAAGTGTTCTCAAGTACACGGAGAAATGCCTTGCAAGAAAGCAAGATCGTGCGTATATTGTAAAAGGTTTAATGAGCACCGCAGAAGCTTATGTCATAGTCATTTCCCTATCCAACAGGCTTCTCAACCAGTGAAAAATGAAAATGAGAGTTCAATGCTAGCTACAAGGGAGCGTGTGATCATGCAAACTGCAACAGTATCCATTAGGAATCCTACCAATCAAGCTAATGCCTCAGTAAGAATAATGTTTGACAGTGGGAGCAGCAGGAGCTTCATAACTGAGGAAATGGTAAGAAGGTTACAATTGAAGAAGACCAACGAAAAGAAAATTTCATTGTTCACATTTGGGTCTGTTGTTCCCAGTGAAGTAAATGCGTCAACTGTGCGCGCCGATTTGAAGCATAAAAACGGTGAATATTCTTCTTTATATTTTGATATTGTTCCTAAAATTACGGGCAACATGATGAGAACCAATGTCAATTGTAATGTGTTGAACAAGGAGTGGCCTTTGATAATGTCAAATTTAGCTGATACCTTACCTGTAGAAAACGAAATTTCGTCAATTGAACTGTTGATAGGTAATGATTATTATTGGGACTTAATCAGTGGTGAAAAGATTCAGGTATCCACTGGGTTGTATCTAGTAAATTCAAAATTTGGGTGGATTATCACTGGTCGCAGTAATGTTTTTGGCTCAAGTGATAAAGGTCCCGATGAGAGTTCCCTGTTACTGCTTACATCTAAAGAAATTCCAGATAATTATTTCACGTCACCTTTAGTAGATAAGAATTCCAATAAAGTAGAAATTGAACAAGTCTGGAAGCAGGAAACCATAGGTATCAACAATACATTGGATGAAACAGATGATGATCTAGCAATAGAACTATTTAACGATACTGTAAAACACGAGGACGGGAAGTATAATATTCTGACCAGTGTGGATAGTTTGGATGAGATAAAGGAATTCTATAAAAAGGCCAAGCTGCTATTTATGTATGCTTCGATGAATCTACATGAGTGGACGTCAAATGAAAAGGATTTTAGAGAATTTGTCTCCCATGATGACATAGTGAAAGAGAATGTTGTAAAGATACTCGGAATGCAGTGGTACGTTGATACCGACAAATTATGTATCAAAGATTCTTATAGTGGTGAAGCTATTGAGAATATTAGCAAACGAATTGTATTTAAAAGAATTGCTGCTATATTTGACCCGCATGGTTTTGTAAATCCAGTTATAATACGAGATAAGCTGTTTTTGCAAAAAATGGTGCAAGCTTAGTTTAGACTGGGACAGTGTTCTACCAGAGAGGGAAATTGCAGACTGGCTTACCATCAATAGCAATATTAAAACCGTGAACAGTATTAAAGTTCCCAGGTGCATAGTACAGATTAAGAGGTTACCTGATACCAAATACGATTTGATCTGTTTCTGCGATGACTCTCGTGTTGCATATGGTGCAGGTTTATATTTGAAGATGCAAACCCATTGCGATTCTCAAGTAAATGTAATCTATTCCAAGACGCGGGTGGCACCAAGGAAAAAGCACCTGTCTGTTCCACGACTGGAGGTACTGGCAATGTGGATTGGCTGTAAGAATCCCCAGTCGTAGAACAGACAGTTGCAGTTATCCACTGCACACCAACAAAGAAATTGGGACTAAAGATTGGCAAATATTTGTGGACTGACTCGATAAAGGGTAATAAACATATTACCTTCATTAACATAGCTGGTGAAGATAATCCTGCTGTTCTTCTAACGAGAGGAAACTGTGTTGAGGACATTAAAGATTGTGATCTGTGGTGGAAAGGACCAGCATGGCTTTGGAGAAAGCAATCAGACAATGCCATAGGGGTTGTGGTGCTGATTAAGTCCAATCTGTACAAGATGACTGGTAAGAGGACGATACTGGATTGCTGGAGTTAAACTATATAGTTGCATTATTAGAAGACTTATATGTGATTGCAGTAGAAAGATGGTGTATATATTGATGTAAGCTCAGAGATAATAAGTATTTGAATTTAAACTTTATATTATAATTGTATGTTTCTTATTGTCGAGATTTGACTAATATGTGCATTTTTGTGTCACTATATTATGTGGGTGTTTTTGATGTCGTTTATTATACATGAGATTTTTTTCCTTTTCGTCAGGAGTGTCATGACATGAATATTTACTGACTATAAAGTTGTATTTGTATTTTGTACAGTATGTAGTATTATTCACCAGGAATATAAGTAGATATAAGTAGTATTAAGTATTCTGTGGTTTTGGTCAACTGTACAAAGAACAAGAAAGAGAAAACGTTAAAGATCATAAAGCGACGAGTTCTTGAATTTATTTCGTCATATGGTAGGAGAGAATTTTGAAAAATGGCTAGTCTTTCAAAAGACCTTATATCTAATAGTTTGTATTTCTATTATTACATAAACCACTCGTGTCAACCATATATTAAGTGCAAAGATAAAGAGCAAGTACAATTGTGACGGCCTCTAGCACTAATAGATATAAGGTCTTTTACAGAACCCTAGGAATTCCGCTGATATTAAATATGCAGCCTCAAACATCCTGCCCTGTTATAGCCTTTAAACCAGACTAATCACTAGCAACAGCTGCAGAAGCAGCAGAGCATGTATGCATGGGTGATCAGGTAAGGGTCACCCAAGATACTGCAGCAGCATGCATGGGTGATCAAATAAGGGTCCGCCAAGATATTAAGTATGTAATCTTGATGTGTTTCTCAGTTACTTGTACATGTATGACTTAGTTTCGCTTTACCAAAATGGATACACCTCCAAATAATAGTCCACCAAAAGTTAACTACAGCACACCAATAAAAATAAATAAGGGTGTCGGACTTCAACCTTCTACCTATTATCAGTGCTTGTTGTGTGAAAAAGAAAACTTAAAATCAGTTGATAAAGTACAACTATTTGGAAAATGTTCATATCCAATCTTTTGCAAGCTATGTATATTTGCTTCATTATCCATGATCAGATAACAACGGAGTATCAAATAAACAAAATATTACAAAACAGAACTTCATCAAACATTCCCCAATATAAATACACAGTACTACATGCTAAAGCTTACCGTTACTAACTGGGGCTGGCTTATTTGTGAATAAACAGTACCACGTGCTTAAACTGGAAAATACCCAACTACAGCTAGACTGCTGTTTTTAAAAAAGAAGCCATGTGCTTTTGGTAAATGACGTCACTTTAGCAAACCTTTTTGCAAAATTGACGTCATACAGAGGCTTTTAGAATAGGCCTTCATGTCCGATCATTTAAAGGCCTTGAGATAGGCTAAAAAATGGCCTCCATACGTAAGAAGCTAGGGCCTGCAAGAAAGAGACCAACAATAAAAGTTGATGATGCATTAAAAGTATTGGAAGAAGGAAAAAACCTACAAAAGACAGAAGAACTCGTCAATCAGGTAACAAGTCTACGAGTTACTTCAAATAGTTTGCAAAAGTGTTTAGAAAATATAATAAGTTACTACTTAACCTTGAAAAAAGTGAAGAAAATAAAGAAACATTAGAAGAAGAATTAGAAGATTTAGAAGTATTACAAGATGATCCTAATTATATTTTAGATAATAGATTTGCAATTTTGCATATAAAGGCTTATACCAAAAGGCTAAACCATCATTTAGACTTAGAAACCAAAAAACCAAAAAAACTAGAATTTGAAACAAAGGCTCGCAATGATAATAAACAAGACAATGTAAAAGAAACATGTGTTAAATTGCCCAAATTAGAACGGACATTCAGTGGTGATATGTTAGATTTCCAGGAGTTCTGGGACTCCTTTGATTCAGCACCATAGTAGTAAAATGCTCAGAGATGTTGATAAGCTTTGAATTATTTGCAAAGCAGATTACAAGGAGAAGTAAAAAAAGGTAATTGATGGGTTGGCACTGACAAATGAAAAACTATGAGGTAGCAATTCTTGCAGAGAAAAGATATGTTAACCGTAGGAAGTTTGTAAATTCAAGGCCATTCTCCTTGCCACCCTGCAATAGTGTCAATAGTTGCTCAGACATTTGATGTCATGATTGTTTTGGTGTTAGAGGATATACAAGGTGAAAATCATAGTAAGTCTGCCTAAATAAATAAATGTCAAGGGCCAACACGGAACGGATGATTGTTTATGGCTTAAGCTTGAAGGTGGTAGCAGAGCCAGCTGAAATTGTGTTGTCAGAGAGGGCATTCCACTGGAAAGTTCGCAGCACAAATGAGTTTGAATACACCAGAGTCTTGGACCGGGTCTGCGGATCTGATAGCTGTTTATACGAGATGGCCTAGAGTTCAGGGTGAGGTCCACTTCACTGTGTTTCACCTGCACTTTTACCAAAATAGATGTTGTACAACAGGGCTAGGCGCAAGACTTAACTTCCCTCCAGCTCAGAAAAGATCCTGTAGGATTGTAACACTAGTACGGTAGGACCCAGGTCTGGATTTTTTCAAGTTTTACTCTGTCCTTCAATTCTATGAGGGATTCGAGACCCCGAGCGGACAAGTGAAGTATAGGCTCTGCCTGGATGCTAATGGAGCACCCTGAGGTTACGCAATCCCAGCTTTGATTGCCTTTTTTGGCCACATAGTTTGGGTCCAGACAGGTCGTTGGAGATCCACATTTGATCGAGGATCACATTATGTAGTTCGTAGAAGTAGTTCATTGTTCCACGCAGACCAGAGCGAGTCCGAAGAATGTTGCACTTGCCGGGTTGAATTTCATGCCCCAGGTGATATTTAAGGAAGCTTGGTCTCTTTGAATTGGCCGACAGAAGACAGAGGACTATACTTTCATGAAGAGGGGAGGGTGAAAATGAGGAACACCGGGAGTCAACACTTCTCTCTTCCATTTTGCATAACAATCACTCACTGAGACCTACCACTTAGGAAGTTTCTAATCCAATGACCTCACACCATAGAATTTTATTTGGGGGCACAAAATCGCCTTGCTGAAGTCCAAACCAATGCAATCTCATGGTTCATTTGGAAAAAGTTAACATCCAATGCAAAGGTTCGGTTGGAGGAAAGATTTCAAGAATTACAATGGAATTTGGAGAATTTGAGGAAAGAAATACAAAATTACCTGGACGCCAGAGTGGGAAGCGAGCTAGATGAACGTAGCCTTGATGACTGCAACAGCGGGAAAACTTGCTGCAGAAAAAAGTGAAGAAACATATGACGAAATAAATTCAAGAACTCGTTGCTTCATGATCTTTGATGTTTTCTCTTTCTTGTTCTTTGTACAATTGACCAAAAACCACATAGAATACTTAATACTACTTATATATATATACATACATATGTTATTAGCAAGTGTATTATATTATCATAGATGTACTATTTATTTCATATCACTTTAATATATACTTTCATATTTGTTTGGCGTCACATTTATGTATTGATATTAAGGTAACAAATAAGTCCAGAAGGGCTGGGTATTTCACTATACAGCTATTCATGTATTTGAAAATGTAAAATGCTTGTCACTATAATAAATAAAATAAAATAAAATAAAATCTACTTATATCCATGATGAATAATATTACATACTGTACAAAATACAAATACAAATACAACTTTATACTTTATAGTCAGCAAATATTCATATCATGAATTTCATCCTGAATAAAGGTATCTGTTATTTAATGCATATTTCACAGTACTGTTTCTGTCCTATTGGGACTCATCAGTGCAGAGCAGAGTAATGAGGTTGGGACTGGTAGCAACAAAGAGTGTAAGCTCTCGAAGCATATTTAAGCCAGACCCCTGCATACTTGCCAGAGTGCTCAAACTGACGAGCAGTGAGCGTAGCACAAGGCATTGGCAAAGTAGCACCCTCAATAGAGTGCTCAACCGAACACAAAGTAAGGGAGCGACACTCATATCTACAGACAGTACTGTTTCGTCCTATTGGGACTCATCAGTGCAGAGCAGAGTAATGAGGTTGGGACTGGTAGCAACAAAGAGTGTAAAGCTCGAAGCATATTTAAGCCAGACCCCTGCATACTTGCCAGAGTGCTCAAACTGACGAGCAGTGAGCGTAGCACAAGGCATTGGCAAAAGTAGCACCCTCAATAGAGTGCTCAACCGAACACAAAGTAAGGGAGCGTAATACTCATATCTACAGACAGTACTGTTTCGTCCTATTGGGACTCATCAGTGCAGAGCAGAGTAATGAGGTTGGGACTGGTAGCAACAAAGAGTGTAAGCCTCGAAGCATATTTAAGCCAGACCCCTGCATACTCTGCCAGAGTGCTCAAACTGACGAGCAGTGAGCGTAGCACAAGGCATTGGCAAAGTAGCACCTCAATAGAGTGCCCAACCGAACACAAAGTAAGGGAGCGTACTGACGAGCAGTGAGCGTAGCACAAGGCATTGGCAAAGTAGCAATAGACTCAACCCAACACGGCAATGCAAAATATATATGTATATATATATATATATATATACATATATATATATATATATATATATATATATATATATATATATAAAATTCAATTTAAATTTACTAACAACAATAATGTATGCTAATGACTTTTCATGAATTCAATATTTACACAACGCCCATGAGCCCTATCAACTTACATGACTTACTTGTTTAATTTGACGTGATTCAACTTGATCGCCATTGTGTGTTTTGTTGCTACATCAGGAGCGTAGCCACCCTGAACATCAAGGGCTCAATAGCTATACGTCTTCAAAACTCGCTTCCGCACAGTGTTTGATACAATCATGTACAATAATCAGACTCAATAAACAGTGCTCAACACCCGGATGAATATCATAACCCATCTGGACAGTGTGGAAATGACTGTCCCGGCGGACAGCGGATTCTATAGCTGAATCACTATGTTAAAGAGAAGTGCATCTTTTGAAAACAAGTTTAAAAATTGGGTAAAAACAGTTTTGACTCTAGCATCATCCATAGATTAGACAAAAGTTATACATAGTTATATGACATGCGATTCAGTACATCTTGCATAGTATGTTGAATAAGTGTGCTCCTATGCCTACAGTTATGTGAACATTAAAATGGAAACTAATCGAGTATTTCGAGTCCTCTACTTGTAGAGAGTGATATTAAAAAATGAAAACAACTAAACATACGCAAATAGTTAATCATAATTGTGAATCTTATCTGTGCACTATATTAATTTCCGATCTATCAACTCTGTAAACGTTTCAGCCGACCTGGAAGGTTGATTATTTCTAATATGATTTTTAAAAATCCTGTGGTGATGTGGAAAAAGGAGCCGAGTTGTTCTCATTGTCAAATATTGTTCTATGGGGGCTATTTTCAGGAAAGTTTCGTTTGTCGATTTTAGAAGATATGGCACGGAGTCAAAATAAGGGGTAGGGGAAATATCAATAACTTTGTCTGATTAGGGACTGCTCAATATTTATGGGGGGGGAGGATTTTCAAAAAAAATTTGTACAAAGTTGGAGACTCCCCCCACTTTTTTCAAGTACAAAGTTGATGGCCCGTCCTCTATTTCCATGTACACAGTTGGTGCCCCCCCTAATTTGGTATTATTAGTATAATTATAGCAACTGAATGGTTGAGTCTTCTTTCAATGATTGCATGTATACATATGCACAGTTTCTCTCCTTGAAATGATAAGCCTGAGATACTATTAATCATATTGCATGTGTTGGAATAGAAAAGGCGGACTTTGACCCGTTGGACTTGACCTTTTGACCTCTGGTGATGTCTAGAATGATTCTATTACATAAACAATTACATAATCATATTCTACACAGTAAGCCCATTCCAGTGATACTACATTTGCATAACTAAGCTGATTCTAACTCTTAAAAATGTAGTAGGCCCCTACTTGATATTTCCCACTATTTTAACTCAGTGCCATTTCTTTGAAAATCGACAAACAAAACTTTCCTGAGAATAACCCCCAGAAAACAATATTTTACAATGAAAACAACTCTGCTTTTTTTCCACATCACCTAAGGAGTTTTAAAAATCATATTAGAATCAATAAACCTTCCAGAACGGCTGAAACGTCTACAGAGTTGATAGATCGGAAATCAATCTAGTGAACAGAATCACAATTGTGATCAACTATTTGCGTATGTTTAATTGTTTTACATTTTTTAATTTTACAATTTTCACCCTCTACAAGTAGAGGACTCGAAAGAATGTTTATTTCGTTTTACTTTTGTATGTTCATAATAACTGCAGCACACTTATTCAATATATTATGCGAGGTGTAATGAATCGCATGTTATATAACTTATGAATAACTTTTGTTCAATATAATTTGACACTGATGTTCAAGTAATACATGCAAAATTAAATTGAAAAAGTAATGCATTTTATTCGAACCGATAATGAAACTATTTTACAACAATATATTGATAACATCAACTGTTATAATATACACATCATAATGTACTCCACGTAACCTCGATACATCACTCAGAAGCAAATACGTTTTTCTTTCTCGATGGGTCAGCTGGAAATGATTCTATGACCTGCCTCCATTCTTTTGTGATCGTTCATCACAGTGAAATGATTTTCTAATATGTGCAGATGACCATTTTCTTAAGGCCAAAACCTCTCGCTTTTCCTTAAGGACGCGAATAATAGATATTAGATGTACATATATGTATATTTCAATAGCTTCACACAGTTTCTTTCCTTAAAATGATAAGCCCGAGATACTATTAATCATATTACATGTGTTGGAATAGAAAATAAGGCGGACTTTGACTTTGGCCCTTTGGACTTGACCTTTTGACCTCTGGTGATGTCTAGAATGATTCTATTACATAAGCAATTACATAATCATATTGTTCAAAGTAAGACTTTTCCACAGGGGGTCATATAGCAAAAATGTGATTGGTGATTCGCTCTAAATCTTGAACGTGAATTGAGAATTGCCTGTATCTAAGTGTGTGAAATGTGATGCAAAGCTAATTCTAACTCTTAAAAATGTAGGAGGCCCCTACTTGATATTTCCCCTACCCTTTATTTTGACTCCGCACCATATCTTCGAAAATCGGCAAACGAAACCTTCCTGAAAATAACCCCCATAGAACAATATTTGACAATGAGAAGAACTCGACTCCTTACCCACATCATCTAAGGATATTTAAAAATCATATCAGAAATAATTAACCTTCCAGATCGGCTGAAACGTCTAAAGAGTTGATAGATCGGAAATCAATCTAGTGAACAGAATCACAATTATGATCAACTATTTGCGTATGTTTAATTGTTTAACATTTTTTAATTTTACAATTTTCACCCTCTACAAGTAGAGGACTCGAAAAAGAATGTTTCTTATAGTTTTACTTTTGAATCTTCATAATAATGTGATCCATTACGTAAAACCATGAGAACTCATGGGTAGCAAGCGATAACTAGACCACACTTATTCAATATATTATGTGAGGTGTAATGAATCCCATGTTATATAACTTATAAATAACTTTTGTTCAATATAATTTGACACTGATGTTCAAGTAATACATTGCAAAATTAAATTAAAAAGTAATGCATTTTATTCTAACCGATAATAAAACTATTTAACTACAATATATTGATAACATTAACTGTTATAATATAATATCATAACGTACTCCCCGTAACCTCGATACGTCACTCAGAAGCAAATATGTTTTTCTTTCTTGATGGGTCAGCTGGAAATGATTCTATGGCCTGCCTCCATTCTTTTGTGATCGTTCATCACAGTGAAATAATTTTCTAATATGTCTGGTCACAAATGGTTGCAATAAAGAGGTGGTCTCTGTATGGAGGTTGGTTGGTTTGTTACAGTCTATTTTGGGTCCGAGGTTTAACTGTACAGATGTTCACTTAATATGTATGAACATGTTCCACTGCATTATACATAACCAAAGGGTCTGTATATGTATATGTGTATAATTATGCCATATTTGCATATCATATGCTAGCGTATTACCTCAATTATACAATTATCTTGTGCGGTTGATATAATTTTATTTTCTTATTTTATGTGAATCTTAAAAACTATCATGATATCACAGCAATTTGCTTAAGTGACGGGATGGCGGAACAAGCACCAGAGATACTCACTATGAGAGGTCATTTTCTTTTCTTTTTATGAATAATATTTTGTATTATTGTATTTTTTATAATTCATTTTGATAGAATGATGTAAAATGTTATAATATGATAATATGATGAATATCTAATTTTTAACACCATAGATCCTCCACGTGGTCAGGCGGCCAGCAACATCCGGTCACAGGTCACGTGATGCTGCCATAATGCTCATGAATGACTGCTGCCCTGCTATACACATTGTCCCTTTGTCCTTACAAAAGTACTAGTAATAATATGTTTAATAAAGACCACATACACAGACATTTGACGACCAAGCTATAGGCTTCATTGGTTTTGCTACCCAATAGGCAGAATGACGGTACAGATAAACAGAACCTGAGAAGGGGGTGAAACTGCCAAACGTCAAGCATGAGGGAGCGAGCGGCGCGTACCTAGCAACATACAAACATTTTGTGTTTAGATTCATTATATACCCTTTTCTATCAATAAGTAATAGTAACAATGTGTCTAGAGATAGGTTTGGAGAAGAATATGTAAATTATGTGGGCTGAATTTGAAGTTTATCTAAAAGCAGCTTTGCCCATTGTATATCTCTATGACCCAGTGAAACCACAATACTGCATGTATTCTTCTGGTGACACATCACCCCATGTAGGGCCCAGGGATGGTACTAGCCCGCTTCCAGTGACACGTGGCATGACGTCACGGGTGGCGAGGCTGAGTCCCTAGCAACAAGCGGTGTAAACAGCACGGGCAGCGAGTCACACTGTCACAGTCCAGTGGCTATACCTGTAATAATCACACAGCAAACATGGAGTTCCGCTTTGTGCTCATTTTGATGTGCCTCACATTGATAGTATTGGGCGGAGAAAATGTGAAGAACGTGAGGTTCAAGCTGAACAAAGAGATTAAAAGCAAGGAAAAGTCGTTCAGCGCAATCCAGTGCGCGCGGGAGAAACTAAGGACTAACGGAAAGCTTTTTGACACGGAGGACTGCCGACAGATGGACAACGCTGATCACACCAAGATTACACTGCAAAAAGGTACTAGTTCTGTTTTCATTTCTATTTTTTTTCTAAGCACGGAAGACTGTTCAGAGGTGAAGTAAGTGTTGATAAATTTACTAGAAACTTTCACATTTGGTTCTCTTTAAGGAAGAGGCGAATGGAAGTTGTTATTCCAGCAAGAAATCTGCAGCGAGTCTGTGTGCCAATTCAGCGCACTATAGCCAAGCCACTCCACGGCATACACTATATCCCACATTCCCACTGGTGGAGCCGTATATTTCAAACTTAATGTGTGGATGATATGTACATAGCACATCAACCAGAGCGGCGTGCACACATCCACTGATCATATGACCAAAGTGATTCGTTTTGGGCACTGTGCCAATTAAAGTGTTTTTTTTCCACGGGGCAATCTTGGTCCATTTTCAACATTTTCTAATGGTAACGCTTAGCTAATGCTAGTGAGAAAACAGTCAAACTTGGTACAATGCTTACATGCCTACTGAACATTAACGGTGTCCAATTTTGGCACTTTGCCAATCAATGTTTATCTTCCAGAGAGTCATTTTATTTATTTTTTGATTAACTTTTACACTATAGTTTCAATACCGTTTGGATCATGAAGCAGGCCTACATTGTTGTCCAAATGCAGGGCATCTTACCTTGTGTGCATTTGCTTACTTCCACACTTGTAACAACCACTTTGGTACTTGTGGATTTTTGTTCTGGTTTATTTGGTCGCGGCTGCTGGGATGGCTGATGCTTTCTGTTTCTGCTCGCATTTGATCTATTGTAGTGTACAGTATGGACATCTTGCTCTGCCTTTTTCAGATCTTTGATGTGCTTGTCAGAATGTTCATTTGCCCTACATATAGCAATAGCTCATGCTAGGTCAAGGTCCTTTTCTTTGAACAGTTCTTTCCGTACACTCTCGTCACGTACGCCACATACGACGCGGTCTCTGATGAACTCATCTTGTAGTTCAACAAACTTGCATGTTGTTGCTTTGATCTTGACATCAGCAAGAAATGTAGAGAAACTCGGGGTCCCCATTTTTATAATTACCTTGCTTTCTCTCAAAGAATGCATGTCTTTCCATCATCACATTTACTTTTATGCAACACACTTCTTTGAATTTTTTCAACAATACTTTCGGGTCATCTTTAGTTTCAGCGGAAGTTACTACGTCACCATTGTCATTTTTAATTTCTGGAGCATACACACATGATTTGGCTTTCGTTCTAGCATCTTTGCCTGCGAAGTTCATTAGGAATGAGGCTTTTTGCTTTTTAGACTTGCCTTGTAGGCCTGCTTCAGCATAGATCCTCCAAGCTTCCTCGAATTCGATTCATGAACGTTTTTGTCAAAAAACAGTGGATCCAGACGCATTAGATTTGCTTCTGCCATCTTCTGACACCATGTGGTTTATCTTGGACAAATATAAATAACGGACGGTAATGTCTTAGTATGATATTTATTGATAATTTTACTAGCACGATGGTGACAATATATGGCGTTTCCTACTACCACGTTGACTACTACTTCCGTATCCGCCCAACTGCGTACATTCAAAAAAACATGAAATATTCGAAATAGTAACGTTCTACAAGCATCAAATTAGATAATGGTTGTATTAGAGTAAAAGTGCTCAAAGAGCGCATCATCACCAGATTAATGTTGACTCACGGACATACGTTATTTACCTTCACCATGTTTAGAGAGCACGTGCAATCCGAAGCTAAGAATTAGCCTATCCCAAGTTCATTAAATGATCTGGCATGAAGGCCTATTCTAAAAGGTTCTCTATGATCCAAATGTAGCTAATTGTTTGGCTATCATGAAGTCATTAACTAAAAGCTCATGGCTTCTATTTTTAGAACAGCAATCTATTTTCAGAGCAGCTATATAGCTGCTGTATTTGGGCATTTTCTTGTTTAAGCATGTGGTACTGTTTATTTGTAATGGGGACGCTTTGGTCAAGATGACGTACTTTCTATTTTGGCTAATCCTTACCTGGTATATAGCCCATGCATGCTGCCGTTTCTGCAGCTGTTGCTAGTAAATACTTTGGTCTTAAAGGCTCTAACGGGCCAGGTTGTTTGAGGCTGTATATTCACTAGCAGTGGGATTCCTAGGGTTTCACAAAATACCTTATATCTATTAGAGCTAGAGGCTGTCGTAATAGTAACGTACTAGTACTTGCTCATCTTTGCACTTGACATGAGCGGTTTTTGTAATAATAGATGTAAAAACTATTAAATATAAGTTTTTTTGAAAGAGTAGCCAAGAACATACATGTAGACGTAGGGTGTATCACCAATCAAATAAGACTTTTTTCTGCTTTAATGCTTTGATTGCGAAGTAAATATCTTTATTGCCCATGAGTCCATGACGTTCTGGCGACGTTGTGTTCGCTGATCACTTTTATCAAGTTATTTTTGTAAGCATGAGACCACTTGCTATCATGTGTCATGTACACTCTGTTTACGTGAATAAAAAGTCGATGTGTGTGTGGTCTTTATTTGGTACATTATTACGAACGTTTGGATGGGAACGTGCTGGTTTAGACTTGTTACTGCGCCACACCATGTCATCCACACTGCACAAACATGGCAACAGGGAGGTTACAGGGGACGGAGTGCAACATGATAGTTCTATCTATTTTTCAATACAAAAATTAACAGGTAATGACGCAGATATATATGTATATATACTATACGTTCCAACAAAATTATCCACGTTAATTAAGACTAATATTCATTAGAGGGAAAGGTGAAAAGGTAGAAAATCAACTACATCATCACATAGTAGGCACTAGTTGCGGGGCTGACAAGTCATCACAACAACGTCATGTATGGGGGATTGGGTCAGGGCTTTCATATACATCCGAAATCAAATAAGTGCAGAGCTACATAACTTCTAAACAGGTGATTTGATGTTACGCTAAGGATGAGAAAATTAGCGACGATCGTGAAATGTTAACACTTAAACACAATTGCCTTCCGCGCAACACTTTAACATGATGATTTAGTTTCATGCACGCTATCACCATAATGCGCAAATGCGCACTTCAAAGCCCAAACAAGTATATATCCAGTTGTTTAATTAACTCTGCCTGTAGTTTTGGTAAATGTTTGTTAGTTGGGTTGATACCATCCATTTATAAGGATTAAGAATGGAAATTCCAAATTAAGCAAGAATTTAGAACACCTTTAAAATCTGTTGTCTGTTTACGACGTGACAAATACCGGTTTTGTTGTTACTACATTTTACAGACATGTCACTATAGCTGAGGAAGCTGCTTCAGCACCGAAGACGTTAAATAAAGCAAGTTTCAACAGTTTTTGGATTTAATCCACACAGCTGATTATCAAATGCGAATACTAATTATGAGAAGAACGGCTTCTGTTTTACTCTAGAATTTAACAAATATTAGATCATTTTATATGAACAGTTGTCCACTGGCGACCAAACTATAAATAAAGGATAATAAAAAAGGATAAAGACAAAAATTTACCTATAGACAGATCCAGGGGGAGCAGGGGCGCACCCCCTCCCTTGTGCCACCAAAATACCTTATTTTTGTAGGGTTTTGGACATGTTCTCTATCGTGCGCGCGTACGAAACCCTGTTCTTCTCTGTCTGAGTAGTTAATGGCCTTTACTATAGACAGAAGGTCTTGGGTTCAAAGCTAGTAGCAGTTAAGGCATTGCGAGTGTTTATCAAAATATGATATAAAAAGATTGTATAAGCACATAATCTATATATGTACACTGGTGCTGTTTGAATTGTGTGCCTGAATGCAAACAACACCACTTGTTAACATGTGATTGTATTCTACTCCAGAATGTAGTAAGCATGTATATCCTACATTTACACTAACTATTTTGCATATTTTGATAATTGGCTTCTCAAAATGTGTGATCTTTTCTGTAGACCCCTGCTCTTCCTCTCCATGCCAGAATGATGGATCTTGTCGCCCCAGCGCCGATTGGTCCACATACAGCTGCTCATGTGGACCCCTTGTAACTGGTGTCAACTGTGAGACCTAGGGTGAGCACATAAAGATTGTTAGGCATCGACCATTTGATCTCAGGGTGTGTGTGTGGGGGGGGGCAGCTATTTTCACCATAGCTTCAAATATTTTTTTTCATGAAATTTGACATCTAATTATTTTTTTTCTTAGATTTTTTTAGATATTTTTTCTTAGATTACTGAACCTAAATTATTACAAAATTTGACAATTATTTTTTTTTCTGGCCAAATGAAAACTTATAATTTTCTTCACCAATTTTCAGCCTTGCATTATTTTTTTCAATATTTTTGCTGCCCCCCCCCCTTGAGATCTAATGGTCGATGCCTTATGTATGGAAGTTTGCCAGTGAAACTGACACAATATACCGCTAAAGGCTTGTATTGAGTGTCACAGTGCATGCTAGTGCCAGGTAACTTAAACCTAGGCTCAATGCACAAATAAGTATGCTTCGCTAGACTGTAGCAGTATAGATATCACTTAATATTTGGTTAGTAAGGTTCATTGCATATTGTATGTGTATCATATTATTTGTTTTTATTTCTATTCAAATATATGCTTTTTTTCAAACGATATACTAAAATAATAAGGAAATATCCAAAATAATTGTTTTTAAAGTTTTCAACATCTGTCCTCGTCAGAATATAACTTTCAATTAAAATAACAGTATTTTGCACATAGCTATGATGGTGATGGCAGATGGAGCGAATTTATATATATAATATTTTTATGAATATGACTAACAATACAACCTTGAATTTACCTGTCACGTGTAATACATTATTGAATAATTATATTTTTCTCTTTCATTCCAGGATGGCAGTAAAAACACCAATTCCTCCAGGTGATATATCTAAATGCCAAAGAAACAATAAAAAAAGACTTGGAAATTATAAAATTTACTATCATGACGAATTTAAATTTTTTGAGCAAGATATGAAACAGCTAAATACGTAGACACAAGACTATAAAGGAATAATTTATTAACTGTGCACCAAAGGACTGAAAATCTGTGTCTAAAAATATTATTGACGCTGCAAGGAAAAAAGAAGCATATCTGGAAGAGTACCAAAATTGGATGTACTGCAATCACAAGTTTAATGCAGGGTTGGGTTTCATACGGCTAAGACTGGTTTGGTACTGCAGGTGTAAAAACTGTACGAAACCTAGATGACAGGGTAAAACCTGGATAAAACTGGACAAAACCAAACTGATGTACATTATTCATGAAAAGTGATGGATGTTTTATGATAATGTGTAATAATTTTGTTCACATTTGTATATGTATTATCTGTATATTAGTTGTATAACAAATAATAAATCAATATAGATTTACCATATTTATTTTACATGATATAGTTATTTCATAACTCAAATACTGCACATGTACATGTACATGTACAATACAGCATAATGAACTAATCTAACATAATTTATTTGAACACAAAGCAAAAAATTACATTTTTATATGCAGACCTTGATACTCAATAATCAACTTCATGCTTCCCTCCTAACATTCTGTAACAATAGACCAACTTTGTAGCTTTTTACACACCCAATCTATTTCTTAATTTACAGTGCACTAAGCAATAACTACTAAATATTCTCTCTACAGTAGCAGACGATGCAGTGGCAGAGTGTGAGTCTGTTAGCAGTGTAATAAAATGTGAATACACAGCACTTTTTGTCAAACTTTTCCACTACAAGGCAGGATGCAATGATGTAGCTTGTGACTGGAATATGTACTGGAGAAATGATGCTGATTTGTCCTCAAATTCTAGAACTGTACCTGTTCAATTCAATTCAATTTCTTTATTTCAGAATATAAAATTCCATACATTATAAATTGGTACAATAATAGTAACAGTAAAAACACAATAAAAATACATATTTAAACAGTACCCTTTGCCAGTTAATGGCATGGCTACAGTTGAAAGTAAAAAACTACAAACAAAACAGAAAACACTATACACAATATTACTTATTGAATCATTATCACATCTGTACAATCTATCTCTGAATTTACCTATACTTTTATGATATACAACATTAAATGAGTCAAGATTGTTAGAAACATACGATTCTGACATACTATCTCCCTCTAGCAAGACTGAAGACTTTACGACATATTATAATAGGCGGGCTTCTTAAAAGCTCTAGAACTAAAGGTAGTCCATAACTGGCTTCCATACACAGCTGCTTAAATATGACTGAAAGAGTTTAACTTTGATATGCTCAGTACACTTTTTAAATCTGGTTATCATTACATTTCCACGAGCATAGATAGCTTCAACTTGACTCAGTTATCAGATACATAAGTTGCAAAGATAAAATGTCTTCATCATCAGACACATGGTTGTGAGATGTCCACTGTGTATGTTACAAGTAAAAAATAACCTCTTTATCATCTGAAAATGTACGGAAAGCACTCAAATATTTATGTATATATATTCTTATACTTAGCCTATCACAAGTTCTTTAAATGGTTTGACATGAAGTCCCTATTCTAAAAGCTTCTATATGATCCAAAATAGCTGATTGTTTTGCTAAATTGGCGTCATCAACTAAAAAGCACATGACTTCTATCTTTTCAAACAGCAATCTATTTTCAGAGCAGCTGTATAGCTGCTATAATTGTGTATTATCTCGTTTAAGCACGTGGAATTGTTTATTTGTAATGGGAAAGCTTTGATGAAGATGACATACCTAATGTCTTGGCTAATCCTTACCTGGTAAATCACCAATGCATGCTGCTACTTCTTCATGTGTTGCTAGTAAACACTTTGGTTTTAAAACCCAGTCATAAAAAGACCAGAATGTTGAGGAAGCCCTCCTAGAACAGGGCTTGTAAAAATACTTGATTGTTTAAATTAATGACTGTTTTATACAACGTTATTTTGTATACGAACCCATGTGGGGGGCCTTTTCCAAAAAACCTATCGCCATTTTAACAGCAATGAACCATTCAGTTTTTGAACCCCAGACCACTATAATAGCACAATCATAAACCGCAGTCATTCAAATTAACAAACTGCATTTTATAAAAATATATTAATGGACAGCCAGAAGTTTTGTTCACATCCGGCGCCACAGTGAGAAGAGCATGGGTAACCCGTGTCTTGGACAAAACAAACACCTGCCAAAATTAAAATCATGTATGAAATGCCTCACATTCACAAAATATTTTAAACATTTAAAGCAAAAGATGGATTGTGTTTTTGGCATGTCATCCATCGCTGGTAAACAACACCCATTAGGATCCTTTCCCCCACACACACACTTTTTGGTTCGTTACTGATGGTTGAAGTTACTGTGTGATACATTTAAGTTGCAAATGATAAAATATTGATATATATATATATATATATAGTATATATATATATATATATATATATATGTGTGAACCAAATAAATTACTAAATCTTGTTCAATTAATTATATTAAAATTTCAATTACAGTAGAAATGATATTATTAAAAAGGAATGCTGGCTATTAGCAACAGTCATGCAAGTATTATACAACATTGCCCTTACAGCAGTCTTATTATACAGGAAAAGGAACAATTATAGAGTTGTAATTGGAGGTTCAACTGTACACTACTGTCATTATTTTTCAAATATGTGCACACTTTGTCCTTCACAATTGTCAATCAGTCCTTTCATGAAATAAATGACACGTTCAAAGTGGTAACGATTACATCTGCAGATGTACAATACACAAGCAAATGGTTTTAAATTAATACCCAGTCATAAAAAAGTACCAAACACAGAAACAGCAATGGGATATTATTACAATTTTGAGTGAAGCCCTCCTAGAACATTACTTGTAAAAAACATATATTTATCATAAGTGTAACCCATATGCCTCTCCCTCGGTGATTGTATCGTATTTATAGATTGGTTAAATGAATAAGAGTAAACGTGCCAATCGACCATTCAGCTTAAACATGGGTAGATCCAGGGGGGGTCAAGGGGCGCATGAGCCCCTTTTACCACCAAAATACTTCATTTTTGTAGGGTTTGTGGCATGTCCGCCATAGATCGCGCATACGAAACCCATGAAATCCCTAAAGTGCGCCCCCGCCTTTTCCAAAAACCTGGATCTGCATTTTTAACAGCAGCCCCTTATGACCGTGAACCATGTGCTTGTGTATTGACTCCTCACTGAGCAAGAGCGGCTACTTCTTGCAGATGTAATTGTAAGTGTGTTTCACACCGGTGCACGGATAGTCATTCCAATTATAATTGCGATTTCCCACTGCAAGAGCACACCTCTCGTTGCCACGACTGGGCTCACTGCCTTCCCACTTGGCATATTCTATCTCCTGTGTGCTGTCGGGGTTGATTACCCATGTGCCGGGCACTGTTCCAGTCGTCTCGTAGATGGACAGCCAGAAGTTTTGATACTGCAGGCCTACAACACAGACATGGCGGCGCCACAGTGAGCCTGTCAGTATAAACATCATCATAGGCAACACGGATTTGCATGCAATGCATGGGCATGTATCAACCCGTGTCTTGATCAATCTTTAACAGTAATTAACAGTTACCTTGAAGTGCCAAACATAATACACAATCATGTATGAAATGCCTCACATTCACATATGTTTAGAAAAGACCCCCCCATCAACATTTTAAAAAGTTGAGTAACACCGCCCCCCCCAACTAAAGCAAAAGTCTTCTACATGGTCATTGCATTTTTGGACAATTTCTAAAAGAAAATATTTGAAAAAATACACCGTAGCATGATAAAAAAAAGTTCAGCGACCCCTCCAAAAGGAATATGACAAGTTGGACCCCCCCCCCCCCACACACACACACACTTTTTTGGACGACCCACCCGGTATCATTATTTATGATCCGTTCGTAATCATAGCTCTTATAATCAAAATGCCATTTTAATTCCATTTGAACCCCATGATGTCAGAGAAAAACGTTATGTTGATATTGAACAGTCCACCAAAATGCAGCTGCAGGCAGCTGTGTTTCATGTGTTTCTGGGTTCGTTCGGTAAACTTTGCTTTATAACTATTCATAACTCTAATCTACTTTGAAATCAATTATACCAATGTGTAATATTCTTTTCACTCTTTCTATTGGTATGTAAACCATAAGACATGTGCATCTATAATAAAAAATGATATTTTTTTATAAAGTTAGCGAAACACTCAAAGTCTAGACCACCTCATATGCGTGCATTATAATGTGCATTTTAATAAGCTACAGAGGTCATAGTTCAAACACGATGCCATGGTGTATGATTCGCAGATCCAAACAGGATATTAAATGCTCTAATATATAAAAACTGGATGACTGAAAAATAAAGAAAATCACACTGATTGATTGATTAATTAGTTTACAAGACGTTGGCCAAATAAGGGAAATAAAACATCAATAACCTATTAACAAATCATTGTTAGTAGTCGTCTAGTCACTGCTGTATATAAAGTATAGATCAAAAATGAAAAATTATATGTTTTATAAACGTTTTCGGTGCTTAAGCACCCTCCTCAGATATAATCACAGAAGAAACTTATCATGCTTTCTAGGGCAATGTACACACTTTGCATTTTTTATGTTTTCTTTTCTTCTACCTGTGCAGCACACTTAAATTACTGTTTGTGAAGTAGTAGGGCTGTAGAAATGTTGTAATGTAATGTAATTGTCTAAGTCAACTGAACAGTCAGCCAATAAAACACAATGCAAACATACGTGCTTGTCACGGCAAGTCAAAAAAAAAGAAAAAAGAAAAAAAAAGAAAGAGAAGGTTTGTGATTATATCTGAGGAGGTTGCTTAAGCACCGAAAATGTTTATTAAACGTACCATTTTTCATTTTTGATTTATACTTTATATACAGCAGTGACTAGACGACTACTAACAGTGAGAAGAACTGCTGCTGCTCAACTTATTAACTTAACAAATATATCAACAAATCCCCCTTTGATATGTGACCTACTGCCACTTACTTACTTTATACACTAATGTTGATACCTTATATTCAGTATCAACGTTTTAGATATAATACAGTTATTTATATTGTGCCCTGTTTTTAGTTCAACATGATGTACTTCAATACAGCAATTGATGTGATGGGTGAAAACACATTTCATTGTGATTTGGTTTCACCTTTTTTTAGTAAACTATGTGAATAAACATGTGAGACTCACTGGGATCATTTCTGACTTTGTCAACAATGAATGTGTGCTCCGCGTCCGAGGTGAGGGTGATGAGCTCCGCACCGAGTCTCTGGCAGATGGCACGGCAGTCGGGTTGGGTGCAAGTGGAGGTGGCCGGGGTGAAGTAATAAGATTTACCATTATAAGTAATCCATTCTGAAACACCAGAAACACATGTATAAGCAATGGATGTGATCGGGTGAATAGGGAGTTGAACTGGTAACTACAAGGTTGTGAGTTTGACTCTCGGTCGGGTCTGGTTGTGGGTGTTGAGCAACCTGATGCCTAACAGGTTGCACACTCTCCACGGTACCTACACATGTTAAATAGGTACAATTTTGGCTAGTGAATACTATGTCAATGATAAGCACGTTTGAGCTACGGTTGTTATGTGCTGTATGCTCCCCGAGGAGTGGAGAAAGATAAAGTGAGGTTCCACAGGTTCCACTGTGACTGTAAGACTCAAAGTCTATATACAATGTACATGTACATATTAGAGTTGAATGCTGGTTCAATATATTGAAAATGCACATGAAACGCATGGGTTGATATTATTAAATTTGTATGTGAAAAATGCCATGTTATATATGGTTTGATATTTATACTGCTACAGTCTAGCGAAGCATCATTATTTGTGCATTGAGCGTAGGTTTAAGTTACCTGGCACTATATGCACTGTGACACCCAATACAAGCCTTTAGTGTAAACAAGGTGGGCCAGGGTACACGACCCCCTGTCAGCTGTCTCGTGCATAGATAGAATTTCAGGAACAAAGACTATTGTCAAGGCTGTATGATGCTAAAAATAGTATCAAGGCGGCAAAAGGCTTAATAGCATTGCGCAATCAATACTGTCATCGAGTCTGAACATGTCTATAAGCCGTAGGAAAGATTAGCTGAGTGGACTAGAGCGCCTGTCCATACACATGACTGGTCTGATGTGACCAGGGGACGAGTTCGATTCCACGGCCTTTCAAATAAATTTACAAGCCTGTCGTCTCTGAAATTTCCTCACATTAGTGGTACATTGTATCAGTTTCACTGGCAAACACTTTGACATAATTATGACAATCTTTGTGTACTCACCCGAGGTCTCACAGTATACGCCAGTTACAAGGGGTCCACATGAGCAGCTGTATGTGGACCAATCGGCGCTGGGGTGACAAGATCCACCATTCTGGCACAGAGATGAGGAGCAGGGGTCTAGAGCAAAGATCACACATTTTGAGAGGTCAATTATCAAAATATGCATAAAAGTCAGTGTAAATGGAGGATATATACTACATGTCGTACCATTCTACAGTAGAATACAATCACACATTAACATATGGCGTTTGCACTTGGGCCCACAGTTCAAACAACACCATTACACATATATAGATTATGTGTATACATAATCTTTGATACAATATTTTGATAATCACTAGCAATGTCTTAACTGTTACTAGCTTTGAACACAAGTCCGCCTGTCTATAGTAAAAGCCCATAACTACACAGATAGTGAAGAACACTCCAATATCACGATCTATGCTGAACTGGCATATCCAGGATTTCAGAAAAGGGGGTTGCACGTAAGGAATCTCAAGGGTTTCGTACGCGCGATCGATAGAGAACATGCCCAAAACCCTATGAATATAAGGTATTTTGGTGGCAAAAGGAGGGGGCGAGCCCCTGCTCCCCCTGGATCTGTCTATGGGTAAATGTTTGTCCTTGTTGTTCTTTTATAGCTTGGTCGCCAGCACCAACTGTTCATACCAAATTATCTTACATTTGTTAAATTCAAGAGTAAAACAGATTTCTTGCTAGATTAAGCTTTCATTCACCTATTCCTTAAAAAGAACAAAATGTGAAAGTTTCTAGTACATATTTCAACACTAACTTAACCTCTAAACAGTTTTCAGTGCTTGTAAAAAAAGAAAGAAAAAAAAAGGCAAAAATCCTGACAGAAAGAGTACCTTTTCGCAGTGTCGTCTTGGTGTGATCAGCATTATCCATCTGTCGGCAGCCATCCGTGTCAAAAATCTCTCCGTTAGTCCTTAGTTTGTCCCGCACACACTGGATTGCGCTGAAAGATTTTTCCTTGCTTTTAATCTCTTTGTTCAGCTTGAACCTCATCTTCTTCACATTTTCTCCACCCAATACTGTCAATGGCAGGCACATCCAAATGAGCACAAAGTGAAACTCCATGTTTGCCGTGTGCTTCTCACAGGTAAAGCAGCTGCACTGTGACAGCGGACTCGCCGCCCGTGCTGTTTATACTGCTTGTTGCTAGGAACGCATCCATCCCACCCGTGACGTCATGCCACGTGTCGCCGGGAGTGGGCTTGTACCGTCACTGGGCCCTACATGGGGTAATGTGTCACCAGGACCATACATGAGGTTTTGTAGTTCCACTGGCTCATGCAGATGTTACTGTAGTGATATGACTGTGGGTTTATTAAAATAATGCTCATGCAAAGTCTCTTTCCCTGTGTAAATGACCCCCCCTTGTGTAAAGACCCTCTTTTTGTGTAAAGGCCCTCTTCTTGTGTAAGTGCCTTTGCTTTGTGTAAATACTAGAGATGTCAAAACAGTTTGAAGCTTGAAGCTTTGGCTCTTATAATGATTACAGGTTTCGAATGGTTCACTTTGTACTTATTCGTATATTATAAACCCGGTATTAGGTAAATAGTGACTTTGCATCGGGGGTTAGTATTCCATTGGCTCTGTGTTCTGTGGCGGTGGCAATGAAAGGGCAATAGGCGGGTCAATCAAGGTCTTTCATAGCCTCTAAACTCTCAAGGTAGCAACTTAAGTGAGAGTGTACAACAAGATTATCAGTTTAATGGTCAAATACTGCTAATATAGTAATACACAGGAGGTCTTCATACCATAGTGTCGGCTGCGTTGTTGTGTCTTTTGATTTCGGTGGTTAGTGCAAGTGTTCCATTGTTCTCTGGTGGTGCAGATAAAAGGCTGTTGCCATTGACAGTAACGATTCAATATGATGCAATGTAACCTTCAATTAGACACCCTCTATACAGAGGCCATTTCTGTATCTAAACCCGGGCCTCATATGACTCCAGAAGAGACCAACCTCTGATTTGAGATCAATTGAGACCGATACCTGAGGTGGTCTTTTGAGTCCGTACTTTGAACTGTACTTCCTACAATATAGGGTTGCCAAATGTTATTGCAATTACAGTAAAAGTTCAATGTTATACTACGATTATGAATGCATTCTGGATGGGTAATTTATTATTGACGTCTTTATTATAGGGCCTCTACATGTCATAGCTATAAAAGGGGAACGTTGTAATGGAAATAATGCAATGGTCTGTAATATAATTATACAATAGTATCGCCCCTTTTGTTGCGGGTTTTGAATTATGACCAAGTAAGTACTAAATATATACACTGTACTCACCGACCTAACCATTCAAGTAATAATAGCTGTTTATTGATATTATTTTACAGTATCTATAGCTTGCCTACTGTTGTCAATTTGTCGAAGACATGAATGGTATGATTTCTATCACTGGTTTGTTGGTCTTATAATGAAGTTAAGTACTACCCACGCCCTCTTTATGTCCAAAGCTTCGAAGCTTTGGCCCTCAAAACGGCCGAAGCTTGGAATACCAAAATTGGTGAAAATTGACACCTCAAGTAAACGACTACTAAAACCCCGGACCAAAAGTGACCAAGCGTGACGTGACCCAACTGGCGTTACACTCCAGGGACCAAACCATACCAAACATTATTTTTGTATAGGTCTCGTCACGGTTTGGTCACGTTTGGTCTCGGGTTTTAGTAGATATGGGCGGCCACGAAGATTGACTGGCTGACATGCGCAGATGGTCATTTCGAGGATGTCAACAGCAGTTGACGAAACTGTCAATGATATTTGTAATTAAATCATTGTTGTGAACTAAAAATGATTATCTATACATTACCAACATGATGACACACGTTCAAGGACTACGCAGCAGCTGAAGCGAAAGCCTTGTGTTTCGTTCATTTGTATGTATGTATGTATGTATGTATGTATGTATGTATGTATGTATGTATGTATGTATGTATGTATGTATGTATGTATGTATGTATGTATGTATGTATGTATGTATGTATGTATGTATGTATGTATGTATGTATGTATGTATGTATGTATGTATGTATGTATGTATGTATGTATGTATGTATGTATGTATGTATGTATGTATGTATGTATGTATGTATGTATGTATGTATGTATGTATGTATCTATGTATGTATGTATCTATGTATGTATCTATGTATGTATGTATCTATGTATGTTTGTCTCCGGACAAGCTAGAGTTTTTACACTTCACCTTATTTCATTCAAACTTTACACAACTATTTGGTATGACACGACACCGAAGTCATTCGATTTTGGGTACTTTGCCAATTAAAGTGTGCTTTTCCATAGTGCCATTTTGGGTCCATTTTCAACATTTTCTGCAACAGTTTTGTTGATGCTTGTGAGAAAGCATTCAAACTTTGCACAATACTTATATGCCTACTGAAGGTTAACTGTATACAATTTTGGCACGTTGCCAATTAGGTTATTCACTATAGTTTCAAAACTGTTCGAAACATGATCACCTAATTGGCATAGTGGTTATATTGGAAGAAAAGTGCTCAGAGAGCACAGCTTTACCTTGTTAATGTCGACTCATGGGCAATAGATATTTACTTTAGCCATGTTTAGAAAGCGCCTGCAATCCAATTCCAATAACATAGATGTAGGATGAGTTACGCATCAAGTAATTTTCTGCTTTGATTGCAAAGCAAACATCTTTAGTGCCTATAGGTCAATGTTGCTCTAGCGATGCTGTGCTCTCTGAGCACTTTTGATCTAGTTGTTTCTGTAATCAAGGGGCCACATGCTATCATGTGTCATGTAACCTCTGTTTAAGTAAATAAAAAGTCGATGTGTGTGTGGTCTTTATTTGGTACATTATTACGAATACGTTTGGATGGGAACGTGCTGCCACACCATGTCATCCACACTGCACAAACATGGCAACAGGCGGGTCGCAGGGGACGGACCGCAACATGATAATTCCAGTGATGCACAAGAAATATTTGATATCACAAAAGTTTTAAAAACATCCAGAAAGCTCATAAATAACTTGCCATTTTTGAAACATGGATAAATACTGCACTATGAAGCAGTTTCAATTAAAAGTGTTCAGCAGAACTTTTAGCCCTCCACACATCATCCTCTAAGGCAATCTCTCCTATTCTGTACATGTTTCACTGAAGCAATAATTTGTGCATTGAATTGTAAGCCTGAAATGGATGAGGATGGCTTGCACACTATGGTGATTTTAGCCTGTCAATTAAATCGGATCATTGAGAAGGAAACCATTGATCTCAAAAACTGTTATGAATGCTTAGAATATATTTGTGTTTTGGTATCAGTGTATCCAGGGCCGGAGCTACATTTGTGCCCAGTGAGGCAGGTGCCTCCTATAGGTTTTCATACTAGATTTATTGGCAGAATGGACAAGCCTTCCCTTTGTACGTGATTCTGGCTTGTACACCACCCACCCACCCACCCACATCTAAAGGAGAGGGAATGGGCGCTTTTACCCCAAAGATGTAATTTTAATGTTTTCCCCCAAATTTCCAAACCCACGAAATCCACCGAGTGCGTCCCTTCTTCTTAACAAACTGGATCAGCTAGTGCTGCATTAACTTTTCCACTCAAATCCCTTCGAGTGCGTGCCTCGCCACAGTGTAGCCATTGGTGCAAACATATCAAATTTGTTCTTACATTACTTTTGCTACAGTTAAATTTTGCCAAAAAAGGATCAAGGGAATAGCATGTTCACATTAACAATATGGCGACCAGCCATCATATTTCTAAGAAATGTCTCAATATTATTGCAAAGTCTATGGATTAACAGTGAGTCTGCGTTTCTTTATGATAAAGAAATGAATTAATGCTGGGAGACAAGGTTAGTTTTTAAAATTAAATGAAGTCATATATGTGGCGTTTGAATCTCACAAATGTGGCAGTATATGGGCGAAAATGTGAGTAGTGAGTACACCAGTAGTCTATCATCCTTCAATTTATTACACTGGTTGACAGAAAGCAGTAATCAAAAATTCTGGATTATTTACTAAAGTTTTGAAAGTAATATACCCGGGAACAACTGCCAGTGTCGTGTAGATAAGATATGTACTGAGAATATTTTCCTATACCTAGTACCAACGCATAGTGATTTTCGGGTCCTTACACTATATAAAAATATATAATGCTTGTCTATATATCCACTATATGGAGTTACAGGATACTAGTGTAGTAGTACTCGTCTGATGTGTATGAAACCTTCATCGCTCTCGCCGGATCGTTGGAAAATTAAATACAATTTGATCAGATGTCATTAAAATATTTAAAGTAGAAATATTGCCAAAGTAACTAAAAGTAATGATGTTTGTGTTATCACATCCTTATCTATTCGGGCTTATTACTTATACCATGATTGAAGGGAGTGGTCGGAAAAAACCCACGATGGTGTTAATTACCATGTTAATTGATTTGGGGTGTAGTGGTCACAAAAATACAGAGGAGGGGTGTGAAAAGAAATTCATGGTGCAAAAATCATGGGGGGGGGGCGCAAGTAAAATAACATTAGTAAATAGAACCACGTCCATAAGAAGACACCCTCTGTTTATCCACCAGTTGTCGCAGCTCATTGCCTTTATATTACAACGCACTTCCCTAAACCCCCATATCGAGACCACCTCCCTGTCAAGACACTTTGAAAACAGTACTTTTGGTGGTCTTAATAGTTAGGTATTATGTCATGTTTGTATTTATTTGTATATTTTGTATATTTTATGATTGAATTGATACTAAACGCTGAGGCTGGCAAGTTTATTTGACACACTAACTAGAAAGCAATATAAGGACGTGTACCAGCAGATTGCGGTCTAGCTTTGCTGGACTAAATTTGAGGTTGCTGGTTGTTAGATAATTTCCGGGTCTATAGATGTGTGCATTAACAGTTGAGTAGTACGACACAAATTGTGTGTAAATGTTCATAAGATGGCCATTGCTGTTGGCGACAATTAACTTTCCGTATGGTATGTTTAAAGCATCAAATTGTAACACGGTTATATCTAAACATCATAATTTAGAGTTTTTCAAAACTGACTTCATCGTGAGGTAGATTATCTAAACTAACATGGACAGCATTGGCATTTTGATAGCAGTGTTCTGTGGTCCTTATATTTGTAACGAAATAGAGAGAAGAAATGAAGTACAGAAATACGCTGTACATCTATATTATCAACTGCTTTAAATCAGCTTATCTTGTAAAACGTTATCTTCTGCACTTGAAAAACAATAAGGTCTTGTAAACATGTAGATTGGGTGTTGTTCTTTATGGTGATGTAGTCGGCTGCAATTACCTATTTACGGTGCTAGAGAAATAACAGCTAACACACGTCGGGTGCCACTTTGGCGTGTTTTGCTATCTGAAGTCTGAACGGACATCACGCTATGGCTGAAGCTCTGAGCGCAGGCCTGCTCAAATTAGAGGTCATTGTCTTGAGAATGGCATCTTCAGAGACAACAAAAACAAATGTATTCACTACAGAATTTGGCTATAGCATAGCTAGATCCCACTTAGGATGATGTGTCTTTTTTGGTAGGAGGATTAGCAGTAGTTACTATGTGAGTACATGTAGATACATTGTATGCTAGTTTGTGATAATAAAGTCGATAATAAAGGATAAACCCCAACAAGGCTACTAAATCAACGAATCAATAGGCATGCAAATGTTTTGTGGCGTACCATTGATAAAATGTCAAACATCAGGGGATTTCAATCGCTCAAGCATTTCATATAAATTTGTTCCTACCATACGTGTTTTATAAAAAATGATGCCATGGGATTGCCGTTGACAGTAACGGTTCAATATCATGCAGTGTAACCTTCAATTAGACACCCTCTATACGGAGGCCATTTCTGTATCTAAACCCGGGCCTCATATGACTCCAGAAGAGACCCACCTCTGATTTGAGACCAATTGAGACCGATACCTGAGGTGGTCTTTTGACTGTACTTCCTACAATATATATAGGGTTGCCAAATGTTATTGCAATTACAGCAAAAGTTCAATGTTATACTACGATTATGAATGCATTCTGGATGGGTAATTTATTATTGACGTCTTTATTATAGGGCAATGAGGACGGAGCCTCTACATGTCATAGATATAAAAGGGGAACGCGGTGATGGAAATAATGCAAGTGTCAAAGAGCTTTTCGATGTGAAGTTATTTTGATGATGCCAATTTGACGTAATTTACTATACATATTTTATGTAGCGCCACTTACTTAAATTGCTATCTTTTGCGATCATATTCAGAGGCAATATACCAGCCATGTTCTGTAAGTGTCAAAAAGCTCTCGGATAACCGAACCACTCAGTCGTCATACGGAAACCATTGTTAATTGGAAAGTTGTCAATCACTGACTTTGTTTTAAGAATACTGTTCCCTCAAGCATATCACAACCCACACCTCGAAAATTGGGGAATAACATTCGAAACTGACTGAAGCATAAATTTAAAACATCCACAATACTGTGTCATCACGAAGATGTAACAGTAGAGGATACTTACACTCCATGTAACATAAAATGTAAAACAGACACCATAATACTAGGCGATGGACCACGACCTGATTTTTTGGCCGTTATGCTCAACTGAGGGCAGCTTGTTCCGTTGTGATTTTCTGGTAGATATGTCTCTAGTTATGGGAAATGGATGATAACAATGCTCAAGTGGTAGCTTTTGTCTGTTATCACCCTTTATGTAACTATACCTCAAGGTTTTTTCGGTAACTGATGACATGATGAAAGATGAAGTCTATCACTTATTATATTCCACTTTGACTGTATTATTTGTTATGACAAGTGACCACAAGCCACACAGGTACAATTTGAGTGCAGAAATACATCACAACTCCAATATTTATAGCAATTATCACAAAAATGAACGAAAAACGGCTTTGGTTTTGACATTTTTACATCATACTGAGGGCACTGGCCAAATTCAAAGTTGCTGAAAACGGGAGAGTCAAAAGTGATTATGATTATGATTTTACATGTTAACTTCAATACATATTGATTATTCATTGTTGCCTGAAACCGACCTCAGGTTATTTATTTCCCTCACATCAGCCTAAACGGGCCAGGTCATTTTACGTGTTTGGGTGTCAAAGCTTTGTCATACAAGTCATTCATTTGGGGTATAGCTGGTGTCATCATGATTAAAACGAGATAACTATATGACTGTATAGCCGTATAAGGAATCATCGTGCACAATTTATTTTTATGTTACTATTTTATTTTAAGACAATAAAAAGAGCCATCGAGCCACTTTTTCACAACTAATGTGAAAGTCTGTGAAAGTAAGGTCACTTTTTGTTCATAAATATTATTTAACAACATAGGTCCGTAGACAAAAAAAAAAAAGAAAAAAAGTACTGTTTCACAAATGTAACAAATGTATTGGAAAATGTCTTTATAGATTAGAAATATGTCATGGTTTGATGTATGAATGCTGGTTTTGGTGAGTGGTGCATATTGGCCACTCGGCACACAGCAGCATTGGTGGGGAGAGGGCATCAGGTTCTCAGGTGCTTAGTCGCCTGGGGGGGTTGTTGCGTATCCGGCGTGGAATAGTGTTTGGCTAATAACCTTACCCTAACGCTACAAAGGATTACAATGGAGTTGAACTGAACTGAACTGTGTGAAAGACATTGTTGGTATATTCACCAAAGGTGCACCAGAAAGAGGTATGATGAAACAATATATAAAGAAAGTACAATAGGAAATGTAGAAACCTAAGGTGGAAACAAACCATGATATAATAATGATTGTGAATTAAAAAGAAATATGTACTTTAGTGCTCGTAACACATACGCAATCAATAAGACTTTTCTGCTTAGCACTTAATGGTATGTCTTATTTTACTCAACACCAACAAGCTGTACCTGAACGTAAATAAGACTAAAGTGGTTATATTCTCAAGGGGTAAGGTTAGAAAGGTCCCAGTATTTACTTTCCATGATTTACGTGTTGAAGTTGTTGATAATTGTAAATATCTGGGAACTACGTATAATTACAAAGGTAGTTTTACCCACGTTATCTTTGTTGCAAAAAGGTCGTAAATTTAATCTTGACGTTGATACGATGATTCATCTTTTCGATTCTATATTGTCAGACCCACGATGCTTTATGACTCCAAGATATGGGGTTTTAGTAATTTACAAATATTTAAAAAAAAACTACAATTAAGATTTTTGACAATGCTTTTACATTTAAAAAAGAGTACTGTATCAAGGGTGATAGTTTATGACGAGACTGGAACTCTTCCCATTGAAATACATGTGACATGCAGGTTGGTCAGTTTCTGGCATAAGCTCGTAAAAGGGAAGAACAAAATTTCTTTACAAATGTATAGACTTATTTCCAAATGATGTAAATGACAATAATTGGATACAATTCTTCATTCTATCATTCCGTGCAAAAATCACCGCCAATAACCCACGCTGATTGGTCAATCTCCGTGCTTAATTTTGCGATGGAAAACACGCTCCCCCAAAAAAACACGGCGTTAGTCTAAACTCCTCACAACATCAATACAGCCGCTGACGTAGTAAGGCGTGTTCATGCTGTGCGGAGTGCAACAGTTTAGACTAACGCCTCCGTGCGCTCAAAACTGTAGGAATTGACGTCTCCGCGCGCTCAAAACAAACGAAATCGACTTGAATGTTGAATGTTATAATATGATTTATTTTAAAATAAAATCATGAAAATGGATTTTAGTCATGATAGAATGGTGATTGACCACTCGATTGTCGTGTCAATCGCAAAATTGAGCATGCTGACGTCTGATTTACCCGAACGAAGTGGCGATTGACACTCCAATCTCGTGGTCAATTCCTACAATTCCTAGTTGCGCGGGACGTGTTGCGCAGTAGAATTAATCAATATCAATATTCTCATTACTATTTCCGGCGTCATTGTAGACTGACACGAATTAAGTATTCTAAGGTACTTTTCACGTATCACTTATCCTATGTCATTCACGGAAAGTATTTTCCCAATAGAATTTTGACCGAGGATTATGAATCTGTAATCGGATTTTAGTTAGCATTGAAATTGATGAAGATATGGGCAAAAGACCAGTCTTTACAGACGACCTGTGTAGGCTGCGACTAAAACCTGCCTGCGAACTACAATATTATGAAGAATACACGTCTCCAATAGCAGTTCTAATAGAATTTTGAATGGGGATTATGAACATGTAATCGGATTTTAGTTAGCGTGAAAATTGACGAAGTTATGGTCAAAAGCCGGTATTTGGTCAAATTTGCAGACAGCCGTGATTGGAGCAAAGCTGAGAACGTCCCTATTATGAAGAATGCACGCCTCAGATAGATGTATTTATTTAATTTTCCAACGTCTATCAGCATAACAACCATCAATGCTATGTACAACACACATTTTGAATGATATACCAATAAATGCGATTTTAAATGGGCTTATAACATATACCGGAAGTACCCATGGACTTTTGTGTCTCAAAATCAAATAATCAAAAGACAAGTGCGCAACTTTTCTGCGCAATTGGGAATTGAAGAATTTGTCAAACACACTTTGGATTCGTGTGGTATTTTCTATATCTGATATAATCAAGGTGTTAATGTAAATACTGAATGGTTTAAATGTTAACGGATCAATTTATACAAAAATGGTACATGTATGATGATATGAATATTAGTTCTAATTGTGTCACTTACTGATGTATCAAAAATGGTGTTGGATATGAAAAATATCTAAATGAAATTGCCCCGCACTTTAGAACAATGACTGTACACTTTGAATGCAGATACACACACCAATAATAAGTTATATCTTATGTGAATGCTATTGTTTGTAATTCAAAAATATCATTTGGTACTGCCAGGGATAAGTAAGATAAATCTATGCCTGGTACCTATGGTTGCTAATAAATATAAGCTGTGCAATCCTACGTATGTAAAATAAAAGTTCGATGATGTCATTCAGTTGTTACCGTGATGTTTACATGTGTATCCTACAGTTACTTTTAGTTATTGATGAAAACACGATAAAGTTGATGGTTCAAAAGCACTTTCTACTAAATCAACTTACAGTTTATCAAACCATGCTCGACATAGTTGACAGAATAGATGAGTGTGAACTTGTCACGAAACTTGCTATAATAGGTGCATTGATTACATTTGGTCAGATCCATTTGTACAATAATCCTTTCATTGTTGTAACTCTTTATTTGTATATAAATATGTCAATACAGTAGTTGAGAGTTATTTGTATATTCTAAATGTTTCTTCAATTGGTTACAGAATTGTAGTTGGTTTTTATAGGAATACATAATACCATATTTGAGTCCCAAGGAAATGCGAATAGCGATAATTGCAGGCAGATATTTTGAATATATTGGACATACCAAGTATTCTACCCTCCTTACGGCTTCGATAAAAATGAGTTTTTCTAAGTTGTATGTGCCCAGACACCCACCAACTCACTTCACTAAAACATATCTGCAAAGACCCGGGGTCTGGACCAGAGCCCTGCACAGGTAATAAGTTTGCACCCACCGCCCCACACCCGCCCAACATTAAACTGCTTCTCAGGCAATTTCTGTAAAAAAGAAAAG
>CM032659.1:28698208-28714703 GCA_019095985.1 Streblospio benedicti
TTGCGTTGTGCTCAAAGTATTCACTCAGCGCTATCACCTGTTTAAGGGTCGGTATTAAAAACCATGACTCCTGGATATGCCTAGTAGCCCGTTGTGAGTCCATCATACCATGTGCCCCACATATCCGCCATCACCCGCCTGGTCCATGTGCTGCTGATGCATATGCATCTGCTGCGGATGTAGCTGCATTTGCTGTTGTTCTTGCGTGAACTGCTGCTGCAGCTGTTGCTGCTGCCGCGTGTCGTACGTCCAGCACGGCACCACCTCTCCCTGGCAGAGCACGTGATCACCAGAAGCTGGGAAAGTCCCTTGCAGGTGCGCTGGCGCTGAGGCGGCGGGCCAGCTGTCTGCGTACACGCTGTAGCCGCCAGCGAGTGGGTCGTCTGCTACTGTGAATGTGGACAATATTAGATTAGATTATATTAGGGAAAACTATGGTTGTGTACACGCACACACGCAAGCACACTAGGGTAAGCATGTAATTGCTGCTACGATGTGTGGCTTTAATCATCATGTAACAATGAGAGAACAGCTGGCGTGCAAGATATTCATTTAGAAGATAAATTAGTTTATTTTTTTACATTCAACGCATAAGGTCCACTCATACCAGAATACATAGAGTGTGAATGAGTAGAGTTTGCTTTCCATCAGTATTCAACTTAAATAAAAAAAGACAAATCGTGTGTTCACCGTTCAACAAAAAATAAAATAAGAAAATGATACTAACCACGGTATGGCTTCTACTGTTTGTTAACATACATATTGTACAATGTAACCTCAACGTGAACACAACGCACCCGTGTACGCCACTGCGGTGTCATCGTTCCACTGCCCCGTCGTGGCGGTGACGGCGGCGGCGTCGGCGGCGCTGAGCGTCTCCATGAGGAAGCTGATGTAGCCGATCGCCAGCTTCAGGGTGTCCACCTGCGGGGTGGAGGAGCGTGTTGGTTCAAGTTTTCATTCATCATCTTTACTTAGGTTCACTCTGAGTATCAGCTGTCAAGCAAATTGACCTCGGAAATGTTTCGCCTGAGAGTGGATTAACATAATTTATCACTTTATGTGACCGGTTTAAATACTGAAAGCTGATTGGTTGAACCCGCCACACCCATCTGATACTCAGCTGGGATTGATCACGTGACCTCATTTATATTCATCACCAGTCCTGTGATGGAGAATAGTTATGTGTCAGAGGCCTCTTTATGACATCCTATACTCAGAGTGCGTAGGTTAAACCTATAGGGCATGTGTTAGAAGGGGTGGGGTGGGGGTAAAAAGGATTTAAGATACCCCACATCCCTTTTTTACCTTATTTCCCACATTCCTAAGTTTTTTGGCCCTTTTTTCTCACATTCAACAAATTCTAAGATGGTTTCCCCACATTCCACTTCTTGAAAGCCCACATCCCTCTTTTCACAGGCCTTTTTTCGTTCTCATGATGACTACTGCATGGTTGAAAAAGGTCATGCGAATGTGACCGAAAGCTTCAGGTGAACACTTAAACAATTGGTTCAGTTTAAAAGTTTAACCTGAGATGAGGCCTGTATGATTGCATGAACAGGAGACATGTAGAAAGAAAATCAATTCGCACCGCTGCTGGCATGGGCGTATTGGTTTTTGACAGCCCAATACAATGTCATTATTTGCCAATTAAATACGGTCCCGCCAACAAGATCACTTCACACATGTCACCTATTGATGGCTGATGGTTGCTCATCAATCGGCAATATTGGAAAATAAAGGGTAGTTTGAGAGTGTGATTAATTTGTTTTAAAACCTCGATGACAAATATGAAAAACCTTGCTTACGATGATAATGAGATTAGGGCTGGCATTTGAAAATTGCAATTTCAAACCTAGCTTTAACAGCTCCAAAAACTAACACTAAGTGAGCTAGTTTCATAATCATTTAATGTTATCATTTTACATTTTCGCATTCTTTCTTGATATCTATTAGATCTACTAATTGGCATTTTAAATGAATGGTTTTTGACATAATTTTGTCCCCACAAAAGATACCTTTGTTGTTAGTATGGCTGTCTTGTTTGTTACACCGCAATCAACTCTCACTACCACCCTACTACAAGTATTCTCGGCGATAATGGTAAGGAGTAACAGTGGGCAGGCAACGTATCTTCAATAGAGTAAATGTGCATACTACAGGGTGCAAGTATTGTATCTCTGTCATATACTACATGATAGAGATACAATACTTGCACCCCTGCAGTTACTTCTCCCGCCCCTGTTGTGGTCACGTGTACCCACCTTGCTGAGCCGCTTCTCGTACGGCAGCGTGGGGATGTGCGCGCGCAGCGTCTCGAAAGCGTCGTTGATGCTCAACATCCGCTTCCGCTCGCGCTGGTTGGCCGCCTGCAGACGGGAAATGTTCAGGGGGTCAGTGCTGCTGCTGCTGCTGCTGCTGCTGCTGCTGCTGCTGCTGCTGCTGCTGCTGGGGATGTTGCTATTGCAATTTTTGTTGTTGAATAGTGGGCGGATGTGTGGTCTGTGATGTTATTACTTCAGCAGTAGTGCTTGAGACTTGATTGCCGGTTATTGATTTTCATCCCCACGGGTCTAAGTTAGTGTATAATGATTACACGTACACAAACATGTATTGAATAAACAGCCATTTCAATGCAATATTTTCATGCAATAATGCTAACACGTACGGTAGCCTGTTACCCTTATTTATAATATAGGCCCTACTCTATGTGCATGAAAGAAACAAGAAAATCAGACATACATGTGTGATTTCAAACGCTATGAACAAAAGTAGCAATAGATATTTTCTAAAAAGACAAAAAATAAACAAAATCCCAGCTAGAGATAGCAATCCCACCTGCCGCTGCTGGTACTGCTGTTTCGGACACTTTGCCTTCCGCCGCCGCCGTCCCGAGGGGGGCTTCCCCGAGGTCGTGATGTCACCAATGACGTCACCCTCTGAAAGCAGACGACCGGCTGGGTCAGAGAATGGATTTGCCAACAATCGTAAGGCCAATATTTATACCTGAACAGCTACCCACATCAGTTCAAAATCTAAAATTGCTTACTGCCGTGAGGCTGTTTTAAAAGGGTTAGTTATTTACACATTGATATATAACTGATGAAAACACATTTGTAACCAATTAGCTTCATTAAGGTTAACCAATAAAGAAAGGGTATATCATGATTACAAGCTGTCTCTTTGAAGTTACTTGAGAAAACGTTTTTTCCAGCAGCACGTGTAAATAACATGGAGGTGTATACTTAATTTTGAAGACTCCTCGCTGCAGTTTCGTGCAACTACCACCAGGGTTATAATTGCTATATATCTACAAGCCTAATCAGATTATATATGAAAATATATGAATAGATAAATGATACTATTTTTATTTAACTTGAACTTAATCAACTTAACTTTTTATCAAACTTTTAAAAATCCTTTAACAATTAGAAAACATGTATTTTTTTTAAAAGTACTATTGCTCACCATGCATTGAAGCGTTCGTGCAAATGGCGTCATCCGCCATAATGCACCCGAAGCTCCTGATTCAGCGATTTGTGATTGGTGAGTTCCTCTGCTATGCTCTTCTTGTATGATTGACTTCTAGATGATGTGATGGAGGGTGTGGTACATTGTTCTTCTGGAACTGGTTCGCTGTGCAAGTGCTGCCGGGTTCGAACCCTCCTATGCCGGCTTACAGCTGGGTGAGTTGGTGGAATAGTGCAGGGGATCTCTCTCGCGCGCAAATTTGAAAAAGTGCTACATTCTAGGCTTTTTCAACGTGGTCACACTACACCAAACATTGCATTTTTCGGCATAATTACTATTAAAACACTAACATTATGAAGTGCTAGTAATTGATTTCACAATTATAACTTTATGGCTATTATAAAATGCTGACTTCATAGTATTTGCATACAGAATTAGTATTCTAATGACAGTAAGTATTGGTCCTATATAGTAAATAGTTATTCCTTTTTGCTCAAAAATTCCAAATAAACACAAAAAGTATTTGCGTGGAGATATAATCACGTCTAAAACACGGAGCCATCTTAAATGCTGCTGTAATCACTTTGCGGAGTGGTCACATCCTTTGAGAATCGAACCATTGATTTTTGTACAACATGTGCAGTGTGCACTTAACACAAATACACATGGTGTTGGTTTGTTAATAGTCAAACACACCATCATGATGTCATAGATTTATTTTGATGTTCCCTACATGTACTGTCCAACATACATTCATGTAATTTTCATATTAAATTGAAAGATAAGAAAAGTCAATCATTTATCAATCTTCTATATATTAATACTCTGATTTTGGAACTTTGTTCAGGGAACTCCTCCTAAACATGAATAGCTAGGTCAAATCCGACTACGGGCAATCGTTCATGGTACAGTGTAGTTTTGCAAGTTTTCTTTCTGGCGTTCATGATTGTCCTGTTAGGTGTCTATTGCCGATTTTATAACAAAAATAGCAGACAGCGGCAGCCATGTTGGAATCATCTGTCACCATAAAACACCAAAGACGTCACATGGGTTTAAATGCTAATCTGCCAATGCACATAATACGGCCACTTCGCCACTTGGGCTTTGTGTACAGTAGAACCTTTAATTAAGACCACCTCTGCAGAGAGAACACCTCTATAATGAGACAATGTCTTGCAGTCCTCAACCTTCATAATCCAAACACTGCAAACCGCCGGTTGTATGGTTATGATTGGTGTCTGAACACGGTTGGGTGCTGTCAGAATAGGCGTGGATGTTGCTAGAACAGTGGTCGATGCTGTCAGGACAAGAGAAATATTTTATATAGGCCTATTTGTTGTTGATTAGTGGAATCCAAACGGGGATTGGTTACTACAGTGGTGGGTGCTGGGGTGGGGGTAACAGGGCAAGGTCAATGTTGTAGCCCCATGGTATGCAAATCATAGTTGTTGTTGAATAGTGGGCAGGGGGTGAGTGTTGTCATGAAAAGGGGTGCGTGCCTGCGGCTCGTCATGACAGTGCTATCAGGTTAGTGTCGGTTGTTACGATAGTGGTGGGTGTGGTAAACGTAGGAGGTAGGTGGTGGATGCTGTGGTTTGGGTGTCATGTTTAGTAGTTTGAGCGAGACACACGCAGCAATAGAGAAACATAACGCATGCAGCAACAATGAGATGGCGAGACTCAAAGTGAGTCGTATAAAAAAAATCATTTGTACCCGATTTTTTATAGTAAGTCAGTACTGATGAAAGCAAGCGCACGAAGAACAAATAAACCCGTAAAAGGTGATTTCCCATAAAGTGCAATACTCAAAATGCGTGAAAGAGCCGCAGGAAAGTGATTGCAGGCAAATTTAAAAAAACAACCCAACAACCATGGCCACGCCCATCTCTTCGTAATTATATATAGATAGGCTAACAGCTGGCCATGTACACTAAATATTCAACTAATTCTATTTGGATTAACTAGTGTGGCACCTGTTTAGTCTAAGCTTAGTTTGTTTTTACCACATCTGTAATCAGTAAATAATCGGAACCACACCTACTGCTTATATAACATAACCGTATGAACGCAACGTCGTGTTTGGATATAATTTTTTGTTTTGCTGATTTTGCATTGATTTGGTGGTCTGAGCCCTATGCAGGTGTCCTTATAGTTTGCGATTTCCGGCCTCACTTATTTGTCCTCGTACACTCCCGCTCGTTAACAGCGGACTCTTGTGTTTCACCTGTTTGTTTTATAGAACTGAAGCGAGTGGATTAGTGTGTGATTTAATGATCATTTACATATGCCGGAAGTTTGGGCATGGCTAGGGCTTCTGACTTGTGTCGTCTTCTATTGATAATCAGGTGTTTTTATTGCTTTTTCATTATCTTCACAAGGTTTGAGCACGCAGTAACCCTCAACTCGACAAACGCAGGGTGAACTAACAGCTCAATTTAAATCCTGGCAAATTTCTATGTTTGCAAAACAAACAAACAAACAATAGAAAATCTGTTAGTGAACTGGATGCAAGACAATAATCAGATAACCATTAATAGTGGCCATGTTTGTCACATAAACATATTGGTGTCAAGTAAACTTAAAACAACGTCTTAATCACAGGACACAAAATGTCGAAAAATTTGATTTTCTAGCCCAGTGGTTGATTTTTTATTTTAAAACTCTCACCCTAACATTGTTGATAACACTAGATTAATACAGAAGGTGGGTGTTGAGCATAGTAATTCAACGCATTGGAGGCAGTGGCATGGTTAAAAAATCTGGATCTTTCATAATCTATTCTTCGCACCTAGGGGCGTGTAGAGTTGCAGCTCGTGCCCATGAATTTTATATTAGGGTAAAAAGACTATCCCAATCATAAATACATATTAAGTATTGGTTCAACCATTAAACGGGCTAAAGATGTTTATATAGTAAACTTGACTGTGGCCAATATTCTCCTGTATTAGCCACGTTTGACTTATAATTGGGCTTTCTTCCAGCATCTTCCATGCGGAATCGATGCTGTAGAGTCTCTATACCAGTTAATTAGTTTGCTCAGACTGCACTGGTGCATGGTGTGAGTTTACTCATTTTAATGTGAAACACACATATACATGTACACACGAAGTGAAGCTGCTGCTGCTGCTGCTGCTGCTGCTGCTGCTGCTGCTGCTGCTGCTGTTGCTGTCGTTGCTACTGTCGTTGCTACTGTTGTGACTGTTGCTGTTGTTGCTGCTGTTGCTACTGCTGCTGCTGTTGTTGCTGCTGCTGTTGTAGCTACTGTTGTTGCTGCTGATGTTGCTGTTGCTGCTGTTGTTGTTGTTGTTGTTGTTGTTGCTGTTGTTGCTGTTGCTGCTGTTGTTGCTGCTGTTGTTGCTACTGTTGTTGCTGCTGATGTTGCTTTTGCTGCTGCTGTTGTTGTTGTTGTTGCTGCTGTTGTTGTTGCTGATGTTGCTGCTGCTGTTGCTGTTGCTGCTGCTGCTGCTGCTGTTGTTGTTGCTGCTGTTGCTGCTGTTGCTGTTGCTGCTGCTGCTGCTGCTGCTGCTGCTGCTGCTGCTGGTGTCGTTGTTCCTGTGACAAATCTATCAATATGTAAAACACATGACTTAAGCTGTCGTCTACTTCCGTTGTCAATTGCAACACCACTCGTAGAAAGCTGTTTCCGGCGCAAACACATTGATCATTGTTACAATGTCCATGTCTTCATTAATCCGCTGTTATTGGTCTATTTCGACCGTGTGAGCAATAGTTATATTTACCCACTTGGAATAGATTTTATTTTGATAAACATATGTCAAAAATCTAGTGACATGGAAGACAATACACGGGAATCACTCTGTCAGATTCAGGTTTTCCTGAAAAGGCAACACATGCACAGGATTTCTCAGTCCATGTAGATCTATACTATATTGGGTTTCGTACCCGCGAAAGCTCGCTGAGATGCTAAAAAGCCCTGGAAAATGAACTGTTGGGGTTGAAAATAGGACCAGAGTCTGCCTATCATAGGAAGATACGCTGCATCAAAACCCGTCCAAGACATATTAAACCTGGCAGGAATATAAAAACTAGGATTATATTGCACTAGATGATGAAAATGTTTACACTGCATATACAAATGTACACGAGTGAGATTTAACAGGAAGTGAGATGTGCGGTTAAGGCTAGAAATAAGGGATATCGCAAAAAAAAAAAAAAAATCACAAAAGTAGGATGTGGGATTTCAAGTAACTGAGATACGCTACAACAAAGGGGAAAAAGAAATTTTGGATTTGTTGACTCCTTATAAACCCCCTCATGTATTTTTTTACCACGGTATGTAAGGGATCGTTCACAAATGACGTCATCGCATTTTCAGGCACTTCTGACCTCGCCCCCTTGTCATAGTGGGTCATTATCCTTCGCCCCTCACCCCACTATGACGTGTCATATTTACTTACTAGTGCACCCCCCCAATACCTACTACTACCCATGTAAATGGTGAAGTAATTAAGAAATCTAATAACTCTTTTTGAGGTATTTTTTCCAACACTCATTATAATCCATCGTGTTTCAGCTTTTGAGACTATATTGTCATTTGTGAACGATCCCTAAACCTGTTTGCTAGATTTATGATTTGAGAAGAAGTGTTTTGACTAAGATCCCCAAACCGTTCACACACTAGCGACGTCGCTACGTAGAGCAGGTAATTTCTCTACCCCCACCCCCTTTCCCCTCCAGCGCAACGTGGCTTACACTCCACATTTCACCTACTACAAACAAACACCATGTCTTTTGACAGGAGCAAAAACAAAACGATTAATTCGTTGTATAAAACCACCTGGCGTGACGTCGTTGGCCGGAAGAACTGTTTTATGGATAAGTCTGTGGTATCAATACTTTTTGCCACTGGTCACTCTTGTCGACAAAAGGATGAATTCCTCTTTCAACATGTGTTTGATTGCTGCTTCACAGAAGCTGCTCTCATATTGAATAAGATAGTCTGAATTCTATTACCCTTACATATAAAGTCAAAAGAAACTTATCAAGCTTTCCAGGACAATGTAAAAATATTTCTTTTTACCGCTGCATTCGGGAGTTAATGTGAAATTCACTCTCTACGAGAGGTATAGTTTTTTTTTCAAATTTATTTGTGTGAGTAATATTTTTGTATAATTGTATTGATTTTTTAAAAATTCATTTGTGTTAATAATATTTTGCATGATTATATTTTATAATTTATTTTGATATTTGTGATGTAACAATGTTATAATATTATGAAAATTTTATTTTTATATATTTTCTATGAATCTTGTTTGAAATGTGAGCTAAAGCACGAGTACAGAAGAACCACTTTTTATAGAAAAAATATTACATATAAAAATTTAAGAAATATAATGAGCCTCTCGTAGAGAGTGTGTGAAATTATTATCAACATTATTATTGTATTGTATTGCTTTTTATATTTTGTCCAGAGCGTTAAAACGCGAACGTTTTTGTAAGTTTTTTGCTGTCGAAAAGTTGATAACAACGGCAGAAGCTATGGGCGTGAGACTGTTGTGATTATTGGCATACAGATTGTTGAAAACATGGTGTTATTACATGGATGAAAAACACGAGGAGTAGAGACGGATATTTCAGTAATAGAAATAGCAATCTATGCACCCAAACAAAGGATACTTAACAACTTCTGTTAATAAACACTTACTATTATATGCAATGATAAGAACAACAAAAAGACAAGAACAAGACACCATATTCGTGTGCAAACTGTACTTTACTTTAGTCAATGGAATGGACGGATAAAAACCCCGGGATAACAACTACACAGTTTAATGAAGTCACATGGACCACGAGTGGACATGAGAAATTTTCTTTGGATTGTTGTGTGGGTGGTTCTCTCTCCTGTTTCAGGTAGGTCTTTGTTATCTAGGGTGTTTATACAATCTGGCTTAATTGCGTCCGACCGTCCACCGGGTTTGTTACCCATTTATTACTGGGCACATCGTTAGACATAGGGTGCTCAAATTTGGTTTGTCAGACGACATTGGGAACCCAAAACATTATGACACAAACAGTCCGCTTTGGGTCCATTGCGGACCATTTAACGGTCCTTTCCTGAATTCTACGCAACTACAGAGCAAGATTTGTGTTCCGAAGCTCAAGCGGTGTGTAAATGGTGACTGCTCAAGGCCTGTTTCACATGGACCAAAATGGACCAAATACGACCTGACTGGACCAAAATGGTCCACAAGACACCACATTAGGGTCATTCGGCGTTCTCATTTAGTACGTTTTGTTACCATCGCCTCTCCAGTTGGCAAACAGTTTTGTCATCGCAGTTTTTATTTAATAAAAAAAAAATCTGTAGACAATTTATTTCTGAAGAGGTAATTAGCTGGTGAAAACATCACATATCGTTTAATTTTGTTATTTGTGGAAACCTTTATAAATCTTATATCTTGAGCATATGTTCATTGTGTTGATGACTTGGGATTGTATAGATAGAGTCATTTTTATATCATGATATATGTGTTCCCCATATATCACAACACTAATTTTCCTAACAAAATTATTGAAAGAGGAAGACATGATCAAAATGAGGCTGTGTTGTTATTCAACATTACATCTTCATAGTTGTGTAGTTTCTTCACGTTTTGTCAGTAATTGCCAGTTGACTTAACTGTCTACATCGTCGGTTTTCACGGCTTGATCTCTGTTTTTCTCAATTTACTAATGAGATCGTACGTTTGACGTTTGAATTGCCCGCTGAACATTTCGCCAGCGGGCCTTGTGATTATTTGGATTTTGAGGACAACTTCCCCCAAAACTAAACGGGTTGTATCACAACTACATACTGCGTAATATATAGTCGTGAGATGTCTTTTATGTTTGTAAGAATGTCAGTAATTAAAGGTAGTCTATTTTGAAATCTATTATGTCAAATTTGCACCCTTTACTTTATCTGGTGAATGTATTAATGAAGTGTCTCACATCAAATACCTTGGTCATTTTCTATGTGATGATACTAAGGATGACAAGGACATTATCAGACAATGCAGACAAATGTATGCTCAGGGTAATATGCTAGTCAGAAAGTTTCATATGTGTAATGTAAACACAAAGGTATATTTATTCCAAACGTATTGTTCTTCTTTCTACACCTCTCAACTATGGTGGAATTATAATAAGTCTTCTATAAGAAAACTAGTGGTCGCATATAACAATGTTTTTAGAATGTTACTCAAGCTGAAAAAAGATTGTAGTGCAAAGCAAACATGTTTGCTCAGAATTATGTAAAAAGTTGTTCTGCGGTAATAAGAAACCTAGTATTTAAGTTTATGAAGAGACTTGAGAACTCAAGCAATAAAATTGTGCTCTCAGTGCTAAACTCAGAAATGAGATGGAGGTCTAGAATCCGGTGTCACTGGCTTAAACTCCTTTATGTTCAACCTGCATTTTCCTTCATGGTACCTTAATTAATTCTGTTATCTCCTATATTATTAATTATTAAGTCTAGTAAAGTAATTTTTACTTCCCTGGTAAAATGTGTTGTTATCTATGGTGGCTTGTTTTAAGTATTATGACTAGTAATGTAATTTTTACTTCCCCGGTAATGTCTAGTATTGTAATTTTTGTTTCCCCGGTAAAATGTGTTGTTATGTATTGGTAGTTTGCTTTAAGGTATTATGTCCAGTATTGTAATTGTTTACTTCCCCGGTAATATGTGTCGTTATGTATTGTAGTTTGATTCATTTCCTTTTTGCTTTGTAAGTTCTGTAATTGTGTTTTCTGCGATTGTGTTTGTAATTTGTAATTGTATATATATATACATGCATTATGTATTTTTTTTGTGTGTGTATGTAATATTTCTATGGACCGGTGTAATCTATGTATATATAGTATTATGGTTGTGTCTGAAATAAACGTAAATAATATAAAATATTACAGTTGGCCTTCTAATCAAACAGCAATTATCTGAGATAAGTGTTAGTCAAAGACCTCGATATTAAGCTGGTGATACATTTTACTTCATTTACAAATATGAAGTACCGTGTTCTGAGCTGTTTATATATCAATCCCTATGTCACATTTTCGCTTCACTTGTTCTAACCTTTCCCCCAAGATGAGATACTGTTTTTTTTATAAATCATATCCAATTCAGCATGTTGTCACCAAAGTGTCCCGTGCATAGGAGAGCCACTCCTCTGCACGTAAAAGAACTCACCTAGTTTGAAAACTATAGCTAGTGTGATCCATCCACAACCCCGAGGCTCAGTTGGTCACCTAACCTGCCATAGAGACCCTTGTCCCTTGTATATATACCTTCGAAAGAAGGCACCTTCGAAAGAAGGGTTCGGTAAAAAGTGTCTCGCATTCACGAATGAACCTTCGAAAGGAGGCAACTTCGAAAGAAGGGTTCGGATGCAAGTCACAAGAGCTGGGATTTACAACTACAGAACAGAACATGTATGCAGGCAGGTTCATATACGCGCCTCTGTTTTGTTTTACAGCCCAGAATTGTGTGAATCGATATGATGGAACTGAGGTCTGTTACACATTACGCGGAACTGCCACTCAGTATGAACCTGCTTCAACACTGTGTACAGATGCTGGAGAGAGTCTGGCCGTGCCTCAGTCATTGGCTGAGCAGAGTGAGATGCTCAAACTATACTCCGCCGGGTAAGTGTTCCAATATTGCTGCAAATGTGCCAGTGCTAATGAGTTATTAGAACAAGTAAAAAAATACGTATAAGTAAATGAGTGACCGCCATTTATTAACTGTGTGTGTATGTGAACGTGCATTTCACAACAGGTTCGCCTGGCTTGATATCACGAGGCCTACCGACGGATGGGCAGCACTGACCATGTCCTACATGACCTGGTCTTCTGGCCATCCATATGACTCGAAGCTGTGTGCTTATTTGCATTATACTGCCAGATGGTGGTCAGCTGAATGTACAGTGACGGGGGCTTCTGTCATCTGTGAAAAAGTATCAATCCGTAAGTAACGATCATATTGGTACATGAGACAGGCCAGGTCCCCAGTTTTGAAAAACATAACGAGGAGTAAGATAAGATATTATAAGATAAGATCAGATCAGATAAGACTTATTAATGAAGACATTAATAATCAAAATATATAATCCAAGAGGTGTGTGTGCGTGCGTGTGTGCGTGCGTGTGTTAACCCCCCCCACACACACACAGCCACACCCACCGACCCACCCACCCACCGGTTTCGCCAAAATGGTTTCGGCGACATACGACATCCCCACGTCAGACAGTAATCACACCAGAAATTGATCTATCACAGTGCAAACCGCGTGCTATATGTAACCACTTTTGTAAAAGCCACACATATACCATTGTTTTTTGTTATTTATATATATAGTACACCCATTTTAGACTTCTAAATTCCATCACAAAAATACTCATTTTTCCATGATGATGCTCACAGGATGTGGTACATGTATACCATTTTGAAGAAAAACAACTGCTTTCTCTGTTTAGTTCGAAAGAAGGTTTGATTTTTTAAATGGCGTAATTAAAGAATAACCAAAAGCAGCAAAGCAGCCTCGATAGCATTGTTGCCACAAATACACATGTCGTCTGCTTTGATAAATGCTAGTAGGTAGCTAGCCTACATCGCTCTGCTCTGTAATCAGTGTTTCAAATAAAACAGCGGATGATAGAGGGTGTTTTTGCTACACGGGTGGTTTAATGAGAAACTAGATCATGATGACATTAACATATTTGCATATTCACCCGGCGGATACCGCATATATCATGTTGACTTTTATGATGACATAGGCCTACTGAAGGACAATTCTGCCGGCACCGTGTTTGACTCAATATATTTTATGTCTAATTGTACCCTAGATCTGGATGTGCTAAATGTGCAGTAAGAGAAGCGATGCTTTTGTAAATGTAAATCTGGTGGTTTACAGTCCTGATCCACGTCTTGCTTCAAGTCAAGTCAAGCATTCATGGGGGTGCCGGAAGAGTATATATTTAGCATTTAAAGAACTGAAAACAACTGTCTTTGTAGACGTTTTCTTCTGTTAAATCAACGAAGTCGCTGGTCAATTAATGGTTATTTATTCAATAGCAGTTTTCAGGACCACATTTGAGGGTTAAGCCTAAGGCACAACAGGTAGCACTGCATTTCTACTGCCAAAAACTCATAAACATATAGTTTTTGTGGACCCAGACGCATCAGAAGGTTTTGAACAGGGGGTTGCTAATTGTGTATCCCGCCAAAGTTAGGCGGAAGGGGGATATCTGAGGGGATGCAACCTTCTGAAAGTGATGAGAAAGTTTTGACTCTTTGTGTGAATGCCAGACAAATGTTTTTTGTTAAATCCACATAAATGCCATTACTAAAGTACAGTCTGTTTCAAAATCACAATTGCACGAACGTAACTGGTTCATCACACCCCACCAGTCACGCAACACGTGCGTTTGTTTGTGACACGCATGTGCTGCGTTTTGATAGGTCAATACGGATTCGGGGGGCGGAGCTGGGATCGGTCCTCACAGTCTAACTGCAAGTTTGTTACAGTCGATAATTGTGTGACTCGCGCTGATGGAAGTGAGGTCTGTTACACGTTACGCGGGAGGACCACTGACTATGACGCTGCTTCAACACTGTGCACGGATGCCGGAGAGAGTCTGGCCGAGACCCAGTCGAGTGACGAGGAGGGTGTTGTACTGAATTTGGCCGACTCTGGGTAAGTGTTCAAGTAATATGTCCCAGCATCAATGTATTGGGTGTAGATGGTACTATGTTTATCTTACAAGCACTTGTAAAATTGAAGGAACTTGGTATGCAGTGTAAGGTCTCATGACTGTATTATTTATTATATTTTATTACTCTTCTGCCACTTCTTACCAAACATAACTGTCTTGATCACAATGATGTCACGATATACAAACACTATTTTTTTTTCCCCCAGCTGTGCCCCCCCCCGAACAGGTCAAAACAGTATTCTATGTATCCCCCCATCCCTGTGAGTGATAGGGCCAGTGTATCAGACCAAGTGTAGTGACTGTGATGCTTCATATGTGGGAGAAACAGAGAGATCTATAAGACACGGTTCCTAGAACATAGAGGCCCGAGTTCCACGGGCTCAGAAGTGTCGTGCCACATCCACATTGGCCAACAAGGTCATGGTATCTCACTGGATGATACTAAAATTATCTGTGTTGAACCCAAGTATTTTGAAAGAGGAGTCAAGGGAGCTATTCAGGTCAGAAAACTGAAGCCATCCCTGAACAGGGATGGGGGAGACATAAACTACCGGAGATATGGACATATAGACCAACGTGCTGACCCACAAGGGGGGGGGGGGGCACGCAGCTGGGGACTTTCCCGCGCGCACAGTGACGACGTGTGACGTCAGTCTGATCAAGACAGAGTTCCTGTTGAAAGCTCAATGTATTCAATTGGACTTTTATCATGTATAAAATATTTAATTATGTATGTATGTCTAGTTATTTGACATTTACATATCTATGTATTTCCAATGATGGGTCTGTAAGAAAGACAAGGTGTGAATATTGAAGTGACCATTAGCTAACATACATGTATTTGATTGAATTTCACAAAGGTATGCCTGGTCGGGTATCACAAGGCCTACTGGGGGATGGGCTGCTCTGACCTTATCCTACATGACCTGGCAGAGTACTTTCCCGCAAGAGATCCATGAGTGTGCTTTTTTGATAGTATCTTCTGCAAGTTGGCGCACATACGATTGTGCGTCAGTGGGGATTAATCCGTCAGTCGTCTGTGAAAAAGTAACACTCTGTAAGTATTATGTATATGGATATATTAGTTTTATATGAATATACGTAAGCATTTGCTACTATATAGCTCTAATCATAGGGTTTTAGATTTGATGATCAGTGCAAACAATCAAAGCGTTGATGATGCAAATATTTATGTAGGAATATGTTTATTGACACACTAATATTTTGTTAGGGACTCAGAAACTGTTATTTACGCTGCTACGTTTCAAGGACACACGCCCCCCTTCGACTGGCTTCTTGTGCAGGATCTTGTGCTCATCATAGATGGCGCTGTGTCTGTGTTTCTGAGTTCCTAACAAAATGTTAGTGATTCAATATGTCAAATCGAGAAACTATAAAACATCTCCAGAATGATAGGAATGTGTTCCTATATTCTTCTTCTCAAACCATTAACAATGCATCCAGCGATGAAACAGTTTATAAGCAATTCACTGTCCTCTAGGTGTGACTGTCCTGATGGCAGATGACACAGTTTGAAAACACAGTCATCCAGACTGTCCTGATGGTTGCGTAGTCTATTGTTATAAGTTACTTTAGTTCCCATGAGTTTGTAGACTAATCAAAGAACACGGCACCTCCGCACATTACAATCATGATCTAACTGCCTTTACCCCCTATATAGGAGATGAAATATGATACACACTACATATCAAATTAATTACATCGTAATGTTGCCTATAATGGTGGAAGGAATAACTGATGTTGATTTTTCATTGAGTGGTCAGACGCTGTAAGACTCCATGCATCTACCAGAAAATATAATGAGGATTTACCAAATAAAAAAATAGATAAAATATTATCAGTAGATTCCAAAAAACAAATAGATAAAATAAAAAAACACTACTCACAATGTTATTTGCAAAGCATCGGTTTTAACACATTAGTATGTTCATATGTGCAAGGAATGTGAATTAAGTGGTAATGAATGAGCTACTACGCCATGTCTTTACAGTTTAAGCAAAATTTATTCTGTATTAAACATTATGGCACAGCAAATGGATATCCTGGAGCATTCTGGTGGTATAGAGGCACACGTCTCTCTTCATCATGGTCCGTCACTGGACTTTGGCCCATGTTCTAATAGCTGCTAGTGTCTTCTGTTGGAGTATTACGCTTACAAATGCTGTAAATTGTGATAAAGGCAATGGCAAAAAAGACGGCTGCGACGAAGGTATGGGCTACCATAGTTCTCAGATTTTATGGGCTACCATAGTTCTCAGATTGACTTTTCCCCACAGTACTATAGAAATATAGTT
>CM032659.1:28723263-28743940 GCA_019095985.1 Streblospio benedicti
ATTTGTCGTCTGCTAGTGAATGTATTGGTCTATATTCAGCTATTGATGCCATTGTTTCACACCAGTTAGATGATATAATGTGGGAAAGCTGCGTCAATCATCAGTGTACACAGTTCTGTAACGCAATGGGCATATGCATACATGAGCACAATTTGCGATGCAAAGAAGTAGACCTTGACTTTTTCTCTTCCCTACAAGAAACGCATTATACAAAGATGCCTCCAGGGAAAGATATATGAAACACTATAGATTTTGAACTGCATTTGAAGAATAACTGATTGATATAACCTTGTAATGGGCATGACAAGAGCACCTCTATTAGGACCACCCAAGGGTCTGCTTTCAGTGTTCGAAAAAGATAAAAATGATCTTATTATGTATAGAGATGGTGTCAATTAAGCAGTTGTTATAAGTGGAGGTTCTACTTTACGGTGTCGGCCCCTCAAGTCACAATTCTAACGGAAGCTAGAGAATCATATGAAATTATTGAAGAGATCCAAAAGAGCGCAGGCTGTCAGACAATTTCGACAACCATCTAAGGTGACATTTTATGGGAGCACAATGAGGCTGGGACACCAAACTCCAGCAATACCCATTAAGTTCAACAGCAAATTAAAATCAAGTGAACATGCACATTTTTATAGCAATACATCTAATACAGACAGTCTTTGGATTGAGACCACCTCATTATGTATTGATACCATTTCTTTCGACCAACAAAACACTTGACCACATCTCTAAGAGGACCACTTCAAGCAAGCCCCTTGGGTGGTCGTAATAGAAAAGTTCTACTGTTTATCGCAGAGGATAGAAAAACGCAACTGTTTCCACTAGCCATAAAGCGGGTGTTCATAATTGTGACTTTTTCAAACTCTTTTGAATATTTATTTGCAATATTACAGCAGCCAGACTAATTACCACTCACATTACATTCTATAAAAAGATGTGGGTGGGCATTCAAATGCTTACAAATTCCATTTTCAACCTTCTCTCCTTTCGCATCTTTCTACCTGCACTAGAAACAGAACTGCTAGAGAGCTATTAGAGAGAGGAGGTTAGCAATGTGCAGCATTCTCTGCTGCAGTGACCAGCTGCCCGCCGGCTCCCTACGTGGAGAACGCGGTGGTGGTGCAGCGGTCCCCTCGCGGCCTCGCCGTCACGGCAGACGTCACGTGCATGCTCGGACACCGCTTCCCGGATGGCACCACGCACACGGAAATCACATGTGCTGGAGAGGAGTGGGACACATACCCGCCTTGGTGTCTCGGTGAGTGGGTTGCAAAAAGAGGAGTAGGTTTGTGGGTGTTATGCTTAGTTTTGTAGGCTAGGATTCCTAAGTAAGTTTGCATGATTCAATGAAGGATGAATGTGACATGCGTTGTTTGCTTATTCTTCATATACATGTAACATGTACAGCTTTCTGTTTCAAGAGGTGAGTATTATGTGAGTGATTTGTAATGGTTAGTTCTTGATTAGGTGTCTCTCCGCAATTAGTCAATATTCATAGACAATACACACAAATGGATAACATTCACAAAATACAGAATTCAACAACAACGTATTTATAACATAACTATTCACAAAGGTCACATGCCTATACAAGCTGAGATAGAGCAAAACACAATGACTGCATTATAGCTCCATCAATCATTATCACACCTTGCCCTTCAAATGTGCTTTAGGTTTGGATTCAAATTTCTTTCACAGTGCCACTACCAATTGCAATCGATTGATTACCTGTTGTTAGAAATAACTTTACAGCACACCATATCAAAATCTAATCTCTCTTAAAAGCAAGTATGGAGTCAGATAAACACCGCCATGCAGATACTCAACGCGAAGGAAAAAATCATTAATCATTAAATCAATAATGCAAAGTTTACTTTGAGTTTGAGTTGAAATTAAAACCATCAACCAAATTTGCCATTTCTGCACTGCAGTGACACACTGGTTGTTGGAGGACATGTTGACATTAGGTGTGCCGCCTGGTAATAGCTTCCCCATTGGCGTGATGGGAGCGCGTCACATACAAAGACGTCAACTTAAATGTGTGTAACCAGTTCCATATCTGGATCACGAGTGTAGGTAAATGGAAGGGTTAATGCATAGCTCATAACTATTAAGTGGTATCCATGATTCAATAACTGGGACACAAGAGCAGTGGTGATACAATGAATACAACTCCTATAGGAACCTGTATGATGAACATTCACCTGCTCAAGTTATATGTCTTTTTGGTTCAACCAAATTGTGAGTTAATTTTTTAGTCATAGCTAGAGAGTTTTCTACAGTCCACCGTTAGTGTTTGATAATAAATGATAATATCAGTTCAGAAACAATATGATTGTCACGTGGTGTGGTATTTTACATTGTAATTATTGCTTTTTCTTGTACACAAGTAAAATCTTTATTGGGAGCAAGTTATTATTGGTTGGTGCTAATTATAAACAAAACACAAAACATGAATACCTTGATGACATGGTAATTAAATATTTTGTGTGCACACTCTGTCTTGTATTATGCTCTGTGTCTCACTTGCTAAAATATTTAATTATTCTAACCTTTAATCATTGTTATATAATTAATGGTTACAAGCACAAAATGTCAAAAGCAAAAAAGAGGAAATAAGTGACAGAATTGATGCTTTGGTGTTGTCAGTTGTCATACCTCTTTGTATGGAAAATAAATGAGTGTATCTATCTTTTATAGAAATGTGTCCTCAAAACATGGTTATGTTTTCAAACTAATTTTTGTTTTATTCCAAAGACATTTTATTCATACACTATTTATATTTATTTTTGACTTAAATCTAACACAAATTGATAAAATTTACGTTCATTTGTCTTTCATTTCTTCCCTTTGAAACTAAGAAGATATTATATTTCATAACTAATAAACATAGATAACATTTTCCTGCTGTAATGCAAAGGCAACTTTAATATGTGTATGAGAGCACTATTATTTCACCATATCACAGCCAATGACGTAATTGCCTTTGATGTAATGCTTATACATAAAAGTTAGAATGGCACACATAGGCTAGAAAAATCTATCAATAGTAGCAACTATTAAGACTAGAAAATGTGATCTACTTGCAGTCATAACGTGCCCCCCGGTGCCAGAAGTAGCCCACGCTAGGGCTGATACCAACATCGCCATATTCGGCTCAGCACCCAAGTACACGTGCGATCCTGGCTACCAATTTCCAGATGGCCACCGTCAACAATCAAACATGTGCACAGAAAGTGGCCAGTGGAATCTAACTCTGCCAGATTGCGAAGGTGTTTGTTAATTTGTGTATATCAAACATAATAATGGTACCCATACCTGCTCTTGAACAAAACAAACATATTCTAAATATTTTTATTTTTACATAACAGAAACTGTAATTCAATGGAACATTTTAATGAGTGTAATAAGTAATGTGTTTACATGTATATGTATTCTAGAAATCCGGTGTCCATCTCCACCAGACCTTCTAAACTCTGTCCATGATGGTGGGTCGGGATCTTCCTATCCTGTCAATGCCAGCATATTGTACACCTGCTCTCAGCCAGGACATCGCTTCTTGCATGGATCCAAGTCTCACCGTCTCACATGCGGGATCAGTGGAGCGTGGGATGGAGCGCAGGACGGATGTGATGGTGAGAGTGTGTGGCTATGTCTTGTCCGAACTGTCATACCAACATAACAGAAAATGTGTATTGCATTTACATTTAAGTCTGAGCAAGTTTTTGCATTGGGTAATAGGGGATTATGCAAGTGGGGGTAAGTTATCAGAATATGTCTTACTGAGTGTTAAGTTTGACAGAATGAGTGAGCTCAGGGAACAAGTTATATTCAAGTCCAACACTGGTATAATTACCCTTTTCTCCCATGTTTATTGTTTGTATGTATATAACTTTGTAGTGTAGATTAATATGTCCTCTCCTTTCAGCAGCCATTCATAAATCAAGTATTTCCAGCAAACATGAGAGAATGCTCAACAGCTTCCAATTGTTTCTGCTAGCACCAATTACTCTAGAATTCACAGTATAATGAATTATTCGTACAGACTAGTTAGTTATGCCATCTACATAAATGCGTTGTAAAGAATGCCTACAGTAAAAAGTCAATTTCATGGCGTTTTGCTCTCAGTTTAACTGTTGCATAAAATTTTACTTAACTTGACAGCAGCAGTAATTAAGGGTTGTTAAGTTCATGTATTGGAGTGGGTGCTGTAACTACACCAATGCATATTTATGCCATGTTAAGGTTTTAAACCTTGTAGTGTAGGAAATCAAATCTTTCTACTCCACCTCTCAGCCAATCAAAATCACGTATTATCAGCAAATATGGGATAATTGATGCTATGTCATGATATTGCTATTCTTTCAAAACATGTAGTTATCTATCACTGGTTTGAGTAGACCTGTGGGAATTGTATTCAATTCTAATTAATTATAGCAAGCATGATTCTACCACTTTATTGATATAGCTGATGCCAATCATCCATATTTAAAATATGAATGGAAGATTGTCTTCATTTATGTCAATATGGCGGTAACGAACATTACATGCTTGCTATAAAGGACTTAGAGAGACCAGTGGATTTGAATACTCAGGCAAGTTTTTGAAACACTCACTGAGTGAACATGTAGTAATATTTTGTGACTTTCTGAGGTCCATTTGCAGCTGGGCGGTGCCCCTCAGCCCCCACACAGCCACACACGGTCCTGTCCACCACAAACGCCACCCTCCACAACACCATACAGTACACGTGCAGTGACCGCTACAAGTTCACGGATGGACGCACACACTACAGCATCACATGTACTGACAAGAGTGGAGAATTAGTGTGGACAGGGAAAGACGCAATACCAGAGTGCATTGGTGAGTAGTTTTTTAAGCAGTAAGCCTCTTATCGTAGTATTGTACGATGTATATTTTGAGGAGATTGCATCATTGCCTGCTATGTTTTTCAGGGTAGCTGAACCCCCTTTTTAGGGATTCTAATATACACACAATAAACACTAGTTATGGGTAACTTCCAACCCACTCTGCAATAATTATTTGATAAAACATATGCACAAAACAAGTTGCTCCACCCTTAATTTTTCATGTTTAATAGCAATAACAAATTATCTAGATAAACTTGAATTGTGATTATAGGTCACTGCCAATATATCATATTACTAAAATCGAAATGACAAGTGTTTTTCTAACTTTTTATATAGATATCAAATTTCGAGATTTGAAGGCTAGGATGACCTAGATTATCATGCCCGTAATGCAATAAATTAGTATTCTCAACCATGATCACAAAACGATGAGATCTTACTGTTTTTCAGTGCTGATTTACTCTTCCATGCGATTCCACGAAACCTTTTGTATGAACATTAGCATTTCTATACACTGTTAATGCATTACTATAATGAGCTCAAAATATGATGATAATAACAAGGTAGTATAATAGTGGATGTAAATTTCCGTTCATGGATCCGAATAGAAGTGCGTGACTGTTTACATAAAAAGTTTTAATGTTATTTGTACAGTAAGACCTCATTATTTGGAACAACTGTGGGACTAGAGAAAGACCTGTCCATGTTAGTCAAGTGACCTCATTTATGAAACTTATCATGAACCTTGAAGTGTTTCCATTAAATGAATTTTTACTATATATAAAATATGCCCTAAAGAGGCCAAAGAGCTGGGCACATTGGCAAGCAAAGAATACAACCTTGAAAGTGCTCAGATCCTAATTAATAATTCACTTAAAACATTATTCTCTACGAGCTACGTGAGTTGAATAATTGTGCCTGGGTGAATCTATCGTATTTTTTTATTATCAAAGGTTGTACATGTACATGGTTTCATGTATTGTCGTGTTTATGTAATGGTGGTAATCTAAATTAGTAGATTATCTCCAAACGTATGAAGTGTTCTTGATTGAATTTTCTCAGTATATGTCTAGAAACCTGACCTAATAGATATAAAATGTTGCATTAGGATTGTACGGGTATATAAGATACTTTTGAAAGACAACCCTGTATCGCATTTCACAGCCACATTTCATATCTGTATAAAAAGTGTGTGTCCCGTCTCGAACCGCTAAACCCGTGTAGTGTTTCTACACAATTACATAGCAACTCATAAAAGTATTGCAGTAATCCAAATAGTGAAATGACTATGCATTTTTGGAGTAATCTGGGGATGGGCTTGGGGGCTGGGGGTGTCAGCTGAACACCCTGACCCCCTGTCTGCAGACATATAGTGGTCCCGTTATATATTAGTAGTTCGAGTCCACGATCACGAAAATCAAATAGAATAAAAAAGTGTCCCGAATTAGCAATTAGTTCCATTAGTAGGGGCCGCTCTGTTTTATGGTTTTGCATGGCAATTTTAGCTAATTCTAATTATCAACTGCGCAATTTCATATCAAGATAATGAAACCACAGTTTTAGGTGTGCATTATTCTAATTAGTACATTATGCTAAGCAATGGCATTAATATGCATGTAGCACATCCTGATATCTTGCGTAATGCATATGCAATGAGTGTGTACTCCCTTAACTAATTGCCAATTTGTCATCCAATTGATCTAATCTTCCTACGTTGAGATCACTTTGTTCACATAACTCTTGCTTTTGTCTCCCCAACCCTCTTGTTCAGACTTTCCTACCACGTCTGGTTGTAACCCACCAACCCCAAACAATACGCAGAATACAGGAAAACCATTCAAGTACATCATCAAGTTGGGACATATAATTTTGCCATTCACTATTCTACTCATTTGAAAATGGCAACATGCTGACGACCTTTTCTTTTTACGGGTGTCACATTGTGTTTTTGTTAAAGCATCAATAAACTTGGTGCACATAGGCCACGCAGATCATTCCAGAGTGTGCACCTTTTAATAGAATTTGTGTACACCTCTAATTGGTGCATACACACATTATGTGTGAATAATAGATGTCTTGTGTCTCTTTTCTGACCTTTGCTTTTATCTCATCAGTAGCATATTTGCCAAGCTAAATTTGTCCCGTATTTGATAATCATACCTACTACCATTACGAGAAAAACGTCCCAGCTCATGGGAGACCAACATGGATTATTGAACATCCTTCCCAATTAATTGGTGTAACCATTTGTTGAATAGCATGCACTGGGCTCCGGCCATTACACAATATGCATGGTCCATAGAACATGGGGCTTGTTGCAGTTTTGTTATTTACACTGACTAAAGAGACAACTAATGGTCGGATGTAATTTTAGTCTTTCCTGTGTAAATGTGCTAATTTAAATCCCAATAGTCCCCAAAGTGGCTGTTAATGTTAATGATTAGTGAGTTTCCTCAAAGTATTGTTTGTAAACCAGTGTAGCTCATGTTTTTAGGTAGTGTTAGGTGACCGTGTGCAACTTTGGCCTGTTAGAAAAGCACCAACATGTTTATCAAATACGTCAAATACTCTCGAATATTTTCTCTCTTCATGTCATCTATGATAGACCAAATATACTTTATTTTTCTATCGTCGAGCAAAAATAACTATGGGAAATGGACTCATCGTGGCAGAAATAACAAATGTATTTGTTTATGAAAGCCATTTCAAGAGGTTAAAACTTAAAATAGTCCTGGTAAGCTCGCTCAACATTAAATATCAATGTCACGATATGAATAAATCACTGTGGCATCAATATACCTGCTTTCTACACATATCTAGCAGTTTGGAGTTTGATCTGATTTTGATCGCACAACCCCGGGGATAGTCAGATGTAGTCAATAGATGACCACTGTGTGTACAGTAGGTAAATCCGAATTCAGGACTGTAATTTATATCTTCAGCTACCACTCATCATAGTGTAACACCCACATCTGTAGACATAAAGGGTAAGACTGATGGGTATTGGGAATGATGAGTGAATAGTCGCAAATCAAATGGAATTATTGCTTGTATTTGCTGCTTACAGTAGAAACTTTGTATCGTGAATTTCTTGTCTGAAGAACAGAAACATTGCCGAGATCTACATGTATATTGCAGATAATCAACGGATATAATGTTTACAATGTTATTGAAGAGCAATGAGACTAACCCTGAGGTAAGGTATGTTTGAAATAAAGAGCTTCTGTATGTGAGAAACTGCTTGTCCGAGCAGCACAGTTGCTACTATCGTTAACCTTGACAACCCATGCTCACGGACTAGTTCATTAAAAATCACACCACACATACATGCACGTGCACAAGGCACTTATCATGTATTTTCTCAACCTAATCAATGTATCTCCAGTGCTCCAATCAATATAATAATAGGTTATTATACGAGTGTGGATGAGAAATCAGAAAAGGTGTGGAGTGCAGCAAGCTAGGTGAAAGATAAAATATAAATGTAAATGTGTTGGTTTATATGATCCAAGTCTTGCTCTCGCGACTTTACAATTTACAATTTACACCAGGTAATTGGCCCACGTTTTGATCTTCAATTTATCATTTCTCACATACGGTACGTGCATAGGCAGCAACTTGCATTCAGAGCACAATGCTAATCACCCACACGGTCACTCACTCACTCTTCCAACCCAATGACCTGTACACAGTTATAAATGATATTGTTAAACTACCTATATGCATGATTGACATGGGCAGATCCAGATTTTTATAGGGCGAACTAAATCTATCTCATGGGTTTTGTTAGTAGACATACCAAACATCCCGTGAACATGAATATTTTGATAGAAAAGTGGGGCCGGCACCACCCCGAATCCGCCCATGATTGATATCACATTTCATGTACAACAGAAGCAGTAGGTACAAAGGTTCTGTTGCGATGGCCAGTCTTAAAGCCCCACCTAATGATTGTGATGTCATAGTCTTACTGTTTAAAGAAATGTAAACATGTAGGGTACAGTTGATTATGCATAAATCTCTGAACCACATCTGGCTTATAGGGCCATTGCAGAGGTGGAGCTGTCGGGGATTGAACAAGAGACCTTTCAATCAATGTAGCTTCTAGTAATCATGTCCACCTTGTCTTTTCAGTGATCACTTGTCCGAATCTCACCCCGCCTGCCCACGGAGCCTGGGTGGGCAACAGCACGGTTGTGGGTTCGGTGTCCACGATCGCGTGTGATCCGGGCTACGAGGCGGCTGTGCTGTGGTACACGTGTGGCGCGGACGGAAAATGGACGGACGAGGCGGAAAACGTACAATGCACAGGTTACTAGTTTTTTCTTGTTATTTTGATTCCTGACTTCAAGATATTATGTCTTCTTTTTAGATACATTGAAATGTATAGCATCTAAAAAGTGTTATCTATATAAAACGACAACAGGCCTAACTGTAATGAATTTGGTCTATTAGCTGTGAACAAGCACTGTTCAAAACATGCACAAGTACTACAAGTTAGTATTATAAGATGACTGCATACCTTGTATCATCAGACTCTCATTTAAGCTCTGACAGTATTTCTGTAAAACTTTTTTATAGACTGTATGATTTCATCTGGATTGATTTCTGAATAAATTGAAAACATTTGATGGTGTCTAATCCATTATTTATATTAAAGTTTTTACGCTTTTATCTTTCTATTGGATGACATCTTCACCCTCTTTTTTCATCCTATTTTTATAGACATTGAGTTACCTGACCACTAATTACAACATACATTTCACATTTCACCAGCCAGCCCTAGTGTGTCCGGTCCTTCTTTGAATTTGAATCTGAATCTGAACGAGTATGTTGCAGGATTAAAATCCATAGACGGACAAATACGTCCTTGTTAAAAAAATCACAAATCAGTTTTCTTTGTAGAAACAGATAAACATCTTATAGAAGAAACTCTTCAAAAGTTAATAGGCCTAAACTAGTGAATCTATCCTAACCCCTCCCCCTCCATCTCTAGCTGTGGTGTGCTCGTCGGCCCCGCGGGTGGGCAACGCCTCAGTGAGCGCTGCCTCCGTGCCGTTCCCAGGCAGCGTGATGTACACGTGTCGCGCAGGTTACTGGTTCAGTTCCGGTGTCTTCGTCATATCAGTGTCTTGTCTCGAGAATGGTGACTTTGACATGGTCAACGGATCATGCAAAGGTGTGTAGTGAGGGCTCTGTATTTAAAACTTTTTTCTGCAGCATTACATAACTACTTTGCACAGTTAAGAAATATAATGCATCATGTGAAGAAGATCATTATCATATTAATATCAGAAAAGTTTAGGGAAAAATCAAAAACATTTCTCATTCATCATAAAATTAAGCTTTTTACATTACAAAGAGTTCATCCAACTGTACTCACTAGGTTAATTAAAATATTGACATATAAAAATACTACAATTAAACTACTGTGTTATAGACAGGAAACAGGTAAATTACTACCATAGTAAGCCAGGCTCAAGCATCCATTACAAGTACGTAGACAGCACACTGACCCTTCCCTACTGTTGCAGCTGTCCACTGCCCACTGTTGGAGACACGGGACCACGTGGTGGTCAACACTAGCAGCATCAGCTACCGGGCAGCAGTGACCGTTATCTGCTCCACAGGTACGTCACAGTGACCGCTACCGGCTCCACAGGTAGGTCTCAGTGACCACGACATGCTTCACAGTGACCGCCATCTCCTCCACAGGTAGGTAGCAGTAACAGTTATCGGCTCCACAGGTAGGTAGCAGTGACAGCTATCTGATCCACAGGTAGGTGTAGGGGATAGGGGTAGTTTGGTGTATTTGTTTTTATGGGTGTGTGGGTGGGTGTTGTGGGGCGGGGAGGTAGGTTTGAGGAGACCACAAGATCCAGGTAGGCAAGGGACATGTGTTCACGTTATTCGGGAGGGTGGGTGGGTAGGCTTCGTGGGGGGGAGGGGGGGGGTTTCAAAAACAAGTGTTGTTGGAAATAGGACAAAACATTAAAGGGTGGGATTTCTTGACCACCTATGCACACCAACGCTTACCTGTTGTTTATTCACATTTCAAACCACACCACCCATGTTGTTTATTCACATTTCAAACCACACCACCCACGGCAATGATCATTCTTTGAAGTGCGTTGTTCAGGAAGTCCAAAGGTAAATACTTTCTGGCTGATCCAGAGGTGGCGAGGGCAGGAGGCAACCCATACGTCCTCACCCAGCCCCAACCAATGACCCTTATTTCTGAGAGTGGTTTAGTCTTATATAACACAGCATAGCTCATGACAAAGCTCATGAGTATCAAATGAGTATCAATGAGTATCAAAGATTTCAGCTCTAATACATATTGATGAGGTATGGCTGGTGTACTTATTTATAAAGATAACTATTGTTTGAATATACACTCCAATTTAGGCCAACTAGTGAATCAATTGCACTAAATATATGCATTTTTGTTTCAGATAACAGTTCTCAAATCCTTAAATGTGGAGCACAAGGAGCGTGGGAGCCAGAATTTGTAGCTTGCAAAAGAGGTAAGTTGAGTGCCAAATACCTGTGCTTGTTCAAAGAATTATGTTTAATTCATCCTGGGTTCCATTACTCATGACTAAATGATAATTTCTAGATATTTACTGTCCAGAGCATATGAACCATACTATAGTGTGATAATCGATGAGACTTATATTGCGAGAACAGTGAATTGAGACTGTAAATAAGCACACGTACATTTACATTACCACATGTTCTATATACATTACATGCATCCTTCAGACCTGAGGTCACCCAGATTGTTTAATTGATTATATACCACATGTCAGTACAATAAACAATTTTTTGACTTGACTGGACTTGAGTTCTATACGTTACCTGCCCCCTCAGACCTGAGCCTGGCGGTGCGTGAGACTGTGGAGGCGTCCGGCGCCGAGGTCACCGGCACTGTGGTCCTGGTCAGTCTGCTGCTGCTGCTGGCGGTCGTGGTCGCCATGGACGCGCTCACGTTCTCAAGGTGCGTGGCTGGGGGTTCTGGAGTGAGGTGGTGAGCCGCAGTGGCAGATTCCGGGATGGGTTGCCTACCATCTTTCAACCTGATCTATAATCTTCAACATTACCCTGTAACCCCCCGAGCATTTCGTCTCGGTGTTTCACAAGGCTTATGCAGTTTGAATGCATAATCCCCTTTTTGTCAACTCCTGGATCTGCCAATGCCAAGAGTTTGATTTTCTCTGAGGAAGGAGTTATTTCTAAACGAAATACATTAAGGATGCTTGCAAAGAGTGATTTTATATGTCCTAGATAACTAGGTGATTGTATTTGTACTGGTAACTTTCTAGGGTAACTGCAACTATATACTGTGTATTAACTGCAACGTCAACTGCATATTTGTCAGTGCGCATGTGGATGGCAATTTTCATTGCATCTACATGATACCAACATACTTCAATTCTGCATAGTTCACTTTGTTACAAGTGTCAAAATTTTCTTTATTATACTGACACAGTAGATCTACAGTTAAAACTGTAAAACATATTTATGTTCAATTTTTAGACATTGTTATCTATATAATACCAAAACGATTAAAGAAAAATAAAGAACAATGTAATGGTCAATTCAGGGTATACAGAATTTAAACTATAATTTTGATTTTCTTAGATCCCATGCTTTGATTAAATAATTAGCAACAATTAAATTACAATTTGACATTAACGTAATAAATCTGTCATGTTCATTTAAATTCGAGAATTCAGGCACTTTCTGTTTGGCAAGATCGTAAGTTCTTCTCTACGATTAGTTAGATATCACCAAATGACCATTTTATTTTCCAGCCAGTTCCACCTCCTCAAAGAGAACCTGCAGGATGGCTGGACAAACATCAAGGAGCTTTTTAAGAAGAAAAAGCCTCCAGATGCAACATCAGCGCGTCGGCGACCCAAGCCCATCATGAGGCTGGACCCGCCTGCCTGTATACCGCCAGTGCCTCCGTCTTTACCAGCACCTGCAAACCCCATCACTCCCAGGCTGGTGCAATTGCAGGTGCGACCGCAAAACACTTCTGCTTCAAATGCGCACCAGCAACACAGGGTGTGAATAATGACAATAATAAAATGTACTTGCTCAAACTGGGTAGTGGGAGGCAGGCAAAAATCTCATTGTGTTCTGGATGATGGAATATGGACTACAGTAGAACGCAGATATTGCAAGCTCTGCAAACTCGAACTTATGAGTAACAAATCGCTCTATTTTTCGATGTTTCTTTTATTCATGTATCACTGTGTGATTGGTCGGTTCGAAATTGCAGATACTGTTTTTTTTTCATTCAGTTTCGTTAAATTGGAGTTAAAAGGATCCAACGCCATTTGCAATCAAATCTCAAGCTGTAAATTTTGAGACGATTCATTGTTTTTGCTAAAAAGCAATGTGGGTGACTGACTAGTCACAAAGCTGCAGTACTTTTCTCAATGTATTTTGCGTTTGTGTGATGTCTTTGAAATTTGCGTTTGTTGGTCTGAAAGTTTTGTACACTTATTGAGACAAATATTGAATACTATACATATGTGATATGTGTATTTGATATGCGGTTAATTTGTTTCCATTGAATATCAGTTCAATTGAACTTATACTCATGAAAATACACGTATATTTCTTTCTTGCCGGATAGGTGGACAAACCACGGGAAAACACCACAAACAGACGTGAAACATAATAGTAATTTAATTAACATGACTTCAATTAGCGCTGGCTAATGTTGTTGTTCGTAAGTGCAATTAGGGGGAAAATTGGTCGGTCCATATACATGTACAATGCTAACTGAGTAGACTGCTATGAGTAGTATAATAGAGCAATTTGCATAGCCAAATATTGCCTCAAATATTAAGAATACACACAAATGCATTTTAATTGAGATTCACGATCTCCATTTTTGTTGGCATGACTTCAGAATTACGACCAATAATTTTATCCATGTGCATTAAAGCAATAGCACCAATTGTCAACGTATACAACCAGTAATCTAATATCTACATAATACAAGATGCCCTTGGCCTTGTGAATCACTGTATATATGTAACAAACATAATGCATTGCTCACAAAAGGTGACCTTCCCCTTAATTTACCAGTGAATTCATTTGGGTCAATTATCAGCTTCTGCAGGATGTTATTATTGTCCTACACAATGCTGCGTTTATCATGTAGGTGAGCTCATTAAATGTAGGTTATTAGAGGGGAGGTTATGGATTTACTACATAGGAGTCAAAATATAGGTAGACTGTATTAGATGTGTTCATGGGCAATAGAATTCTTGATGAACGTCTACAAATCTCGGTCACAGTGGTCAATGCATTTGGGATATACAAATGTATGTTAATAGCGTACTTATATATAAATGTTCCTGCTTTTAAATATTACAACACTGCTTTTAGCCCCTAATAGCTTACAATGTTATCTAATCAGTCAAAATATAATGAAATTAGTGTTGACTTATTTGTAGAAAAGAGGATATTTTGTCAAATTGGGAAATAATCATTTCTTTTATTTCACAAATTGCGTTGGTATACAATTCTTAGGGGATCGTTAAAAAAAGACGTCACCCAGCAAGGGGTGCGGGGTGTGGGTTGTGAAAGATGACGAAAGTTGACAGGGGGGTTGCAAGCACTTGTGTAATGCTGCAACCTTTTGAAAAATAAACTTATAGTTATTTTACAGTCATTTAGCTTACTTTCTGACATGTCAAGTGAGTTGTGATATAACTACTAGTTGAAATCACATTGGCATGTTTGCGCGCGCGGGGGGGTGGGGGTTAAAGATGTCAACACTTACCAGGAGGGGGTGGGGTGCCCGGGTTCGGCAATGATGACGAAAGGTGGGGGTGGGGGTGAAGGCCAAATGAGGTGACGTCATTTGTGAACGATCCCTTAGGCAATTCAATACATATATGGTGTAATTTTTAGAAATTATCCAAGGGGCTACATTAGTCACAATTAATGCTTTTCCGGTCTGTGTCCAAAGTGACGTTGTCTGTGTGAATTGTAGTGTTGTGTACAGGGTACAGTGTTCACAGCTCCCACTGAATGTGATTCTACACTGCGTGTGGTCTGTTATTATTCCATTATGCATTTAAAAGCTCATTGTGTTGGCAAATATTAATACTTACTGTAATGAGTTGTATGTTTCTTGTAGATTCTCATGTCATATTTTTCATACATGGGACATTATAGACATGCTGCTCAGCTTGATCCGGTGAAGCAAGATTTGATGATGAGGAATAAGAAGTTACTTGTGTTTGTTACCTTCATGTAATTTGACCATCATTAAGTTTGATCTTATCAAAGTCCAGTGACGTACAGTTTCATGTATAGCATTTTGATATGACCAAAGCGTCGAGTAGCGGTTTTAGAAATACTACTTAAAATAGAATTTATCACTTAGCATATTTCATTTGTCTCAGTTTGTCTTACCATAGCATAAAATTGTCATCCAAATCCAATCTAAAATTTATATTTTATATTTTTTATACGTATTCTCTCACACGTAAATTTGTTATTTCTACCAACGATTTATATAATTTTACAATAAGCTTCCATTTTGGAATTATCAAGTGGCCCTCAGGAAAAACTCCAAGAACTTCAAAATGATACAAATTTATCACGTAAATAGCTAACCGGTTCAAACATATTTAAATTAATTGGTTTTACCATTTTGGAATTTTAATTTCCAAATCAATAAAAAATTTATTACAGATTTTGTATTCGTAAAAGTTGTAATATAAAAATAATCATCCAAATCCAATCTAAAATTTATTCTGATAATTTAACAAAAAAAAAAGGTACCATACTTTACATTAAGATATAAGAGTCCTTAAATTTTAAGATGCATTTATTTTGCTATGTTGATTGAAAAGCAACCTGTGTGTTCGAAAACTGTTTTAATATCATTACTCATTTTAGATTGGATTTTGATGATTATTTTTATGGTATTAAAGAGAAACTGAAACAACGTTTTAGAAATGTTGTTATACTTTTTATTTATTTATTATTGATATCATAGACATGAATAAAGAACATGCACAGAAGTGGTGCCTATGAGGTGTTACAAAGTGTGAGTCTGCAATAAATACGTATATACAACAACTGTAACACGTGTTGTTGTCATTTATATGTACTGCATGTTAGACTATGTTGAATTAAGCCAATAATGCATTCATTTTATTCATATTAAAGCTTTGTCATTTCATGTTCTCTTCACACACAAGTAAGCAATGTACAAATAACTAACTAATGTGAACAAGAAAAAAGAATTGCTAAGGGGTATCACATGCTATCATACTCATTACAATGCCAAACGTGTTTTCAATATGTTTGGTTTTAACTCATTGTCATTTCTCACGGCTATATACGCTAATACTATGAACATAGATTTACTAAGAAGCTGATCATAACATCAATGCCTCGTTTATATCTTTTTTACGAGCAAATCCACCAATGTCATAGCGTTCATGGTTTCCTTATCATGGATGATCCCACGGTGTGAGGATTTAGAACCCCCCAAGCCTCATGATACCTCAGTACCTCAGTGGAACCTCTTCTATAAAAATGCTGGAAGGGACATCCCCTCCGTGCTATATACTGTCAATATCACAGCATTCTATGTATATATGCACACTCTTTCTCCAATGAACCACTACGTTGTCTTCACCAAGAGCCTTTCAGTCCCTTGTCCAACATCCTCCTTTGATCCACATCGCTCTTTCTGTTGCTGCTGCAGGGCAAGCCTGTTGTCCTGGTAATAATCCCACAATCCTCCTGTCAGCTCCACGGCTACCATATCGCTAGTCATGAAACCCACTAACTTCAGCACAAAAACGCCATCTCGGTGTAGGAAATCCCGCGTGAACGTGATGACGTCATCTGGGGATTTCCCTTTGGAAAGTGGGGATTTCCCGAGAGCTGCAAGCGCACCACTGACGAAGTAGCCATCGCATGGGAAGAGGATGAAGAACGTTATGCACTCTACAGTAGAGAATAGAGAATTCATTTATCATGAATTAACACGCCTACATGGATATGACTAAAATGCATAAAACTAAAACAAATGGTTCTATCTTATGGGATGTTAATAAAATACTGAGAACGGACGGTCAGTAAAATAAGGAGAGAATAAGAAAAACTTTTATGAATACATGTACCACGGGAAAGGACAAGAACAAATTAACCTATGTCAATGGAAAAAGAAAGGCTTAAGATGATGATTGTTGTGTTGTCTACACCAAACACTTGAAACACTTGAATCAATATGTTGACTGCCGTTAAAATCAAATTTAAACCAACATTGTAGGCTACAATATTTTACTCGTACGGAAATTGGCATGTAGAAACACTGTAAACATTCTAAAGAATGCCTAAAGAACAATCAAATGAGCATTTCAAGCCATTCCTTGAAACTAAAATGCCCATAAAAACAACCACTATAGACCTTGTTGTGCCTGTTATACTAGTATCAAACTGCAATCCCTGTGAGGAAAAAAGCTACCCGCCAGTGTCCCCAAAATAGTGTTTGTGCCAAAGTCGCACTTACCCATAAGAACGAGGCTATTGATAACCAGCAGGAAGATGAACCAACAGCCGAGAAAGAGCATCACCATCTGGTTGAACTCGTTCTGGGGAAGCATACACGTCAGCACGTAACTCACCTGCAACGTTTGCCAATCAGAGTTGTGGCCGATTACTTTAATTTAGTATTTGATTAGGTTGCGATTACATTAGGTTTTTCCCAATTAAATGAAATCGCATTAATGAAATATGTTTGGCGATTAATTCATATTAGGGAAAGTTAGTTCACAAATATTTGATTAAAATTATATTATTACAACGTGTATTGATTGTAGGATGATTTAGATGACTGATTGTAGTGATTGTTCGATAATCATTTTGTCCAACGGAAATTTGTTTTGTAATACATCAGTGTGTTAGCAGTATGGGACTTAGCAAGATACTAATAGCCCAATGGCAAAGATGCAAAAGCTTGAATATTATAACACTATCTATATTTATTTATTATTGATATCATAGACATGAATAAAGAACATGCACAGAAGTGGTGCCTATGAGGTGTTACAAAGTGTGAGTCTGCAATAAATACGTATATACAACAACTGTAACACGTGTTGTAGTCATTTACATGCACTGCATGTTAGACTATTTTGAATTAAGCCAATAATGCATTCATTTTATTCATATTAAAACTTTTGTCATGTTAGACACTTGTTCTCTTCACGCACAAGTAAGAAATATACAAATAACTAAAGAATGTGAATAAGAAAGAATGAATTGCTATGGGGTATCAAATGCTATTATACTCATTACAATGCCAAACGTGTTTTCAACATGTTTGGTTTTAACTCATCGTCATATCTCACGGCTATATACGCTGCTACCATGAACATAGATTTAACTAAGAAGCTGATCATAACATCAATGCCTCGTTTATATCTTTTTTACGAGCAAATCCACCAATGTCATAGCATCCATGGTTTCCTCATCACGATTGATCCCACAGTGTGAGGGGACATCCCCAAGTCATTATCACAGCATTCTATGTTTATATGCACACTCTTTCTCTAATGTCGCACTACGTCGTCTTCACCAAGAGCCTTTCAGTCCCTTGGCCAACATCCTCCTTTGATCCACATCGCTCTTTCTTTTTGCTGCTGCAGGGGCAAGCCTGTTGTCCTGGAAATAATCCCACAGTCCTCCTGTCAGCTCCACGGCTACCATGTCGCTAGTCATGAAACCCACTAACTTCAGCACAAAAACGCCATCTCGGTGTAGGAAATCCCGCGTGAACGTGATGACGTCATCTGGGGATTTTCCTTTGGAAAGTGGGATTTTTCGGAGAGCTGCAAGCGCCCCACTGACGAAGTAGCCATCGCATGGGAAGAGGATGAAGAACGTTATGCACTCTACAGTAGATAATAGAGAATTCATTTTATCATGAATTAACACGCCTACATGGATATGACTAAAATAAATAAAACTAAAACACGTGGTTACATGTATATCTTCGGGGGTGTTAATAAGATACTGAGAACGGACGGTCAGTAAAAATAAGGAGAGAATAAGAAAAAACTTTTATAAATAAATGTAACACGGGAAAGGACAAGAATAAATTAACCTACATGTATGTCAATGGAAAAAAAGAAAGGCTTAAGGTGATGATTGTTGTGTTGTCTACACCAAACACTTTAAACACTTGAATCAATATGTTGACTGCCGTTAAAATCAAATTTAAACCAACATTGTAGGCTACAATATCTTACTTGTACAGAAATTGGCATGTAAAAACACTGTAAACATTCTAAAGAATGCCTAAAGAACAATCAAATGAGCATTTCAAGCCATTCCTTGAAACTAAAAAGCCCATAAAAACAACCACTATAGACCTTGTTGTGCCTGTTATCCTAGTATCAAACTGCACTCCCTGTGAGGAAGAAAAAGCTAGCCGCCAGTGTCCCATAAAATAGTGTTCGTGCCAAAGTAGCACCTACCCATAAGAACGAGGCTGTTGATAACCAGCAGGAAGATGAACCAGCAGCCGAGAAAGAGCATGACCATCTGGTTGAATTCGTTCTGGGGAAGCATACACGTCAGCACGTAACTCACCTGCAACGTTTGCCAATCAGAGTTAAGGCCGATTACTTTAATTATGTATTTGATTAGGTTGCAATTACATTATATTCTTTTTTCAGATTAAATGAATGCGCATTAATGAAATATGTTTGGCGATTAATTCACATCAGGGAAATTCAATTTTACACCAATACGAATATTTGGTTACAAATGATCAGTTATTACAAAGTGTTTTTGATTGTAGGATAAATTTGATGACGGATTGTAGTGATTGTTTGATAATCATTTTGTCCAACGGAAATTTGTTTTGTAATACATCAGTGTGTTAGCAGTATGGGACTTAGCAAGATACTAATAGCCCAATGGCAAAGATGCAAAAGCTTGAAGATATTATAACACTATCAACATAAGGATTCTGCACTTGGCAACACAAGGCATCAAAATGCATATTTGAAAAGCACTTGAAAGCATTAACTTGGTAGCTTCGTTTACCTTGACTGAAGGGTTAAAATGATGCAAATGGGGATTGCTGGTTCTGACGGGAAGACTCTGCCAGACACAAAATATACATCCAATTTGGAAGTAGTCTCGTACAGAATTTCAAGTATGTTTCAAGTGTAAACATTATGTTAAATTTAGTCTAGTAGATATCATACCAGTACCTCCATGTTTCCACATATCTAATTTTGATTTTGTCCTTGGCCGGTGCCCATTAAGTTTAGACATTGGTGTATATAATGACTGTATTCTATGTTAGGATTTTAAAACTAAGTTGACTAAGCAACAATAAAGCAACGTTACTTACGACATTGCCCAGGTCGTTGACAGCATACTGACAGTCCACAGCAGAGGGAAGGTAATCAGAGTTGTAGTCACCCTGAAAATGCAATCATTTTAGTTGGCAGCCACAATGCACAAACATATGTGATAAATGTTTTAGTGTTGGTGTTTAACCATAGCTGTAAATGCTCATATACGGTGCAGACTTATGTGCGGGCGTTTGCGGGTTTTCTGCGGGATTTGTATTGGTTGTCCTCAGTCTTCAAGGTATTTGTATCAATCTGTGGTTACTTGATGCATTTATTTCAATAATGAGAATGCAGGTAAGTGGGCTTCAGTATTCCAAATGTACGGGTGTTGTTGTGAAAAACAGGTTTAACATTAAACGGAGTGGATGCAATATC
>CM032659.1:28744040-28852092 GCA_019095985.1 Streblospio benedicti
CAGGTAGATGGAAATGGGATGCGTGGAAAAAAAAGGCAAAAACAAGAGATGTGGGAAATAGGACAAAACATTAGGGGTCGATTTCCTGACCACTTACGCACACTAACGTTTACCTGTTTGAATGGATATTATAATTCTATACCAATTTCACTGAATATGGTGTTTTTCGTTGTTTCAGATAACAGTTCTCAAATCCTTAAGTGTGGAGCACAAGGTGCGTGGGAGCCAGAGTTTGTAGCTTGCAAAAGAGGTAAGTTGAGTGTCAAATATCTGTGCTTGTTCAAAGAATTATGTTTAATTCATCCTGGGTTCCATTACTCATAAGTAAAGGATAATTTCTAGATACCTACTGGAACCTATCCCACAATAGTCAGTGAGACTTACTTCTATTGCAAGAACAGTGAATTATGACTAAATAAGCACACGTACATTTATAATACCACAAGTCCTATCTGTTCCATGCGCCACACAGACCTGAGCCTGGCGGTGCGTGAGACTGTGGAGGCGTCCGGCGCCGAGGTCACTGGCACCGTGGTCCTGGTCAGTCTTCTGCTGCTGATGGCGGTTGTGGTTGCCATGGACGCGCTCACGTTCTCAAGGTGAATGGCTGTGGGATGATTTGCCTACCTGATGTTTAATTGCTGTTACCGCCATTCAGTTTCCATCATTTAGTCCAGATGTTTCACAAGGCTTGTGCAGATATATGGGCGGGCTATGAGGGTATGAATGCATAAGCCCCCTTTTCTAAACTCCTGGATCTGGATGTGCCAAGAGTTTGTTTGTTTGTTTCATTAGCTAGGGGCTGTTTGTAATAGAGAACATGATGGGTGTTTGAATGAGTGATATTATATGTCATTGATAACACTGTGTTGTATTTGTACTAGTAACTTTATTTGTTCTAGTAACTTTCTAAGGTAACGATTTAGTGTGTATTAACTGCATCTTCAACAAGTATGTTTAAGAGCGCGTGTGTACCTCAATGTGCATGACTGCATGTGCATGTCAATTCTCTTTGCACATAAAATCAAAATTACCTGTATGTTCACTTCAGAACTGATTCGTTTTGTTTGAGTGTTTCAGTATGTGTCAAATGGCCATTCTATTTTCCAGCCAGTTCCATACACTGAGGGAGAACCTTCAAGATGGCTGGACAAACATCAAGGAGCTTTTTAATAGGAAAAAGCCTCCAGATGCAACATCGGCGCGTCGGCGACCCAAGCCCATCATGAGGCTGGACCCGCCTGCCTCTATACCGCCAGTGCCTCCGTCTCTACCAGCACCTGGCAATGCCATCAGGCCCAGGCCGATGATGGTACAGGTGCAACCGCAAAACAACTTTGGCGCAAATGCACACTAGCTGCACAGGGTGTACCATGCACTTGCTCAAACCAAAGGCTGGAGGCAGTTGTAATCGCAGTTATCTCTTTGTGTTCTTGGATACTTGTTACTTGCAGCTGTCCATGGTGGTGGAAAATGGAGTACAATATAAATATTATTCATCACTCTGTCATTGGTCCAAAATTGCATATGATGCAATATTTTATTCACGTTCTTCAAGATTCAGTTAAAACCATCCAAAGAGATTTGCAATCAAATTGCAAGCAGTGTTTTGAGATAATTTGCTTGTTTTATGACACACTATCCTCAATAAGCAATGTCGGGCGATTAGTCATCAAGTTACGGTACTTTCTTAATGCATTTTGCGTGTCCGTGATATTTTTTCAAGTAGCGTTTGTTGATCTGAAAGGATTTTTATACCCATGGACACAAATATTTGATACTACATATGTAATACGTGTATCTAATATATGACTATTATTCGGAATTTGAAATTAAAACAAAAATCTAAGAAATTTATATGAATATGCATATTATGAACAAACATATACCGTTTTCGTTCTTATAAGCGCACCTGCCCCAATAAGCAAATCTTGCTCTTTTTTTGCAAAGATTTCACTTCCGGCGTCATATCGTAAGACTATAACACACCGGTATGTTTGCGTATTCGATTACCACATAACCATCTGGGCGCGTTGTGTTATCATGTTCTGTAGGGTCAAAGGGGCGCGCTTATTATTTTTTTTTTTTTTTGTGCTGAAATTTGTTTTTGTAAGCGCACTGTTGCTCAAACCACGAATCACATAAACCATAGTAATTAAACATGATTTTAATTATCATCAGGTAAATTGTTGGTTGAGAGTCCAATTCGGGGGAAAAGTTGCTCAGTCCATATACAATGCTAACGGGGTAGTATGAGTAGCATAATAGATCATAGTCAAATATTGTATATAGTATTTAGAATACATGCAAACATATTTTAATTGGGATTCACAAGCTCCATATTTCTTGGCAAGACTTCAGATTTACGACCAATGGCATAGCAATAACAGGTGTCTCTATACATGTATATTATGACATTATACATTCAGTAATCTAATATCTGTATAATACAATATGCCCTTGTGAATCACAGTATCTGTAAAAACCGTAAATATTGTATTAATCACAAAAGGTGACCTTCCCTTTAATTTACCAATGAATTCATTTGAGTCAATTATCAGCTTCAGCAGGATGTCATTATTGTCCTTGCACATTGAGACGTTTATCATGTAGGTGAGCTCATTAAATGTAGGTTATTAGAGGGAGGTTATGGATTTACTATATAGGAGTCAAAATATAGGTAGACTGTATTAGATGTATTCATGGGCAATAGAATTCTTGATGAATTTCTACAAATGTCGGTCACAGTGGTCAATGCATTTGGGATATACAAAGGTATGTTGATAGCGTATTCATAGTATACATAAATGTTCCTGCGTTTAAATATTACAACACTGCTTTTAGCCCCTAATAGCTTACAATGTTATCTAATATTCCATTATTTATTTCACAAATTGCGTTGTTGTACAATTCGTAGCCATTTCAATACATACGTGGTTTAATTTTTATAAGGCATAATTTGATCTCAAAGGGGGGGGGTGTCAGCTATTTTCACCATAGCTTCAATTATTTTCTTTCATGAAATTACATCTGGTTTTTTTCTTAGATTGTGAACCTGTTATTTTTTTTCATTTTTAAATGCCTATACAATTTGACAATTATTTTTCTGTGTGTGAAACCTTATTATTTTGTTTTCAGCCTTGCGTTATTTTGTTCAATATTTTTTGCTGCCCCCCCACCCCTGAGATCAAATGTGATTTTGTATTGGGCTTGGTCTGTTATTTTTGACTATGCTCTGCATTTTAAATTTGTGTACTCATGTCTTGGTCTGTTATTTGTCATATTTTTATACATGACACATTATAGACATGTTGCTCAGCTTGATCCGGTGAAGTAAGATTTGATTATAAAGAATAAGATGTTACTTGTGTTTGTTACCTTCATGTAATTTAACCATCATTAGGTTTGAAGTATCAAAGTCCAGTGAGGTACATTTCCTTGTGTAGCATTTTGATATGACCAAAGCCCCAAATGGACGGTTTAGAAATGTTGTATTTTTATTTTTTATTGATATCATAGACATGAATAAAGAACACCCACAGAAAGTGTGTATGTGAGGTGTTATAAAATGTTTGTTTGTATATACAGTTAGGTTAAAACACACGTATTAAAGGGGATAGTGATGTAATAGACCAATAAATGTATATGTTAACCGGAAGCATATAAGAATTGTCTATAAAAGAAATTAAATACTAGTACATAAGTGACGCATTTTGTCATTATGAAATTATAAACGGATGTGTATGGGGGTCGAAGATAAAAGTTAATAGACCCCCCATAAACATTTTAAAAAGTAATTGTATTATGTGCAACCGACGACCATATAAATCATTGCATTGTTAAAAGAACTCCCCCCGAAAATAGAAAAAATATATGTCTATTATGATATATAGTACACATTTTGGAGAAAATAAAATTTGGACGACCCCCACCTTTATGGACGACCGAAATCATGATCGTTCCCTAATCAAGCAAATTACTACTGTCCCTGATGTTTGCACCAAACAAAAGAGAAATGAAGCACTACCTACCGTGAACAGCGTTGTCAACTAATTTATATATATTAGGAAAAACACATTACATTGTTGCATGTTTTTATTTTCATAGTTTTCTTCATTAAATTTAAAAATAGAACTTGTTTTAAAAATTGAATACGCTATCATTGCAATTATATAGTTTAAACGTTTTAACTATAAACTTGAATCATAGTTGATAAATCCACATATGATTTGTTTTGAAATAATTTACGTTTTTAATACATTAGATACCTTTTCCCATGTTAATTCTATTTTTTCCCATTTATCAATGACGTAGGCCACGGTATGGTTGTATGTTTGCATCAGGACAGTTACAAAGAACGTTGTGTTTCTATATTATATTTTTATTTGCACCGACTCTAGAGAATTTGCATAATGATTATTTGTTTTTTATCTTTATGTCTAACCACATTAGTAGTCTTTTAACGTGTAATTATGTTTTGGGCATTTATATCAACAAAGTCTTTAAAGCATTTATCGTTAAAGAACGTGTTTAAATAAAAGTAAAAATTATTGTACATTTAATCGCCTTCATACATTTACCAAAGCCTACTATTGTTCGTAATTTGTGGTGATAATAAGTAAACTGTGATGATATTTTAATTCTGAAGTGAAGCCTGAGCGAGGTACTAATGGTGGAATAGAGTTGGATACTAATAATAAATCAAGTGTTTTCTATATATTATGTGCCTCTGCATCATGACGTAAGACTTCTTGGTTACGAGTTCTTGAAAGAATCAGAATTTGGGAATAATACTGAGATGGAGGGGTTTAAATGATAAAGATGTGTTTATTATGATTTCCTAATAGTAATAAAAATATCTGATTTCAAAGGCCCATCAGATGTTGATAAAGTCAGGATTTTATGATTGGTTATATGGCTATATTTCTAGACATATACTGATAAAATGTCATGCAAAAATATTTTTGGCAACAATACTCATTCTTCCAATCACCTGAAAACAACAGAAGCTTCTACATATATATAGTTGTCAGGCCATAAAAATACATAAACGTTATGCTTATTACTCGAAGTTGAAGCTGGCATAGTCAAAAGTGAAAAAAACTTTTTTCATTGTATAATTCAAAACTAACCATATGGCTGACAACATTGAAGACCTCAGTGATGCTGACATCAGCCAGCCTATACGCGTCTGCACAGAGAGCCACCTGCGCTCCACGAAGAGGAAGGTGATCCAAGTGCATGATCGCCAAATCGTCCTCTTCTGGATCCGTGACAACGTCTATGCCATGGACAAGCACTGTTACCACACCGGGAGGGCCCCTGGAGCTAGGGAGATCCGGGATATCGAGGATACGCCTTGTGTTGTGTGTCCATGGCACAAGTATATCATACGATTACAGGATGGGAAGGACTTTACCAAGGGATTGACCCCCACAACTTGCAGAAGCCTCCCGAGTGGAAGTCCAAGGGTGTGAAACAGAGGACGCATCGCGCGTACGTACAAGATGGGAGTGTGTTTTTGGAGTTTTCTGATCTCAGTGTGCCAACTCCTTCAGACTATTATTATTCTCAGGAGTTCAAGGATATGATGTGCATTAAGGTGCCACAGCTACCAAAGAAGTAGTGTCATAATGTTGATGTTAGCATTTGATCAGGTTGTTTCATAATATTTCATTTGCCTGTCAGTATTATTGTACTTTGTTGTCATATTATGCTGTTGTTTCATAAGTATTAACTATGTTTAAGAAATTAATGAACTATTGTTACACTATTTATATTAAGAAGATTTCCAATATTGCTAGTGAATATAAGATTGATGTTTGCTGTGCTGAACACGTTCATTCCTATCAAATATTATGTGAACTGGAAAAACAAGGAAACTGAAACATGAAATTGGAACTGGAATTAATTTTGTATAATTATGCTTTTCTCTGTGATTCCTGTGCACAACTTTATTATAAAAGTCTTCTCATACTGTGTGTTAATTTCACAGCCTGGTTTTAGTGGTAACCATGTATTTTTTATATGATTTTAAAATGCGAAGAAGAAAAACGTTATAAATACAAGGTAGTTTTATTATATATTAAAAAGATGAAAGATTATTTCGCATAACATGTAGTACATCACTTGTAGTTTCTAGTAATATAATACATTCACTGCAAACATATTTCAAAAAGCAAAAAACACAATGACCAAAATTACGTATACTGAGATTCTGGCGACTGACATGAACTGAGACAATGTAACAAATAATGTACAAATATTGCAAACAGAAAAATAAATCCAGTATTTTCTTGAAAATTATGATTCCAGAAAGCATGTAATTATACATACACCTAAAATTTTCACTTCCATTTTCAAATCATTGAATAAATATTTTCATTTATATTGTTTTGTTGAAAGTCTTGATGGCTTCTACGGAGGGAGTGTAATAATAAATGCAGAAAGAAATAGCAGCATATTAAATAATTGTAAGTTTGATCAAATATGATAATTATAGTAACACTTACAACCTGGTTTGGTTTATTTGGTCAATAGGCTTACTCTTTATCCACATTTGGATATTGAACAAAAAAAAAACTAATTTTCAATAATATTCACTAACAAATGATGAAACTAAATAGAAATGAAATACGCAGATATAGATTATAGAGCATGTATGTCACACTTATATTGGCATAGTTTCATACCAATACTAAAATATATACATTCCCTGTATAAATGGAAAAATCTGAGCAGTTTGTTCACAACACATATAAAAACAAATACCGGGAAACAATACAGCTTTCCTGCAAACTTCTCATCAGTATCACCAATGCATCAGTTGGTGTTAATTATTTCAAGCTGAAATCTGACAGATCAATTTCTATTACATACAAAATGAAATATTAGAACTGGAATTAATTTTATATATGCTTTTCTCGGTGATTCCTGTGCACAACTTTATTATAAAAGTCTTCTCATAATGTGTGTTAATCCCACAGTAGTAAGTTAACGTAAGATCTTTTTATTATATTGAGTCTCGTCAGTCAAATATTGTTACAATATTCATATTAAAAAACCTTTTCATTAGTGATAATAAACGTATATGTTATATTTTGTTTCAATAATGAACATATATATAAAAAACAGTCATCCAGCTATAATACATGCAAATGATTAAATGTTTAAGGCATAGTTATAATACATACAGAAACATGGTGTATATTTACACACAAACAACGACTATAAACTTTACACTGATCATCATAAAATGCCGTCTTTGTGAACATATTTTACATTCAAATCAAATGGAATGTTATGTAATATAAAAATAAGCACATGGCAATGTAAACGGTATTATGTAACACATACCCAGCATATGTATAATTCAATAGAAAAGCAACAAGTGCACAGCAATTTACAATATAAAGTTCTAATTTAGTATTACAATCTGGTATGACTGTAATGGAGGTAAAATATTAGTCAAAACACAAGTCAAATAATATTTTTAGGCAGGTTTGACAAAAGAAGTATTCGATATTTGTCCCCAATCCCACCCCTTACCCTACACCATTCACCTTAACTAGATATTGTATTGACTATTTATTTGTTTACCACTATTAACAGCTAAACTACATAGCACCAATGTAAAAGACAACAACTTTACAACCATCTTATAGGAGAAAATTATATTATTGGTTTTCAATTCATCCAAGAAAGTGTCTTCAACGGCACTTTAAAAGTGTTTCCATACAATTAGATCCACATCATTTTCATCCTCTGAAAATTGTCATAAACGTTTTAAATACAATGAAATAGAAACCTTTCGCTCCCTCCCATACAACCATTGAAAACTTCTATACATGGATGTATTTATAATGTAGTTCAGTACTCGCAACTTTCACTCTAAAACCAAGGATTCACATCACAATGTACGTACAACCATAAATATGTCTGTCATCAGTGCAAGTTTCATGAACAAAAATTCGACAATAACCAAGCACAACGGCAAGAATATTTGTAAGTATCTGACTAGGCCAGTTTCTCCATTGTCTGCTGTAAATACCTATTATAATCATAATTTTACTGTGTAGATCAAATCACGTGTACACAATTTTTCATTCAAGGGCATATTCAGCTAACATCCCTTACGTGCACCACCTATGTATGTTCTAAAAACCCAAATCTGTTAGTGCTTGGGTATTGTCAAAATGGTTAAACATTTCACCCAAAGGACATGTTGGTGCCCCCAACCACCTTAGATCTGCCAACGAATTAAGAAAGCACAACTGTCAAACCTAACATTACAGTGGAACCTGTCCAAGTGAACCTCTCCTATGTGAACACATACCATTCTTATGGGGGCTTCTTTTGTGGAGATCTTTCACTTCTTCCAAAATTGTCCACAGTACTTGGTGATGATACTTATGTAGATGGTTTTGGAAACGTTGCACAACAGTCATATACACATTCAAATCATCAAACAACTATCGGAAATATTCACTGGCCAAATCCACTTACTTCCAAAGTGTCAACAGCAACCACGCCGGCACTGACACATTACTATCAGCAAAAAACGACTAGAACAACCCAAAGTGAATTATCAGCTATATGCACACTAACTGGCAAAATGAAGTACTGCAGAAAGTGTCAGTATCCAAACAAGGTGTCCGCAATTTGACTGGTTATGGCTGGTTGCGGCACTACTGATGAACCAGTAACCATGGCGACGAGGAGCAGGGGTGGAAACTGAGATGAACTGTGAGGAGTTGGCGCGTGGCCGCGTCTCTGTTTTGTGCTCCACTGCAATGAAATTACACGTGATTGAAGCCTCTTAGTCAATATTCAAAAGTAGACATTAAGCATCGACCATTTGATCTCAGGACGGGGGGCCAGCAAAAATATTGAAAAAATAACGCAAAGGCTGAAAATTGGTGACAAAAATAATAAGGTTTCATTTGGCTAGAAAAAAAAATAATTGTCAAATTTTGTGTAGCACCCACTTCATATAAAAATAAAAAAATTATTGAGGTTCAGTAATCTAAGAAAAAAAAAATTAGATATCAAATTTCATGAAAAAAAATAATTGAAGCTATGGTGAAAATAGCTGCCCCCCTGAGATCAAATGGTTGATGCCTTGTCTTCACCCTGCATGTTTCAACATGTATGCAATTGCAAATCTTTATAGTATATGATTATGAATATGTAAGCATTTGCTTAGGAGCCAGCCATATTGTTGTAGATGTTATGAAATAAAGCATTAATCATTTTTATGGTTAAACTGTGTGGATAATTGCTTTAACAATTCCAGAATCATTGGGTTACCACAAACATTCCATCTGTTATGCTGATTCAATATTTGTCACATGATGAGAATTCATGTAGCAGTAAGTGAAAATACCATGTTGAAATTGGCTTTATGTGAACCTTTTTTGACTACAAGTGGATAGTCACTTTACAGGTACTTTATTCAAATTGCACATGTATATTGTTAGAAATATTACATTTGGATTAAAACTAGTTCACAAATGTAGAAATGTATAGATGTCTGTTTTTAAAAAACGCCCCAGTTGGTACCTACACCCAGACAGCCGATGTTTGATTGAAATGACTCTATACCATCCTTTCTATCTTGCAGAATTAGTGAAGGCTAGCACCCTTGTAACATAGCTAATTTCTGACACGAAATTCATGATGGTTTACTGGGTGTAAACTGATGGTTTACACAGTGTTTACAAGTTTGTAAACAAACGTTGTGAACGATCGTTCCCCGTTCACAAGTGTTGTAAACAGATTATTTTCTCCTGTGGCCATAAAGTTACCACCTCCCAGCTGGTGACACTGACACTGAAACAGAAAGCCACTTACACCGGATTAGATCAACTTCCTGTGTGGTGATGCCAACAAAGTTCTCGGCTACCAGGGTGTACTTGTGGAAGCTATTCTTGCGGGCCCGTCTCAGGAACAGCGACGTGACGGTCAAGCCTTGTACCGGAGGCTGTTGGTCAGGGATATGGAAACGTGAAAAATGACCGTTAACATCACACGCATGCAGCATTCCACAGAGGTGGGTAGTTGGGCAGCATTTGGAAGATCAGTAACCAATTTGACAACAGTAGTTTTGTTTATGTCATTGGGAGTGTATGTTGACGTCAGTATTGATTTGTTAGTCAGATTTAATTGGATTAGATTATCACTGAGCTGTAATACTGATGACCACAATGTGCATTTCATTTATTATAGATGATGGCATAGTGGGCAGTTTGTGTTCACGTTTTGAATTGTTTTATTGGTATTCATTATTTCTACTCCTGGATGTCACCTGATCCCATACACTTATATTTCAATCAGCCACATTCATGGAATTTGTCATTCATATATTCCATTTTGTATTCTTTCCTTCAACACATAGGAGTGATGCTTAAAATCAATTATGGCTGTAATGTCCCAAGGATCTAAATATGCACAACAGTTATAATTGAATTTCCTTGGAAATGATTCATTTGATTTGAATATGTATGATTTAATTGATTGTTTTTAGGTAACTACAAAATCGTAAATGACAACCATAGTGAATAATCTTTCATGTACATATATAATGTAATACAGTGAAAGGCAAGTGCACTTAAAATATAAAATAATATATGGTTACTTCACTTCAACTCACAATATGAATCAAATTGTAAATCACAAAAATGATGAATCTAATAGAAAATTAGATTATCACGTACATGTATCAATTAAATAAAGTGTTATGCAACAATAAATGTTAAATTAATTATAAGGATCACCTAATCAACAAAAATAGTTAAAACTTAGAAATCAAGCAATATTAGTATGGCAATTCAGTCATGATAAAGCAGCCATATTACAAAACAAAAAGATAAAAGAATTTCTCCATTTCATAGTAAGTTTGTTCTGAAATCATGCACAACTAAAACTAAGTGTTTATTTGGTACAATTGGAGCTGCAGTTATAATGCACCCTCTATTTGGTGCTTAAAACATCACCATTATTGCCAATAAACCCTTGTATTGTTACGACTGTCCCCAGTCTTAGTCCTTTAGTAGTAGCTTCCTAGGTATCACAGAATCACTCTGAGCCGAGATCACAAATTAATCAAATAAAATGAAAAATATATATGTGCATATATATACAAAATATTTTCTCATTCAGTGGTTTGCATTGCTGCAGAAAACACCGAATGTCATTGTTTACAAACATCAGCAATGCAAACCAATTGAATGGTCACTTCAATTTAATGCAAGCCAGTTATTAGTTAACTTTGTATTTCCAAGAAAAATAAAACAAAAATAATCTATCAAGTTTACGTATCGAAATGTTCATGCATTGATGCAATGGCAAAAATAACAACACAGAGATTGTCATACATCACAAAACATTATAGATTACCGCAGTGCATAAAGTTACAGTTAAGTATATTATTCATTTTATATTGAATGAACACCTTTATTATTCTCATGAGAGAACATTTACACCATCAGGTGTTTTTCAGTCATCCAATACCCTCCCAAACTACATCATGAAGAGGCAGACTGGAAAATGTTACTCTAATACCCATTTGCAACGAGTCTTCTATACATAAAATAAACAAATAGCATTGAAAACACTGCTGGATCCAGGATTATAAGAAATACAAGAGTGTAGTATGAAATCCTGCAGTGCAATATACAGATATTTGCTTTGTTCATTTAAAATATTTTTTTTTTTTTTTCTTGTTGGGGATGGAGTGTTAAAACTGGATGGATAGATGTGGTCCTGGATCCGCCAGTATGATTGATTATGAAACAGCGTAGATAGATACCATGTTGATCACCCAGCTTTGGTCGGTGATCTCAGAGTTGGCGAGCGTCGTACCGTTCTGGTCAATCGTCCAGTAAATGGCGGTCGCTTCAGGTTTGGCACGCACCTGCACAAGGCAATGTGAGAGTTAATGAATAATCCAGTTTTTGAAGCATTTTATGTTCAGAGAAGAAAAGTTGTAAGGAGTTGGTCTCTGAAGTATGTGCAGGTAGATGACCTTTTTTGCATTGAAAACCTCTTTAGTTTGCTACACACATCCACAATATCATCCGTCTACTACAATCTCTTTTACACTGCACATATATTCAGTATTTAAAAAACTTGTGGAATGAAAAATCAACCTGCAAAAAAGATGACTCCACTTACCCTAAACCCTGTCCCCACATCAAACTCAATACAACCCACGTTACCACCATTAATCTTTAAATATTGTTAAACAATGACAGGCAGGTCTATATGTGCTATTTGCATGGTGTAAATGTTTTTTTTTTTTTTTTTTTTTTGCTTTGTTGGTGTTTAAAAAATCTTGGTCTAATATAATTTGAAGGATGTATGTTACTATATAACAGCAACAGAGTGCAGCAAGCTTTACCTCACATGTGAGGTTGACATTCCTGTCCCCCAGGTAGGCCTGCGCGCGATGGCACTTGACGATGGGCGAATCTGCAACAAAGGTTTGTACATAAGTAGACGTGCTTTATGATATTAATGTGAGTCATTGAAACACACACACATAGCGTGGTTGGGTAGATGGTGTGAGTAAAATAAGTATTTATAGGCTGCATGGTGTGAGTCCCGAGGGTGCACACCATTATACAGTTTACATAACATATCTTCTTACAGAATATGACCAGCAGAGTGGAAATGGTACATATTATGTGGACTCAGTGAATGTCAATACTAGTGATAATGTATTAAACGTAAACATTGAAATGCACAGTTATCATTGTTAATTACATATAAATACTAGTAAGGTGTTGTTCTTCAACTGCTTAGATTTTCCGCTATTAGTTTGAAAGGCACGCTCTAAAGCAAATCTGTCTTTGTATAGAGAAACTGTAGTTCATGCATCTACATGTATGTCTACACAGACATTTCATAAAGCACAGGAAATGTTAATAACTGCTGCATTGGGTTGGGGGTTACGGGTGTAGGAGGGTGGATGCGTGATGTTGACTGCTGTTAAAACCACCACAAAGCTCTGAAAGTTACCACGGCACTTTCTTTTCATCCACAGTCTAATATGAACACTTCGTACGACTTTGAAAACTTATAAATGCCGTTAGTTTATACGTTATAATCTGATTTACATACAGTACTCATGCAGACGTGTACGATTCATTCATTTTCATTTATAGATGAATGTCTGATTCTTCATTATTGCAAAGACATCAGGATGATCTCAACATCATAAAACATTAGTGAATAAGTACTGTAGAACCTCCAATTAAGACTACCTCAATGAATTAAGAATAAATTAATTAATTACTTCTATATATATTTATAATAAAGGCGCCCTTTGTAAAAAAAATGTAATAAGGGTCATTTTCATGAAGACCAACATAAACAATTTGAAACTCCAGGTGTTCTTAGCATAAATGCTCTACAGTACATTTGAGTTAGTAAGACAGTAACCATTTGTGGAATATGCAACCGTAACTCAGCAGACGAAACCGTGCAAAAAGATAGCAAGCTACAGGTTGGTGTTAGATGTTAGATGTGTAACGTCACTGCATACAATAGTTTTATGATTTGAAAAGTGCACACCTAAATTAGAAGTTATTTCAAAATCAGAGGCTGTTTCAAATCCAGTTGTTGCTGGAATAGAAACTAAAAACACAGACATATAAGTTGATAGATTTAACAGCAGCAATATGAAGGAACACAGGACAACCGCTTTGAGTGCATCATAATTTAGTACAGTAATTTAACAATTTTTAACAAAAGAAATAACATGACGATTATGGATGCATTGAAGAAGCCAACGTTATGCTTACAACTAATTAGCTTGACCTACTACGGGCATTGCCTACAATGGCGTACATGTATATTGGTTATCAACCCTGAGACTTAGTAGTGCAATCGATACAGTAGAACCTCTATATTAAGACCGCCCCTTGTACTGGACCCGAGTGGTGTCAATGACGAGGTCTCTTTACGGAGGTTCAAAGGAGTCTCTTTATGAAGAATGGAGACCGTGAAGATTGAAAAAAGAGAGGAGCTCTTGACAGGGTGCTGGTTATATTTGGAGGATGAAAAGGGGGCACACTTAATGGATCCATTGGGTTTCGTAAACACAATTGATGGTGAACATACAAAAAAACCTATGAAAATAAGATATTTTGATGGGAAGGGGGTGGGGGGGGACGAGCCCCCGGATCTGCCTATGGTTGCAGTTAGATTGTGTGCTAACAGTTAGACTGAGTACTCACAGTTAGACTGAGTGTTACTCACATTTAGACTGAGTACTCACAGTCAGACTGAGTACTCACAGTCAGACTGAGTACTCACAGTTAGACTGAGTACTCACAGTTGACGCTGAGGCGGGCGAGCGTGACGTTAGACGTAAGCCCCATCACGGTGGTGACGCAGCGCAGCTCGCGGCCGTCGTACAGCGGCAGGGCGTAGAACGAGTGCAGCGACCTGGGGGCAAAAAAAAACCCACACTAGTCAGGGAGAGTGTGCAGGAAATGCAACTTTGCTGGACATTTTATGTTAGACTTTGGCATGCAGTTGATTTTACATAATTCGGGCATGCTGAATTGAAATATGTCATTTGTTGCAAAAATATTTTCACTCCTTGACGTTCAAATCCAAGATGGCCACCGTGATGAAAGTCAATGTTATTTTTGGTGATAGCTTAATAACTTTTCTATGCAGAATATTTATTTTGGTGTCTACACGCCTACTTTATACCACTGATGTAACCTTTTAACAGCCGCTGCTTGGGGTGATGGTATCATTCTGGTTTCATAACTTTGGGGTCTTGAGTTTGATTCTTACTAGGGCCACTTGATACATACTAGTGAAACGGAAGCTTAGGGTTGTAAAACCTGTCTACAGCTATTATGTCTATTTTGGTAGAAGTATGTGTGCTAAAGAGATGTGTGTGTGTGTGTGTGTGTGTGTGAGCGCACACACACGCCCGTGCATAAGAGAGGAATTTGAAAATCTGCTTTAAACAATCTATACACAGGTTTGCATGCCTGATCTTAAAACAAATGTATGGCAAACAGACATTCAAAGTGAGATATGAGAACAATGCGCCATACCTCTCAGTGGTGTAGGTCATCACCCGCATGCCCTTCACGCCATACAGCTGCGGGCTGCGGTGCAGGGTGGTGTGGTGGGTGATGTCCACGGCCCCGATGTACACCTGCCGGGGGGTGGAGGGCGAGATGTATACAGGATATGTAGGATAATGTTCATGAATCATTTAACTGCATGACAATGAATCCAAAATGTCATCTTCCTACAAATTGGTTCATACATGTAATATGCATGTAATATATATCCTATTTATCAGTATTTATTAAGTGATAGCTACAGTGTCAACATTACCCTACAACCTTGTTTTGTGCCTGGTAGAAGACATCATGGGCTCTGGTCCAATATACAATGTGCCACAGTACTGATGTTATTTGGTATGAACAGCATGCAGTACTGTGTTACACTGATATGTGGCAATGTAGTGTATATTGGACCACAGAGCCCATGATGACTGCCAACAGGCACGAAACAATGTTGTAGGGTAATGTCCGACATTGTAGTCATCATTTAATAAATACTGATATATAAAATATATATTACAATGCATGTTACATGTATGAAACAATTTGTAGAAAGATGACATTTTGGATTCATTGTCAAAACAAAACAGTGACAGTTCTTTCAAGCTCAAATCATAAATCTAGCAAACATGATGAAATTTTGAAACACACTAAAGCTCCAAATTATTGTTGAGCCCTACCTTAAGCTGTGTATTCATTTTCAAAAAGTGATATATAGGAGAGAAGTTCATTATATGATAGCTTCAATTCGTTACATTTCCCTACAATATTTCATTGCCACGTATGAGGCTGTGGCTCAAATCATATGGCAGGTTGTGGGCTATAAAAATGGCTATAAAAAGAAATGTAGGATTTCTGGACGACCCCGCCCATAAGTTCTGAAAAGCTGGATCTCCCCCCGTTGACACACCTGAGCCTCGCCTAATGCCAACTGCCATGTGCGAGGGCGGGTATAAAGAGGTTCTCGTTTTTACAGTAGAACCTCCAATTAAGACCGCCTCCATATAGAGACCACCTCTATAAGAAGACCCCCTAATACAGTCTACAACCTTCATAAAGCTACCAAAATGAGTCTCTGTTTAGATAAGACACCACCTCTCTATTGAGACCACCTAACACTGGTGGTCCTAACAGAGAGGTTCTCCTGTACAATTTCTGGCTGGTCCGTGCGCCCCGCACTCCCCTTTTTGAACTGTGGAGCATGCCGACCCAAACTAGATGCCAGTGCCCCCCTGTCCCCCAGGGCGTCTGCCCCGCACTCACCGCCATGTCCGGGGGCGGGTAGCCGCCCACGCTGAGGCAGCGCAGCGTGCCCGGCTCGTTCTCGTTGTACTGAAGCACGCCGCCCACCAGCGCCGAGTCGTTTGAGTTGCTCACGTACAGCTCCTTCACGTGCGCTACAGGAGGCACGGGTTAGAAAAGGACACGGGTTACATGGGACGTTCAAGGGTGGACAAGTTATGGGTAGAGCACCAATCGCTAAAATCGGCCATTCACATAAACCGTGAATTTTACGTCTGACGTGAAATTTGGTGACCTCTATAACGGGGAGCTCACGTCAAACGTAAATCTCACGGATTGTGCGATTGATGCTCTACGTGACCTGATTGTCAGGGTGCGGGCAATTACAAGTAAAAATTGAAGTCAGCTACTGAGGTGGGGGTGTAGTGGGGGTAACGAGACTTTCTGGAGATAAAAAAAAAATCTCAAAATGTGCTTGTTTTTTTTTTTTAGTATAAAAGTACATTCATTTCCCTTTTAAAAAATGTATACCACTTTAGGGGTTTCGGGAATAGAATTTGGTGTATGGACCATACAAAAGATCATGACATTTGTATACAATATTGGTACAGGGAAAATTAATAATTGACTGAATTTTTATTGTCTTTTGTATGATCTTCTGTATGGTCCATAAACCAAATTCTATTCCCGAAACCCTTAAAGTGTTATACATCTTTAAAAAGAGAAATGAATGTACTTTTATAATAAAATAAAAAACAATTACATTTTGAGAATCGGCGTTGATAAAAACAATACGAATAAAATCAACAATGTATGATTGCGCTGCTTACGGCGGCAATGCCACAGAACACTCGGGCCAACTCTACTTCAGCCCCGTGAAACCCCCAGGCTGCGTCATGTACATTGTTATGCGGATACAGCACATCAGGTGAAGCCTTCGATGTGGTGGGGACGGGGAGGTGATGTCTGGGCAACTAGAGGGATTGATGTTGATGAATATTGTGACTCGCGGAAGTGCAATGCGGGCCTATCACACAAAAAAAAATTTGTAGTTAAACAAATGAATAATATATTAGTGCTTCAAATCACCATAGTTTCAAATAAATAAAATAATACTGTTCACAAAACGTTTTGAGGCATACAAATTCGAATACAAAATACCGAGTAAACAGTAAATAAGTTGGTATGGAAATATCAAAAAAATATAATTTTAATAAAATATTGTACATGAAACACAATTCAAAGCTATTTTCTAGTACACCAGTACCTGATACTACAAATTAAGATTTGATACACAACGTTCTCAGGAAACATCTATTATATACACATACAATAACATAAACTTTCTTTTAATGGAATATTATGGTGGCACACAAATTAGTTTCGTGGTAAAATTAACTGTTCAGAGCCAGCCTTAATACACAGTTCAAGTTTGGATAAATAAAAGCATACAGTACTAAATAAATACTCAGGATTTTACTTAAGAGCTATGTGGACAACTATAAGAATACTCGTCCGATTTGTATGAAACATTCACGTACTGCATGTATAACAGAGGAGGTTTCTAGAAATATACTGCCAGTATTTCATTCAAAAACTCATCATTTGGAAATAATCTTCTAATTCCAATTATGTCAAGAATAGAATAGTTCATTTTGATGCTCACACCATGGCTATGTCAAGTCTGTAATGCCCATGAATGACTCAGCTTGCCAAATGGACAAGTGAAGGTATACGAGTTTGTCTAGTCCTGGATGTCACAAATGTAATTACGGGAGAGTGGATGACTAGTACTGACAGTTATTAATGACATTGTGAAACTATCTTCATTGTATGATCTGTTTTGGTGTACGTGAATAATCTGTAGGTATACGTCACGTGACTTCATCAAGGTAATAGCTTAACTACAATTTGAAGCTGCGATCAGTCTATTGTGTGCCGTCATAAGCAAGCAGTCGAAAAGGCTACATTATTTCAACGTATGTCCACATGTACTAAAGGAGATTTACATGAAACAGCGACTACGCACCAAACCTGCTTTTTTAAGCATGTTCAAAAACCCCGGTTTACCTCTGACAAAGATCTGGTGCGTGACGGAGCCGAGGATGGTGGTCTTGGGGCCGCGCACCTCGCACGTGTAGTTCCCGCTGTCCTCCTGCTGCAGCTCTGGGGGGAGGGAAAACACGCGCTCAGATTAAGGTAATCCTTGCCTGAGACCCTTATTAGTATCAAGTTTGGTTGGGTAGTTTTTGACTGCCCTGGGTTTCCCCCTAAATACCTATGGATGTCGATTAAAATACATGTGATGCTGATGGGTGTCTAATGCCCAGTTTGAGAGTACCAAATGAGACTGATAGATCGAGAATTTCATATTCAGGACAGTCTTAGAAATTGGTTGTGTATTATTCATGCACAGTATTGAAAATAAGAATGTAACAACTAGGCAGGAAAATGTCTTTATAAAGGTGTTACTGGCTTAAAACATTTGTGCAAACTGAGTATACAAGCAAGAATTACCATAAAATTACATTCTTGTGTTATTTCAAAATTAAGTGTTTAAATGTAGGCTATAACAAATTTTATGACGTGCACTTTAACATTGCATAATATTATCTAGATATGTCAATGATTTTTTAACACATTGACCAAGTCTCGCGACATTTTAAACACACGAGGTCGTTATGGCAGCATTGATTTTTGTAAAACAAAAAAACTCACTGTCGATGGCGAGCTCGAGCTTGTAGCTGGGCAGCAGCGGCATAAAGGACACGGAGAAGCGCTGCGTGTGCGAGAACGGCTTGTAGATGTTGCTCATGATGTTGATCTGCACGTCCTCGTCCCGCTGGGTCTTGATCCACAGCACGGGGTTGTCGAACAGGTTGAAGCTGGAGGACGTTGTGTTTTGAGAGGTTATTTTTTTTTGTTTTTGTAAACCGATTGGCTGAAACGCTGATTATTTATGCATGTTTTTTTTTGTTTCATGGTTTGCGTGATAAATACTTTGAACTTTGGTTTGTTTATAAGAATAAGCTTTCTGTCACAAAAGCTAATGAGCTTCTTCTCGCTATATTCAACATCGATCTTTTGTATGTAGAAACACCATATCTCTCATCTTAAGTGTCCACTTTAGACACAAGGAACTGGGATATGGGGAAAATGAGGGATGTGGGATTTTAATGCCTTAAAACTTGTGGGATGTGGGTGGAAAAAAGCAAATAAAAACGGGATGTGAAAAATAAGGCCAAAATATTAGGGGCGTGGGATTTCTTAACGCCCCATAATCACCACCCCAATTAAACGCACCCAGCCCCTCGAGGACTGGTTGTAAATGCTCCACGTCCCTTTACGTCTCACGTACCTGTACGTCTCACGTCTCTTTACGTCTCACGTACCTGTACGTCTCGAACTCGCAGCCGAGCACCAGGTACTCGCCCACGTTGACCACGTACATCTGTCCCCGGGAGATCATCGTCAGTCGCTCGCGCGTCGGCAGCGACAGCACGTCCCCTGAAACACGCGAATGGCAGCGGTCTCAGCTAGTTGTAGTGTGCCACACCCACAAGCTCGATAGATCTAGACTCTTCTTCTCATGAAATGTTAGGGTATGATTGTAGTACCAACCTAGCCTAGCATATAGCCTATCAGCGGTTTATCAAACCAGTTCATAAAATCTTAGTACCTATTGGCGTCGCCAGAGGGAGGTTCATACCTGGTAGTCTCGATCAGCCAGACACTGTGATACTACGGTGTACAGGAGGAAAGGTTAATGAATTATTACTGTGTGTCATGATGCTATTGTTTGTAGCCACGCGGTGGCTGGTCTGGTACTACGATAGTCGTAATCGTCTATTAAGGTAGTACACTGGCCAAAATCCATGTACTACCGTGACGTTTCTTTATAAATCTATGACACAATCAAAACGTTTCATATAACGAGTGAACCCTCGTGCTGTTAGTGTGAGATGGTAAGATGACAGTAAAATTATTTGTATGTGTGCTCGTGTGACGCTGAATGTGAACGCTAAGTTGCAGCTTCTATAGGATCTTGGTCAAAACGGAGTTTATGTGCAAATGAGTTGCACTTGTCTGCACTCGTTCGCTGGCACTCACTGGTGCAGGCAAATGCAGCATGTCCCACAGTATACAGACAGTTTGATCTTACAGCTACAAGAAGCCATCCCCTTATAATATTATGTATAGAAAACCGTATAAAAATGTATGTGACTGTTCGGAGTGACGGGTGCATTGTATACAACCGTACAACATAACGCAAACATGTGTGATGCCGCAAGACGTGAAAAATAATGTAAAATCAATCCTCTATGTAACAAGACCACAATAATCCACCACAAACAATTGCATAGATGTTTCTTTCATCCACCAAAGTATTGCCATTAGAAAATGTCAGGTCATGGATCACCCATTTAAAATGGGTCAAAGTAATTGGGACTTGGTCGCTTGTGTATAACATCACGGCTGTCCGATACAACTGAAGGACATTAGGAAGTAAGGAATGAAGAATGAGGAATGAAGAATGAAGAATAAAGCAAGAAGAATGAAGAATGAAGAAGAAGCATCACTTTCCAGGGTGCAGGCGGAAACGAGAACCGGAGCAGACACCATGTGTCTTCGTATGTTCATAAAATTTGCAAAGGTATTTTGACAGGAAGTCTAATGCCTTACACACTTAACACAAGACATTTTGCAAATAGATGGCGCATAATACCGTTACGATGCTACGTAGATTATCAGATTCTCAGCATGGTGTCCCTACATCAATTTTAAGAGATGAAACTAATTTCATCATCTGTCACACTGTACATATATCCAGGGCTTCAATAACTTGTGATTTGAATTGTAAACCCGACATATACGAGTGTGATTAATTTCATCCGCCAATATTGCATATGGTATGCTAAGCCTAGAAAGTCACATGCAAACCTCGACTCCACCAAAACCCTGAACCTATACACAGCAGCATGCCCTTCAATTAGTACAGCACTGGCAGCTGGAAATCATTTTCAAATATACATCCTGAATAAATGCAAGTCGTATCCTAAAATGCAAATCCCGCAGTCCATAAATTGCCAGCTATGGATCGGGCCATTAAGACCTGGCCACTTCCTCACACGATCCGTCAGCATTAGATAAGCATAACTGCCAGTGCGGTGAGGAGAGGGGAGGCGTAATCACACTTTGTCAATCTGCACCCTCCCTCCGCTGCCTTCTCTGCAGGGTTAGAAGAGTGGGAGGGATGGGTTGTCATGATGAGAATATTTTTTGCTGAAATGCTGGTCTTATTACCATTATTCTTATGTATTTTATAATCCACTTATTTATTTATTTATTTATTTATTTATTTATTTATTTATTTACTTATTTTTTTTTACTTTTTTTGGTTGGGGTTGGGGTTGGGGTTGGGGGTTGGGGAAGATGGGTGCAGAAAAAGAATGTCTTTGAAAATATGGTAACAATCTAAATATTCAGGATATAATCACAATCTAAATACCTAAAATAATTCACAATCTGAATATCAAAGTTACTTAACAGACATTGAAACAGCAAACAAAAAATGCAATGAAAACTATGCTGACTCTGATAAAGTCACGGGGTCCACAAGCCATCCACCACCCCGTCCCCGGCGATCAGCGAGTGTCGAGCCGGGCCCGTCCCCGGGGTGGGATCACGCCGCCACCAATCAAGCCGCGCCGCCGGCAATTGACCTCCAGAGGCCACGACCGGCGCCGGGGTTAGGACGCTGTGCTTAGTGAGTTGACACAGGGGTGGGTGGTTTGTAATGTTTGTTGGGGGATTGGGCATATTGGAGGTGAAGGCTGTACGTTTCTGCTGTATGGTTAATGTATGGGCTATGAAAATGAAGTTATGATGAGCATTGTATATGAGAATCTATTGCTGATGTGCATAAGTAAAAGAGGCACATGCATGTTGTTTGTTGTATGAGGAAAAGCTTCCTGAGTAGGGTTAATAGTCCAGTGGCCAAGCAAGAATTTTCAGCTGAACCTCACTAAAGGGTGCGCATGATGTTTTACGCCGGATTCTGACTAATTTGAGACTATTGAATAAGAAGAGTTTCGTGTGAATCTCACCAGAGGCCATTAAATTATCAGATTTATTTTCCACACTTCATGAGCATCCTTTAACCTGCAGCTGGTCAAAAAGTGAACTGAAGTGACAACCAAACAGGTTACCGGTATATGAGGACTGATAAAAACACACAATAAAACATGTTCCACCTTGCAAGTTTATTACTAGAAAGTTATGAATGAGTGGAAAGAAGTATATATGTAAATGAAAAGAAATGGAGACTTATTACACAGTTTGTGGAGTGATAGCAATCGATACTTTAATAACAACCTTGAGGCTACGTAACCAAAGAAGATTAAGACAAACTGTCACGGCATAACAACAATAACATCAAGGTCTTCTTCATCAGTGTACGTCGTGCGTGCCTATAATCTTTCCTGACACATCCGTAGTTAAGATTCCATCTATTTCCTTTCATTACCAGAGTTTCCTATGGAAAGCTCATGTGTGCAGTCAGCTCATGCGCTGTAATGAAGTAAGAAACGCAACGGAACAATCCATCAGGACAATCATCCTAGGAGAGCGAGGTCATTATGTGTTTGAATAATGGCTCTGCGGAAGCTTTGATAATAACGGCAATACAGCATTCGGTTTACTAGGTTGGTATTGTGTCATTTCATGCCATACCTTTTTAGGTGAATAATTCGCAATTGAGGGTGGTGCGTCTGTCTAAAGACTTCATTTTGGGGAAAACATCATTAACGAAAAAAGGAATGTGTATATATTTAAACGAGTAACTGTAACTCCGACATACCCTAGTGATTTGGATTTATATTTGCATTATCAGCCTTGAAGATGTTGCCTTTATTGTCATTTATAGGTTTACATGGCAATTTAATTTTTAATAAAAAAACCTAACAGTAGCAGTCAATCAGGGAGTACTATGTTGTAATAGAAACATTTTCGCAACACTCTTACAATATATCATGTAACACTTAATCCAAATGTTTCTCAAATGATGCAATTCATGTTGTAAAATAAACTAAAATGCATTGTGATGAATATTCATTGCCGGGCATGTATTCAGTCTTCCCATTACCTACCTAAAAAATACTACTGACATAGCAGTAGCAAATAGAGGTTTGTGGTGAGGCATAAAGGAAATAACGTTTGCAAAAGTACGCCCCAAAACACAAATAAAATGTGGCCTATCGCCCACTTTAACAGACAACTCCGTAAAGCTGCTATCTTTAATATTTCATCCGGACACTCTCCTTTTGTTTCTGCTAAGATATTAAGCGGCAATATTAGGCAACAGTAGAGGTTAAGCATGATGATGTAAATGTACACGGTAGACTCATGACCGAGAACACATGAATCTACCAATGGGTATGTATTCTGTGGTGGGTTTACTACGGTGCGTGCGTGCGTGTGTGTGTGTGTGTGCGTGTGTGTGTCTGCGTGCGTGTGTGTGTGCCTGCGTGCGTGTGTGTATGTGTGCGTGCGTGGTGGGGGGGTGTGTGTGGGGGTGTAGTATGAGGGGGGTGCATCCTTTCTATGAGTATACGGGTTCAGTCCCGGTATACTCTTTTTCTCCAACAGATTTCAACTGTCAAAACCCCACCCCCTTATTTCAGGTCATATTTTAAGACCCCCCCCATTCCCCAGGGCGGATTAACAAGACCATCCCTTTCTCAGCATGAAACATTCACGCGTGTTTTGCCAGTTTGACGTTATTCCTGCCTCCTAACAGAGTGGTCGCGATGCAGTTCTGAGCGCATGGTAAATTGTGGCCGTCAGATTCCGTGTTACAATGAGCGATGGGCCGAGAAACGAGGATGGACGAGGCCGTATTAAAGATGGACACAGTATGGGGCATGGGGACCTAGGAGGCTATGGGAAGGGCGTAATATAGATATAAGTGTACATAGGGAAGTGCTAGATTCATGAGTGTCTTCAAATGGTTGTACCAGTGGGACAATCTTTCCTGACATCTTCACCTACAATGTTTATACTCGCACGGGCTCAACTAATCAACAGTATATCATTAAATAAAATGTGTGCAGTATTGACTGCAAGCTACGATAGTGTTTATATTTTAACCCATAATACTTAATACTACAGCATAACCACCATCGGGATCTCCTCCAGAAAAAATCTCACAATTTAGCGATGTTGCATACGTGTGGGCACGATTATCAAATCTACAAAGCCTAAAGCACCCAGCCTTCCAGGATGACACATTAACATATTTTACTTAAGACAGGGGGCTCCGCGAGAGGGCCATTCTCGAGCCATTCTAACCTATGAAATTGAAAATCCTTACCTATGAACATAAGGCACACCTCCTATACCTCGTATATGTGAGTATCAAAGAAAAGTGACCCCAGAAGGGTTAAGTATCAAAAAGAGGCACAAGGTGGGTTAAGTATCAAAAAGAGGCACGAGGTGACGCTTTCTAAGACCTCACGTAGGGGGAGGGGGCGGGGGGAGCGTCGCTTCTACCTGCCGAGACCGCCCCCTCCACCACTCGGGCCATATCCCATCTAATAACGCAATCCGTGACAATGAGGCCGTTTAGCACTGGGGGCGGTAAGTGCCTCGTTAGACCAGGCGACACCTGGGACGCTCGTTACCCAACCGCCCCCTGCAGTACAGTACAACCTCCCAATAAGACCACCTCTCTATTGAGACCACCTCTGTGATAGGACCACTTTTCACGGCCCCCAAACCATCATAAAGCAAAACGAACTTCTGTATAGAGACCACCTCTCGATAGAGGCCACCTAACACTGCTCCCAAGGGTGGTCTTAATATAGAGGTTGTAATTTACATTGTCTTCTAACAACAGACGATGATCTGTGTAACATGCTTTCACTTTGGTAACAAGTAGAGCTCTTGGCAGTGATCATATTTTAAGATAATGCGTGCTACGTTTGTGTGTGAGGATCCTTCTTAGTAAGAATGAACCAGTTGTCGATGAGCAGGAGGTCCGCATTCAACCAGATTAGTAAAATATGAATCTCCAGACAGCGTATGTAATTTTGTTATGTAACCAGCAGGACACGTCAGTCATCATTATGCAAGATTGATTGATCAAAAGAGTGTACATGTATGTAGAACATAACATGTGTGCAAATGCATATTTTGTGCAGCAACAGTCGTATACTGGCAGTAGCTAGCTAAGTTTAGAGTTAACTGTTGAGGATTCCGGTCTAACTAGAGTGATTAGTGATCAGCCGTACACTGATGGGTCACCCATCACACCACAACCACCACCTGAGGCAGACTCAAGACAAATGAACACTGCTGGAGGCCTTTCTACCTACACACACAGAGCTGAATCTTAAAAGCATTTTAGGTTTGTATACAGCAGAACCTCGTCATGTGGACATATCACAAATAGGGAGACCTTGCCTTTGGGGTCGCCTTTGCAATCTGTTACACGATGTTACTTAATATGGGACAGACTGCACACAGTGTACTTTGAATTTTTTCCCCGCATATTCTACTCCTGCTGATAAATATCCTGACAATTTGGTAACCACGTGTACGCAGCAACAGGAACTGTGCAGCTGTTATGAATGAGGGTAGTTTTTAGGTGTATTGTAGCACAGAAGTGAATTGAAGAGTAGGAAAAGCGGGGCAGTGATAAGCGTCTATGTTTAGGCTGCATGGGGACTTCTGAGAAATGGGGACACTTGATTCGTTGCTGTCTGCGGTGTCCCCAGGGTTAAATAGAACTATTGTGCTATTAAACCCTGGTATCCACACAGGCGATGTTTTACCGACACTGAATTATCACATACCTCTCCAGGCCAAAGTGAAACATGAAAATAATGATACCCTTTGGACGTTCTCTTGCGACGCTAGCACATTATTCTAAGTAATATGATACATTTGTGCTTGTTCAGGTATAATCATTCGGCGTGCACAAGGCGTTTTAGTGGTAACCGTGTAGGTGCAGGTCATGGTTTAATTAAAACGTAACGTCCCCATGGAACAAAGACTCCAGACACACAATGAAAAGAAAGAGGCTTAGTGAATGCATTGGCAGATTCAAGTAATAAGAGTATGAACAGTTTTTAAAAAATGACAAAACGCAACTAAAATTGAGCATGTAACTTGGACTTGTAATAGCTCTAATGTATACTCCCCGGGGAGTTGAAAGAGTTATATAGTGTGGACAGGACCATGACCTGGTGTGGATCTAGTGTCATCTGAATACATAGTCAATTGATTGTACGATTCCTGATAAATATTTCATTATAATATTGATAAAGATATACTATAATCATGGTCTTGCTATAGCAAAAAGGTATATAGCAAACTAAAAGTGTCATATAATAATGTATTTCGAAATTTCATGTCTGTAAATGAGATGTAAAGCACTTCCCAGTTACTGATCATTTATGGAATTATAAATAGACAGTTTTAATATTTTAAAACGTAAAAATGCTGTTAATTTTAGAAACAGATTACTATCAAGTAAGAATGGCCTGATACAGGAATGTTTTACTAGTGGTTTTCATATTTGTAGGAGTTTAATTTAAGAAATGGGTGGAGTTGGCTTTTCAATTTTGGTAGATGATTTTAGATATACTTTTTAAAACATATATTTCAAGTTTATGTATAACTGTGACAATTATTATAATTGCACGTTAATACTGTATACAGTATATATAAGTTTTTATTTGTTATATGGACATGTTTTATGTCTGATTTAATAAATGATTTGATTTGATTTGATATGGTATCAAAAATGCTTGTTCATAAGTTGATCTGGTGATATTTATTTTTTTTCAAATATCACGTTTTTGATGTGTTGGTATTATCCGAATCAATTTAGTGCCATGAAATAGTATACAAGTTACATGAGATTCTTAAGAAGACGAAATTATATTCATATATTTTAATGTCAATGAAAGGTTATAATCATTTTCAGATACAATTCTTGAAAAGAAATGATGTTCACGTGATTCGACTTGTGAGCAATTGCTTCATACACAATAGGTAATATTTTTTTCAATCCCAACTAGCGTTCCTGGCTCACACAGACGAATATTTGCAATTAACATTATCCACATTGTATTATTTTCTCTACTCTTTGCACTTTCAATTTCAATGAGCCTACACAAAAGCCAAAAGTTAATTCAAATAAAGTAGAAATAATTGCAGTGTATATGAGCGCATTTCAGTGATAATCTTGATGAAAACAGTGATGTAAATTAAGAGAAAATCTACCAGTGGTCCTCCAAATGTCGCCATTTTCATCAAAGCAATGCAATAAGCCTCCAGTGCCACATGTGACAGCTTTACCCTTTCAATCTGCATATTGCCCTATTCAAAGCGCAGAGTGAGCAAAGGCAAGTGTGTTTACCATTCAACAGTCCGTAATATCATTATTACTTAGCACAGCAGAGGTGTTTTGAAGAAAACTTGCACATAATATTTGCATCGATGTAAAATGTATTTGAGGAGGATTTACGTTGGGATCATTTAGAACCGTCTGTATAGAACTTCTAAAAGGGGGTGGGGCGGTGGGGTGGGGGGGGTGGGGGGTGGGGGGCATGACCAAGTTTGACAGCGGTGCGTTCACACGCACGCGAGTGCAATGGTATTTTCATTCAATTTTAACACATTTTTTGTATTGTTTTGCTTGACATTAATAATTCAAGCTATCTCCAACAACAGAACATACACAAATGGCAGTGACAAACAAAAACCAGCAAGTGCAAAACCTTAGTTACCTTTTTGCACCGGTCGTTTGCTTTGCATGTTACATTCTATTCATTCATTTTTAACATCCCTAAAGGTAAGATGGCTACTAAATTGTGTTGCTAGACGGGAGATGTCTTGATGAGTATTTGGTTAACTGCTTTATGGACAGAAAAAGGTGTCAGTGTCAGTGTCAGTGTGAAGCTCCGGACCTGAGGGTGAGAAACGACTTCTATTTATGTTGCCTCTGTAAGTGCATGTAGGTTACAATGTGTCATGTAACAGAGTTTGGTGAATAGACAAAATGGTAAATCCCAATAAAGGGTAATATCGACAGTTTTCTTTCAAATAAAAAACCTTGATGAAATAAAATAATGTCCATAAAAACAGTGAGCTTATCACATCACTAGAAGGTTTAATACTACAAAACTATGGTGACATTAAGAGTCCATGGTTAATACAAGTTACATATTTCAATAATCATACCTTCAATAATAGTAACAAAGATAATGAATACACTTGAGAAATGCAATATAAGCAAGTAAGAATAAACCCAATTCTTTGCCAAGCTCAAACAATTACTTTGAGCTCAAATCAGTGTATAGTAGTAATAGCTTGTGTAATCCATCAGTGATGACATGCAATCTGTTCACATCCAATACACGGCAGCCTCTTTAAACGCTGCCTCCATACTCAATTTCATGCTGAGTTTAACTGTAAATTGCTCAGCCCATGATATATAAGGCGTAAATTGATACAGGCGGCAAGAAACAGTAGACATTTTGTGAAAGGTTCTTGGCTGGTTGTAAAGTATGATCAGTGCATAAATGCAACTAGAAAATGGATACGGTTGAATGCTCTCTGTTAATAGAGACCACTCCAAGGACTGGTTTTAAGAGGTCTCATTGAAGAGGTGGTCTACTTATGGGGGTTCATATTCGTCTGGTTGTGAAACTTTGTGATTGTGCAAAAGGTTCTTATTAGAAGAGAAACCCACGAACACAAGACAGGTGACGTTAAAAGAGGGTTTCACTTATTATAATTATGTCTTATGCTGACATATTTCAATTCTCCTGGAGTGATCCATATAAAACAGGTCCCACTGTTGGTTTATAACACCTGCCAAAATTCAGTTCTTGGCTCATACTAACTAGCACCATTCAGTATGTCATTACAATAAGATACCCCAGACCCCGTACGCTCATATGTTGTTTCACCAAGGTCTTGATAACCTCACTACCATGATCCCCCCCCCCCACCCCAATTCGCGCCCCTTGAGCAGGTTTACATAGCCACACTATGCCTTATAAAATAAAGGACATTGTTAAAGACCCCAGTAGACATGCCAGTCACATGAATCACAGTGTCATCTACTCAATCTAAATCTATCGTCGGAGCCTCATTACAGCGGGCGCTGTCAGAACCACCTCTAGCCCTTAAACTTGCAAACACATTTTCTGTCCCCACCCCATCCCCTTCCCCCACTCCACCTCAATTGTCCCCCGACCCACTGGTCCGGGCTGATAAGGCCTGCTTGGGGAATCACTGCAGACCCTCAGTATGCACATGACCTGTGGTGTATACATCAAGTACATTTAAGTGAAAGAATGACTGGAGTGTTTGGAAGGGCATTTTCCACATACATTGCTGCATCGAAAAGGTCTAAACTTATCAAACCATCAAAATAGATATTGTGTATGAATTTAACATCATTGTCATTATCAGTACTATTTTCCAAAGAACATTTCCAATGTAGGGCCTCATCTTAAATCACTGTGAGCTGGGGTTACTTGTACCAATTAACACCCAGCTTAACCTCCCTTGACCACGATGGACTGAGATGTCCTACCGATCCATTCTGTGGATTATCCATTGGTGCATTTTAAGCAAGGTCCTTGCACGCTGCTTACATTAGTCTCAATGGAAGTTTTTCAAGCAGTTGCATGCCTGTTTACATCTGACGTTTTATTCCCTAGAACGTCCAAGAGCAGTGTTGGTTGAGAAACGCACCTTGTTTGTTGTAATTTTAGTGCTCATGGGGGCAATATCCTCGTTTTGGGTTCAATATGTCAGCTGCAGGAGATTAGCCCATAGTACAGTCTCCACTGTAACATCTAAAGGTTATGCACTTGGTGACATTGGAATGTTTACAAATACTGTAAACGGTGCATGGCATGGGGGCATAATATCTACAGAAGGGTAGGAGGGGGGGGGGGGGGTCGTACAAATTTCAAAAGTGGCAAAATTGCTGACAAAAAGAAGATTGTAGGGAAAGATTTGAAAACAGGCGATGTGAGATTTCAAGGCAGTAGGAGGTGAAAAAAAGTCTGAAATTTTAGGATGTGGGAAAAGAAAAAGAAAAAAAAACAACACACGTAAGTGGAAAGAAAGCATGTGAGATTTCGTGACCACTACCACTGCCCCCCCACTCCCACCCCCCACCCCCCAGGGCCGTCTAGGGATCTAGGGCACGGCCACCTGATTGGTTGATGGAGCACTGCAAGAGACGGACGGCAGATTAGAGCACGGTGTGCAGACGATTTGTCAGGGACCGTATTCACGGCTGGCAGGCATGTAATGAACAGTGTCGTCTGCGGGGCCGACTCCGGGGAACGTCTGACGTCTGTGTTTGCCCGATAACGGCGTACGTGTGAACGGGATCAGATGTGAAAGCTTCGCCAGTTGGAGGAAATTGTGTATTAATGAACTGGTAATGTTTGTCGTAGGGGGGTGGGATGTGTACTTACAAGTTTTTTCAGGGGTATAATGATCCATCAGGGTAGACAGCAGTGTGAATTAGAGGTATTTGAAAATGGCATTTTTATATATTGCAAGTTGATTGATAGATTGATATGTCAATGCATACACACCGTTTCTGTTGTAAGATGAAGAGATGAAGAGAATCTATACTGTGACAAAAACGTACAGCCGTATACGGTCAATAATGCGAGTTAAAAGATTGTAAACGTCCCCATTGGTGCAAAATCTGGAGAAAAAAGAGCATCCTATAAAAACAACCAGTGCAACAGCGTCTTTATCTAAGGCAAAGCACCATTATATACTCCCATTATCGTCCAGATGCTTCATGTCATCAAATATAAACACGTGCATTAGCAAGCCACTATGAAGCTAGACCTGCCCAAGGCGGTGTCTCAGTGGTAAATACCCTGACACCACACGGGATGAGGCATGGGCCCGTATGCTGAAACACATAGATCATTTTGCCTCCTTTGAAGGCCACTTGATGTATGTGTTCGCATGCTCACTTGGCTCTACTTTTTGAATGATGCATAGCTGCTAATGACGTTATAATGATGCGGAAGTCGTCGTGTGCTTGGTTCATGCTTAACACTGCAATGTGCAGGGGTTATCCATGCACATTTACAGGATAGAAACATTTAGTAAATTGACACCTTATTAATAATAACATTTGTAATGCTACTAATAAATGAACATGAACACGTCGTGGACAAGGATAGACAGACAACAACAGTCGTATTCTCCAATGGGCACCATACCTATGTCATGGGCAACAGCATTACCCCACAGCCAAGAGCGCTGTGCATGTAAATACGGGCATAAATTAGCCACAGAACAAGTGTCTGTGACAAGGAAGGTCGTCTGCGAAAGCACGGCACGCCGCACGTACACTAAGCAACGTCAGCAACGCCAAACGTACGATGTTGTACGTAACCTGTTATCTTGTTCCACATCTCCCGATCCTGCCCACACAAACATAAAGCAGGCAAGAACGGGGCCTCGGGGACACATAGCAATTGATGCAGCGCTGAACGAACGCTTGACAAAGGTTTGGGAGGCCAGGCGGATTACGAGGGAGCTGCCGCCTTGGGGCGGGCCGGGGAGAGAGGATTAGACACTGGGGGATACGGGCTGTGTTACAGTCAGGGTGTGAGCTTTATGGCAGGGTTATAATAGCTTGTTTAGTTACTGTAAGACGCCTGTGATGCAGAGTTGAACGTGGTCGATTTGATGAGACTTTGGAATTTTGTGTATTCTTGATATGTGTGCTATTTGCTAATATTTCTAAATTTTTACCGAGTAAAAAATATGCAGCTTATTGTTATCTTATTATTTAATGAATTCAATGAGACACCGCATATGATATCAAATGTAATGGTGCAGTAGATGCAGAACAAACAGAAACCGGGTTGCTTTAGTTAAATCGCAACACATTTGAGTTCGCGTATAGGTCGGTTGAATGTGGCGGCTTGGAAGTCTCCCCACCAATTAACAACACATTTCCCTAACACCCCTGAATGGTGATGCGCAGAGGCCAAGCATCAATCATCACCAGGACGTTGGCGATAAGTCCACATAAGCGCAGACGACCTTCAAACTGACAGAGCTAAAACAGAATCCAAGATGGCGGCGTCACGGGATCAGTGCAGTCAGGCGATAAATTGTCACGTGATAAAGGGCACGTGATGGATGAGTGTTCGGCGAAATGATCACGTGTCAAGATAGCAACTTGATAAGAGACGGGAAACCCAGCGGAATCTCAGCGTAGTTTTTGTCTGAGCTTTGTTACCAATTACGAGACACATAGCCGAGGATTTTGTCTCTAGATTTTCATGATTGTAGCAATCCTATGCGTACACAAAGTCCCCAATGACGGTATGTGCTGAGCGTATTTGTCGGGGAATAACTCTCAGAAAGGTCAATGTGGAAGCAGTGTAGCATTTTGATATTCATATAGAGGTACACACCAATGTAACTAGCGGGCAAAGTCCTGCTTCGATTAGTGAAGAACATTTCCCCTAGCTGTAATGTCTGAGTGTAAACAAAATCATGGATGCAAACAATTTACAAATTCCTACAATGATTCTATGATACAGTAGAACCTCTTTATTATCGCCACCCGCAAGCGCTGACCTCAAGTGGTCTCGTTACAAAGGTAGCCAGCAGTCTCTTTATATTGCCATACAAAAAAAGGGACCACATTGGAATAAGCATTACATATATACGTACACTTTCATGTGCTATCCTTGGACCGTTAATTCCTGAACACTATCAATCAATTATATTATGAAGAGTCGAGACCACGAAAAATGGTCTTCTTACCCAGATGGTCTCTTTACAGAGGTAGTCTCAACTGAAGGTTCCACTGTATAGCTATACTAACAATCTGCATTCCAGCTTTCCGATCACGTGCATCCAATTTAGCTTTTACGACCTGACCCAATTCTGTATCTCTCCATTCAAGCGGTCATGTCATTTCTGCCCATTACTCTGAGAAACATTGTAAGGACATGGCCCTTCGGAGAGTAATTAGGAACCAGATGACCTTGACAGTTGAACGACAATGATCCCTATTGGCCATCTGTGGATTTGAATACTAACTTACAATGACATGCTGTAAGTAGGCTTATTTGTTTTGTTGCTGTTTTTGGCGGTTCTGGGACAAAGAAGCTGTATTGTTGCTGTTTTTTGCTAATGGAGAGAATTGGAATTAGGGGAATATCTCTGAAAGTATCTGAATGTATTGGAATGAAATGCTGTCAGTATACGTCTAGAACTTCTTCTTATATCTATGAAAGTTCTATAAACACTAAACAGATATTTGATATAGTAAGAAATACTTGTATAATCTTTATGAAACTTATACAGGTTACTAGACGTGCTCTGGCAGAATATAATTCAAGCACATTCAATACTTTCGGAGATAATGTCCCAACTCCGATTCTCTCCATTACCCGAAAACAGCAGTAAGAAGGAACTACAGTTAAAAAGAAATTACATCTGAATGGGCTAGCTAAAAATACAATTTTGTGTTCAATTTATCTTGTAAAACTATTTTGTATCCTCTCGATGTTCTAGTATCTACTCGTCCATCACAACTGTGGAGATGCCAGGTGTACTCTAACATTATGTTGCAGAATGAACCACTAATGCTAATTACGAACATTCATCTATACTATGGTATGTGATGACACAAAATCCATCCACATACCATCCCAGTGTATTTCCATGCTCATTAGTCTAGCTTGTTCCATGGAAGAAAATAGAATGCGATTTTTAAGCAAATATGAAAGTAAAAAGCTTGGAAAGTAGTTTAGAATGTAGTCTCCACTTGCCTCACTATCTTAAATGTAAATGGTCAAAATAGGCAGTTCTTACCTCTTAAACTTGTTTGAATATAAAAAACCGCTGTTATCTATATAGAATAGCAAGCCTTTTTGCTACTTCTTCATTGTGTAAAATTATACACACACGAAGAGCATTAAACATACAATTATTTATATGTCACATTCTAATATTAAGTTAAAATACAATGTACATATTGCACCATTCTAATGAAAAGTTCTCCCCTCAAATAGAACACCCTCTTTTTATCTAGTCACAGTCTGATAATGGAAAACCATTTGCGCAGTGAAAGAGTCTGTAAATGCAATAACTGCCAAGTGCTACATGTGCCAGTCCTCTCACTTGAAGAGCTCACTGGGTCAGATTTGAGTCCGCATATGAAATATTAATGCCGACTCCTAGCACCATCACTGCTTCTTTCCATAAAGTGTGAAATGATTTGATTTCGTGACCAGGAGACATGTCTGTCTTCACCTAATGGCTTCGTAAAATAGAAAATTTGCGAGTCATTTTTAGTTCTACTATGAGCAAATGAAAATATACTTTCGGTAATAAACGAGCCCAACTGAAGTAAAATTTACAACAAAACACACACAGCTTAAATGATGTAGTTTTGTTTTGGGGAAAATATGGTTAATGATGTTTGGCCCAATCTATTGTTTTATTTCAAACACCAACCACCATTTGTCTATAACTGGTAAAAACAACCCGAGCAACGAACCCCAGACCGATTTTATCTCCACACAACACAAAGGAAGCTCAAAAGTTCGCACATAAATACCCAAGTCCTAGCAGCCATCCCTAAATCGCATTGATATACGATCTGCAAACTCCCTGCAGAAGAAACAAGCCCGTTACGACGTGTAATACGTGATATTAATCACGTCTGTCGTCCCCGGCAATCGTCTGGCTTTTTACGACACTCGCGAGACTTAGACGTGACTTCCGACAACGACGTTAAAATTGATAAACCCTCGCCGGCGAATCGATGATAGAACGGAACATCAAGTGTCGGGGATTTTGAGGAGATTCACTTTAATATCTGCTGCACCGGGGGTTTTGGCGGGTGAGGGATTGGATTTGAAATGGCGGTGGGGAAGGTAGGGGGTGGGGATGGGAGTAGTGAAGGTGATGATTGGCGGGATCTTAAGGGTTCGTGGTCTATAAAACAACAACATGTAATTAACCGTAAGTGCGGGGCTTGTTGGCGGGTCAAATTGTGATGACTGCTGTATTCTATTCTGAAAATGAGGTTGTCCCTTCTTTGTCATCGTACATTGATCATCAAGAACACGACTCTACAATATTGTCCCATAGCAATAGTTGGGAGTAGTGGGAAGGGTTTATAAAGTCAGGAAGTGGGATGTGAGTAAAAAGGTCAAAAAAGAGATGTGGGAAAAAGACTAGAAACAAGAGGGATGGGCTATTTCAAGGAAGTGGAAAGAAAAAGCCAGAAAATGTGTGGGGTGTGGTAAAATGAGCGAAAAACGTTAGGAATGTGGAAAACAAAGCAAAAAAAGTGTATAGATTTCTTGACCCCTATAAACCGTCCCCAATACTGAAAAAAAACAGCACCAATGAAATGTGTGTATACGAGGTCTGAGTCTGCGCCTGGGAGATTGAAGACACAAACAGCGTCGTCCCGACTTGTTGCGCACAAATGAAGCCCCATAATGCATTAGCCTCCTAAGAGCCTTGCCCCCACCTTTTATATGGTAAAGAAGAGAGCAAATTGGCCATTATTCTGGCAGAGACACATGACTCTAATTTTTGGTCTCTCAAGTGACATTCTCATGCGCTGTCGGGATGGACTAATACTAATGAGGCTGGACTTCGGGTCTGCGGCTGCTGCTAGGGGTTGCAGGCGGACAATGCAGTTGGAGTGTGTATATATGTGAAGTGTTATTTGGTAATAGAGTCACCATGTAACTGAAGACAGACTTTGGGTGAACATCCAACTAAGACTCATAGACAGACATAAGCAGATCCAGGGGAAGGGCGTAGGGGCGCGCGCCCCCTTTCCCACCAAAATATTTCATTTTCATAGTTTTTTTTACACGTCTGACAATGATCGCGCATACGAAACCCATGAGATCCCTGAAGTGCGCCCCACCCTTTTCTAAAAACGTGGATCTAGCATTGAGACTAGCTCTTTATTTCAACCATCTCTATACTGAGAGCATTTGAACTGAAGTGAGCCTCCACACAGAGACCACCTCTCTGTTGGGACCACTTGCTGGTCATAATAGAGAGGTTCTGTATAGATCTATAACCACGTCTATTTGGTTTTCAAATTCGTACTGTGCAGTATATTTTGATGATGCTTGACTTTAATCAACATAAGCAGAATAAATTAATAAATTAAAGTTATTCATTTAGTTTCAGTTTTAACATATTGAGTACACTGTCAATTTAAATCCATTTAATCTTCACACCCACGGCATTCATACTAGACCTCCCACCCCCGTCCATACCCATCCATACGCCAACCCTCCCATGACCATCAATCTCTATCAAATTGACACAACCGGCCAGATTCAAGTTTTGACCACAATGCACTCTCACTGTCCTCACACTACACCACCAGACATATCCATCTAAATTTCAATCCATAACGTACTCTTGTCACACAATGTGACATCCAGTCATTAGTGTGAAGAATCAACACCCACACATATAATATAGTTAAAACTAAATAAGAAGAGCACACAGAACCCCTCAGTTTCAACCACAATTTATACAAACCGCAAAATACATGAAACACATTGCTCTGTCTGGCTTCAAAGTCTGTAGTTAGAAGGATAACAAAGAATGCAATTTATCTGCATTTGTCCTCCAGACCCATTCTGACACATCAATTCCAACTAATGCCCCATCTTATTTCACCTGATAATGAAAGTCTTCATGGTGTCATTATTCAACATGGAACCACGACACCACTAGTTCTTTTAATGTGTTACTCCCACCACTAGTGTTTTTTGTATGTGTGTGTTATTCTCAAAGTACATTAAGTTCGACCACCACATATATCGTGATATGTGCTGAGATGGGTATTTTAAATGAGCAGTTGTACATTCCAATCAACATGCTGGAACGCCACACTGGTAACTGCTAGACTCTTTACATTCTATGATAGCATGCTGCTGTGTTGGCTGGGTTCGGGTTAGTCTGAGTGTCTATCGGGCAAGTAGGTACTAGCATTGTTCATGGGATAATAGAACTGCTTAAAATATTCCCCTGCTTCCAGTAATATGTGCGCATGTCTCCAATAGACTGGAAGAAGTTATCACAATCACAAGTGTAGGCAGCTACGATGAACACGGGGGTAGGGGGAGGGCGAATCTCTTTTTCGAGCGAAATGTTTAATCTACACGTTGTTTTATACAAGCCATTGGTTGCGCATACAAAAACCCTGATATCTCTTAAGTAGCATCCACCCACTTTCTAAAAAAAAAAAAAGTAAAAATCTGGATCTGCTAATGAAATGGTGACCAATAAGAATCAGTGTCCAGCGATGCCTGCAGTAGAGTGGTAACGTACCCAAGGTTTTGTAACCGTGTATACACGTGTACTATACATGTATGCTAATCATGGGGTCACATATAAGATACAGGCTGAGGCTTCGTCAAAAGCTCACTTCCTTCCTCTTGGATGGGGCAAGTATGATGGTTTATAGCAGTAGCACTATCCATAGCTATTTTTAAAGTAAAAAAGATGATATGTGGGCCTGTGTACTTTCAAGGAAAAAAAGCTTATTTCAGTTTGCCATGGGGAAAGCTTTCAAAATGGCTACCAAAATGGCTACCATTTAGATAAGTTTTGGCGTATTAGAAAATATGTACTGAGCATACTGTAATGTTGCATGATGTATCGTTTTCAACTAAATACAACCCTTACTGATTTAAGATTCTACATCGACTGATTAGAAATTCAGATCCCTGCACACACATCTTGAGTTTGTATGTTATTAAACTAAACTTGGTGCAGATCGGTAAATGAAGGACTGTGGTCTATGAAACAAGATATAGGAGTAATCTCTTCCAAACGACTTTTGTGTCAGTCGCCATGATTGATGCCCCTACATGGGGTTCGAAAATAAGTGTTGTGTCTCTGTGTCTCAATTTAAAACTTAAACTCTTCAAGAGGTTATGGTATAAGGGATGGTGTTCATTTCGTCATGCTCTGAGAAAGTGGAACAATGATCAACAATGTTCTTTTTTTCTTGACCGATCCCCCCGCCCCCACCCCCACCCCCCAAAAATAGTGGAGATATCAGATGCATGACAAGACTGTCAGATAATTAAGACATCTACATAGATCTAGATGAATCCTGATATAAAAAATTTTTCAGTGCACAGGAAAATTTTAGTGCACGTGAAAAACCTTGGACCCACGAAAAAAGGTGGAACATCAGAAACTTGACCGAACCCTACCCCCACCCCCTTTCCTCTAAGTGGAACAATGTTGCACTGTATTGGGTCGTGACAACATGTACACCATCCCTAATATAACTATTTCACACCTCATGGAAGAATACGTAGATAATGCTTTTCTAAATTTTTAGATTTGATAAGCACCAAGAGGTCGAAACAATGCCATAATAAAACAAATGAGGCACGAAGCTGTTTACCGTATAACAAGCATAGCTAAAACGGCTGTTAAACTGGCACTTTTACCCCATGTGGGGTCCTCGCTATGATTGGTCGGATCGCAGCCGCCATCTTGTTTCCGTCTATCAAGGTCATTGCCAACCATTAACACCGCCATTTGCAGAGCGAACAGCGCCCATTATAGACTTTTGACATTTGAAGAGGGAAGAAAATTGTTCATCTCGTCTCTGGTAAATGGTTGTGCTTCTCGGAGGTATAAATACCGTGCGATATACGAGGGGTCTGCGGTAGTGAGGGCATGTGAGTTAAATTCAGGAGTATTTGAGTTTGAATAGTTTCAAATAGGGTCTGTGGTTCCTTTGAGGGGGGGGGGGGGGAGATTGTTAAACAGTATTGTAATGTGTGTTAATCTACTACTGAATGTTAACACTAACTAGTTATAACCTGTTTGATTAAGACCACCAGGGAACTGTCATCGAATGGTCTTGATAGAGAAGTGGTCTCAGTATGGAGGGGGTTCGCCGTGTTCTCTTTGTGCATCATTGGTGGCTAGAGTAATGTTCGTGTTATAGAGGTGGTCTCCATGTAGGGATGGTGTTAATTGGAGGCTTAGCTGTATTTAAACCTATGGTGTTCAGTCAGTGCGCTCATTTTTTTTACATTGAGAGCTCGTATTATATGGAGTCTGAAGATATACGACAAAGTGGTGGAAAAGTGGTGAGATCAGACTATCTATGCATGTGTGGTGTTTTTGTCTGCACTCGTTCGCTCGATGTTCACTCGTGCAGGCAAAGATACCACTCGTGCATAGAGAGGCTGATCTCAACACTAAAACATACCACTATCTGTATAGTTAACAACGGCAGCCAGTAATATCAGTGAGATGAACAGCAGAACAGCCCCTTGTACATAGGAGAGTTTGCTTCCCTATAAAGTCTTTACCCATGCTATGTCCATAACCATAATCAGGGACGTGAAATAGGGGCAAAAGGCCAAACAGAGTGAGATGTATATAAAAAGGGAAACGGCATAAAAGGGGGGGGGGGATTACCACCCACTCAAACACAAGTAAACTATCAACACAAGTAACAACCACAGAAAACATTAAGATCCAATTAAGCTCCGCATTTCTGCATTTGCATACAAATGACCTGCCACAGCGCATTTTACACCGTGTGCTTTATATCTATTAATGCAGTTAGCAGATAGCTAGAAAATGCCTATTGCATCTGCATACTGAGCACCAATGAGCCCTGGCCACTGCATAAATAGCTCCTCGCTGGTGCAGGCCTTTGCCCCTGGCTTGACCATCTCCTCTTGATATCCAAACGTGACCTTTATACTCCTGTCAGCTCCAATCTCAGCATCTGAGTCGTCATCAAAAAGAAATGTGCATTCGCATGCATTTTAATCTCTTGATCTGCATGGCTCTTATTTCCAGGGTCTCCTTCCATTTACGCCTTTAATGTATTTTGGCCCGAAGGGGCTCTCCCTCTCTCTGTCTATCCCTTTGTGTGCAAAAGACTCTAGGCTTACTTTATTACTAATTTTTCTTATCTCAGTGCAATGTGTCTTTAGTTATGTCCAGGTCTTTCATTTAATAATGCATGGTTGGTTTTAAAAGCAGCCTGTGGTAAAATTTCTAAGATGCGTGTGGATAGAACCCAAAAGCAAAATAAAAATCTGGCATTAATGGCACAACTAAACCCACGTGGAAATATTGTAACACTGAATTCATCTGCAAACCTAAATAAAATCAAAAGGTAGCAGTCATGAGAAATTGAAATGATGCAGACTTCCGGTTTGCAATAATCATGAACTTCCAAACTAATAAATTGTCATATTAAGAGATTTTCTCCTCTCTAAAGCCCATTACAAGTAAACCATATTAATGACACGTGTCGCCCTGGATGGCACATTGATGTGCATTATACAATGTCTGGATTTTATGGTTTTAAAATCCATTAGTTAGAAGCCCGCTGGGGATGGTTTTTACACGTATTTGACTGGTAAGAGAGAAACATGTTCTTAGTGTCAAACATTAAGGTTCCAAAATACAAGTGCATCTAGGCAGGCTGTCTTCGTGGGGCAGGGAGTCAACAGTTGGAATGACATGGGCAGATCCAGGTTTTTTGAAAAGGGGAGGGGGGGCCCCACCTTTATATCCAACGGACCCTTTATAATAACTGTTATGCCTATCGAAGTAAAAATTCTGGAACAACATTTGTTTCTCTACTAGAGAGTATGTGGTTCTACTTAAGGGGTGTCATGGGATCCGCACGCACGACCTATAATGAATATGCCAAAGTATTTTGGTGGGAAAGTGACCTATGGATGAGTTTATGGTCAGCGCCTTCTGCAACTTTGCAGCTGACCACATCTCTATGCTAATGTCACCTAAAAGTGGTGTCCATATCATACATAGGCAGATCCAAGGAGGGGGGATGAGGTTGCAAGGGGCATGTCCCCACCAAAATCAAAATACCCGACATAGGCAGATCCAGGGGACACAAGCGGCAATGCCACCATCCTTATGTCCCCACCAAAATACCCGAACCCACTTTTTCTGGTGAAAACCTGGATCTACATGACCCTGGCTGCCTGTAACTGGCGGCGGCGGCGGCGGCGACTCATTCATCCCCCGGCTCTTCAATGAGCAGCTCATGCGTCCGGCGTGACAGACAGCTCTTTTCACCCAGCTCACTCAACAACTCATCCCATTGAGCAGCAACGCCGCAATTTCTGAGCTCTTTACAACGCTGCCGCCGCCGCATATAAGTGTGTGTAGTTGTGATTAATCTTCATCATCACCCCGAACATGTGCACAGTGGAACCTTCCTATTAAGACCACTTTTAGGGGACTGTGCTCATCAATAGGAAGGTGGTCTTTATATGAAGGGTTGGATTGGTCCCCTTTTAAAAGCTTGGGACCTGAGGAATGAGTCTTAGTGTAGAGGTAGTCTCAAAAGGGAGTTGGTCTAATGCATCTCCAATGGTGGTCTTTTGATATATGCGCATTTTGGTTGGTGTTGATGCAATGCGAGTGGTGGTGAGGTTAACCATCCTCATCTATTGCAGGCTAATTAATCAATACTGATTAACGCTTATTTATGCAGTGCAAACGATAATACCATGAATTGGCGATGGGTGATAATTGTCACAATAGTATATACCCCCCCCCCCGCCTCCCCACCTCTTCCACCCCCGCCCCCTCTTTTCTCAGGCCTCCAGTTCCACTCTTTTAAACAGGTCTTGGACCCGCTAGATTTGGGGTCAGCAGTTTACACTTGCTGCTATAGCCGATCAACATCATGAATCATTGGATGAAATTGACGTGTTTTATTTTCATCGACAGTCAGATATCAGCCCTAGGTCAACTAGGTTGCATTTTGCAGATGCATTTCCATTTGCAATTGTAGACCTCTATTAAAATGAAGATAAAAAAACAGGGTGCAATTATATGAGGTCGTATCTCTAGTGGCATGTCACAGGGACCTAACACTTACACAGTTTTATATGATGGAACACATTTTAACACCTCTTTCATTCTCGAACTTCAAGATGGCTAATATCCTTTCCTCCTCTCATAACATTCTCATTCCCCTGTGTTTTGTCTTCCCAGAACACCCCTTGTTTTAATGTCTTATTCAACGTCTTTTCATTAGTTTTCCCCAGCACACATATTTTAGTACAATCATGTGTCAAGAACATTGTGCATCATGATATACCCACCATATACTTGATGTGATCTGTGAAATATAATACCCAGTCAACGCGCTCGCATTATCTTTCCCCTAGACGTATAGATCATAATTTGTGCGGCAGGTTGCCATGTTGGATTTCTCATAGCTTCGCCCCATGGCAAAAAGACATGCACTGATGTTTCATGTAATCTTGCTGCACATTTTTCACGTGCAGGTTTTTCTTACTACCCCTCTAGTACCGTGTATTTTAATTACAGATGTGCTCATGTTTTGCGTTGTACTTACCTCTTTTTGCCAATCCTCGGCGGACAATATGCATGATTTGATGGATCGCATTACATGATGTGAATTGCGTTTTTCGTACTGATGTCTTTTTTTAGAGAAAAGTTTTACAACAAACTACATTGTTTGGGTGAAAGAAACAGTAAGTCAGGCTGTACACGTACGTGCCATGAGGGCGTACATGTATATTGGTATATAAGGCAGAAACCATCTTCCTCTAAGAAGGTAGTCATAGACTACATAAACAATTGATAGATGTTACCTTGCTACGGCAAGATGGTAAGAAACGACATAGACTTGTTACCACATGAAAGAATTTACTCTGCAGAACCATCCAAGAATCCTCCCATGTCAAGACACATCCTTATATGTGGGTTTTATGAAAATCAACAACATTGAAATCCCAATGTTGAACACATTCATGTAAAGGGGCACCAATAAGTTGACAACGTTCAGCGAAAAGCCCATGGGTGTAAATCTGTACCAAATGAGCTGAAATTGGTCGCATTCGTGATTCTCAACTACGCTGGGTGTTCATTTGATTTTCAATGTTATTCTTATGAAAAATAGTTTTGTTTGAGCATTAGTTGATTGCATATGATGAACAAGTTACTTATTCAATTGTTAGAATACTTAGTAAATTAGGAGAAAATTTTAGATAAATAAATAAAAATAATGTAGCATACAATACCTCTTTGGTCAAAATAACCCTCACCTGAAACATAAAACAACTTGTGGTTAACATTGTATAAAATTCACATCAATAAAGAATAAGTAACTCTAAATAGTGGGGTGGCCTAGCGCAATATCTTCATAGAATCGTGCAAATGGTGATATAAGCACCAAAATTGGCATATTGACTATCTAGGGCATACTTAAGATTTCTATTCGAGCCACTTGAAAATTCGGGATGGCTGCCATTTTTCAAGATGGCCGCCACAGTAACCCCAAACTATAGAATATCAACATATGCACGATCCAGCTGGTCGAGTAAAACACTTAATTTTCATGGTTATTCGGTTATCATTAGCTATCATTTCCCCCAGAACTTGTTTACAGAGTTGTGACGGTAGGAATGAGCGCCAATCTATCATGACTAGATCAAACAGACACAAAACAGCAACAAAAGCCCCAAAACAATACCAAGCAAGCAAGCAAGGAAGGAAACAACCAACAAACCAACCAATCAACAAATAACAAGAAGTAAAATTCTCTGATCCAATTTCAATCGGGGATGGTATCGTGGTCCTACTCGCCGTTGTGTGCATCCGGCATTGAGAAGTCTTGTCCTCAACGCCAGGTAATTGTCTTTATGAGTGCAGAAGAGACATGGCTAGTCCCGCTACGAGCCGCATAAACAACACTTTTTACACCATCATCATCGCAAATGAATCCCCCGCGACTGGGCACACACATCATTCACCGCGTCGCGAGAATTTAATGGGCACTTTAATGGTTATGATGGCCGTGTTACAACACTGGCCAGTTGATGGCTTGCTCAGGTCAATCTCTGTTCGCTCAGATTTTAAAATGAGGGCTTATGTAAAGAAGCAGGAGTGTGTATGTGGTGACAGGGTTAATTTAGTGTAGGCCGTCAGCAAGGCTGAAAGCTTGATTTGAATGGGGCGGGTTTATTCTTGAGAAATGTGGCATAGTTCATTTATGAAATTTTGTATTCTTACTTTGAGTCTTAGCAAATTTGTATTGATCATAAGATTGTAAATAGTGGTCATGCCTTAATTAAGATCACCTATGGGATTGCCGTCAAGTGGTATCTATAGAGAGTTCGACGTGGTCTCTTTATAAATGCTTGTGACCGTGATGAAATAGTCTTATTATAGAGGTGGAAAGTCGTGAGAGCAAGACTAGGATCATGACTATAAACCACCACATTTACATTCACTTTATATAGAGGTGATCTTTTCCGGATGATCCAATATATGCAATATGAAATCATAGTAGACTTAGTACAGTAGAACCTCTCTATTAAGACCTCTCATCGGACCGACTTAAGAGTTCTCAATGAAGATGTGATCTACATATTGAGGTTCCCATTGGAATCATTTTGAAGGTTTGGTTGGACAAGAAAAGTGGTCTTATTATAGAAGTGGACTTAATTGGAGTTTGTACTGTAATTACACATATCGAAAATCAGGTCATTTTCAGCATTGCATGAGAACAAACCTATAGTGCAGTGCTGGATATTTCATGAACACACTGTGGGCAAATAAAAACATGTCATCAGTGCACACATGAATGTGAGATTCATCATCATTTACAGTCAATAACTCTCGCCCAGTGAATTGTATAAAGTGATACTTCCACTGGGGTTGAGTGAGCCCACTGTGAAGGTATTTGTGTAATCAGATTACACCTCCCCCAGCCAGACATGCAAACAGGTGATTAATGAAGCAGACAGATGAATAATGATTTACTTCATTGTTGTTTTGTTAAGAGCAAACATGGTATGTGGCGATTTGGGATGAGTTGGGAGAAGCAATTTATTTTTGGGTGATGGTCTCTCAAGGATAAGATTTTTTTCTCTCTCTCAATGTCATTAAAACTGGAAGGATTCCTACATAATCGCGTCTGCTTATTCAACATAATAGTTAATCAGCTGTCTAATTATCAGTTTTTAATTGCTGGATAAAACAGAACTTTAGCGGATTAAACCAGTTTTCTACGTTTTGGGTAGAAATAATAATATTTTAAGCAGCACAATCGTGTAAAAAACAAGTGACGCACAACATGACCCGTCTGCACGTGTGCATTGTGACAAAAAGAATTATAATGCATATTTATAAGAGCATTTTCAAGAAATCTAATTTAGGGTTGACAGAGGTGACACAGTGTTTCCTTTTCATTTGTCAAAATATATATTGTATTTGTTTTTATTTTGAAAAATTAGAAACTATAAACTAGATCAAAGGTGCTCGTAGAGCACAGCGTCGCTAGAGCAACATTGACTAATGGGCAATAAACAATGGCAGATACAGGTTTTCGGAAAAGAGGAGAGGGGCGCATTTGGGGGATTTCTTGGGTTTTGTACGCTCGAATGATGGTTGACGTGTAAAAAACCCTATGAAAATGAAGTATTTTGGTGCGATCCCACCCCCACCGCCTTCGCACGAAGGCGGTGGGGGTGGCCTGCACCCCTTGGATCTGCCTATGATGAAAATATCTACTTTAACCATGTTTAGAAAGCACACACAATCCAAAATCAGACAGACGCAATTAACGCTGTATAAGCCAGAGGTGGAACATGTCTCTTGTGGATTTTGCAAGCTGTGTTTTATGACAAATGATGCCAGGGAAGTGCTGCGCTTACGACATAGTTATTGCATGCGTGCTATAGGAATTCCGTCCATGGGGAGGTATATATCTTCTCGTAAATGTACATCCCTCTCTCAAGAGCAGACAGAGTAGTGAATTTTGCATGACACCGTAGATGGCAGACACGTAGGTTATGCATAACAATATAAATTGATTACGGTATGTTGGCAATCACTTTGTCTTCTGCATTTTTGCTTCGTGCATATACATGTACTTATTCCAGTGGGACTTGTCTTGACCCTGTGTTGGGAGAATCCAAATATGAGCACAGAAGACAGGGGAGAGATTTACGGATGTGTCCGCGTGGAAAAGTTGAAGTAGATTCTCATTCAATATTTAGTAGAATTATAATTCTAATATAAGCTAAGCACTTGCAAGAATTGAAACTCAAACTTATATATAGTTTATTCAATGTCCATTAGTCTACTACATGTTAAAAATACAAGGTGCTCTTGACATGCACAAATGCCAAAGAAATTGACACGCATAGAGTTTTGAAGGTTGAAATGACATGAAGGTCAGATAGATGGATTTCAAGAGGATACTAATGTAGGCCTACTATGTGCTAAAAATAAAAAGTATTGCAGCACATAAGGAAGTGCTGTACAGTACAACACAGCCATAAAGAGCTCGGCTGTCGTTGCATCCTGTAGTAGATCATCATGAGTGAGGTGCTCAGGCCTCAAATAGAGGACGCCGAGGCACCCAGGGGTTGTCTAGCAGTGCCGCCGCCGCCGCCACTCACCCACTTAATTAACCCTACACGTCCCACCGCGACCACGGGACACAGTCAGCGGCAGGTTTACTGTTTACTGGCGTGTATATTATAAAGCATACATGTGATCTATATTGTACACAGTAGATTAGAAGTCAATGTTTCTGTCCTTTTATGTACAAGCTAATACACCCAGGCCTACTTTATAGGACATACATAGGTCAGATGTCAATGTGCCATGATTTATTCTAGCTGATTTATTTCCAAGCTTATTGTGATAGACAATGACGTCCTGTATGCATAACTGAGTACAGTACAACCTCCAATTAAAACCACCTCTATTGAGACCACCTTTCTATTGAGACCACCTCTATAATAGGACCACTCTTCTCGGTCACAAACCTTCAAAATGATTGCATTGGGAACCTCCATATTAAGACCACCTCTTCATTGAAACCACTTAAGTCGGTGCCATGAGTGGTCTTAATAGAGAGGCTCTACTGCATATCCTTCAGATAACTTCCGCTCTTTGCATGATGTTGCCGACTTCTGCTCATGTTTTGTTGACATCCCATATAGATATAGATCATTACTCACTGTCGCTGTTAACGTCTATAGAGCAGAAAGTAGTCAGCGAATCTGCATGTAGCATTGCTACCTTCACGAGCATAAGTCAGCAGCATGATGCAAAAAAAGTTTGTAAACATTAGCCAGTATAAATAGCTGAAGGATTTAACATTCTCTAATGCCAGAAACCCACCAATTGTTTGCCAACTTCAGAATTCATAAACCGGGGTTATTCCCTTTTTATATTTCAAGAAACAATACAATCTCTAATTTATAACCTGCTGTTTTAATGTAATATGCACGAAACCTTTCAAAATATGGTTATTTGAATTAGATTATAATTATAGGTCATATGTCAACGTGCCATGATTTATCCTAGCTAATTTAATTTATTTCAGGGCTTTAATATTGTGATAGACAATGGACGTTCTGTAAGCATAACTGAGAGCAGTAGGACCTCCAATCAAGACCATCTGTATATTAAGATCACCTCTCTAATACGACCACTTTTCTCTGTTTTAAACCTTCCAAATCATTCCAATGGGAACGGTCCATGAGTGGTCTTAATAGAAAGGTTCTACTGCATATACATTACAGCAGATCAAAAAAGTATTTATTTTATCATATTGAACACAAAAGAAGAAAATTTCTATGTTTCTGTATACACTTCTATTGGTATTGATGTGACAATCCACATCACAAAGCTAATTTGGTCGCCTGATTTACGTGCTGTCCGACTGGTGGGGTGGTAGTGATCACGTGGTGGTGGTGTCCCCTGGTACCACAGCCCCAATCTGATGGAGTGATGGAGTCACTGAACCGGGGCTGTGTCTATTGTTAGGTGGGTGAGAGGGGCATGCACATTTATAGCAGATATAGTTAGAGTTTATATTTTGTTGGTGGTGATGGAAAAATGTCGAAAACTTAACTGTAGGAGAATACGATCGGCAATGAGCGAAATCTAGCAGTGATAGTGTGGTGCAAAATAACATCAATAAAGTCTAAAGGAAGCAAATGTTCAAATCACGCAGCGTTGTTCTTAAATTTTATATCGGTTTTCGCGGCTTGAACACTCATGTTGCCTTTATTTACAAGTCCTTGTTCATACCAGCACTGCGTATATAGCCGTGAGAAATGACATGCCTAAATTGAAGCACTACTGTTTATCTAGTGCTTAACTTGTATTTAGATAACAAAAATGAACCCATGATATCAGCTTGATTTTATGATCCAGATCTAAATGCTGTCATGGGTTATCAGGTCAAACCTTTATAAATAGCATTGTGAGGAAAAACAATACATGCTGGAAAAATTGTGAAAACTTAATATTGTAAGAGAAAAAAAAGGTGAAAAAATTGCAATCTGGATCAAGAAAAAAATGCAATCTGGATCAGGAAGTATACAACGTCCAGAATCAGCTGCTCCAGAACCAGCAGACGCCCGTGATATATGGGGCATCCCGTCTCCTGGGATCCAGATTGAGATCCAGCCATGATTGCTGGTCCCCTTGGTAACATAGACGCGGATCTGACGGGATCGCCCGACGACATTTATCATACACCGGGCGGGCAATAATCAGATTTCTGGCCTTGGCTGGTGGAATCGCTCACCTTCTAAATTTATTGAGTGATGGAATCATGGTCCCACTACTACCATTACCATTATTATTTTATTTATTTTTATTTTTATTTATTTTTTTTCTTGGGGTGGGGGGTGGGGGGTATAACGGGTCACAAAATCCCACAACCCCAATTTTTTTGGCCCTTCTCTCTCAAATCACTTTTTTTCCTTAATCCCCCATCTCCCACAATGTTTTGGGCGTTTTTCCTACATCCCACTTCATGGAATCCTATATCACTTTTTCGGCCTTTCCCCCACATCCCACTTCCTTATGAACCAGCCCCATGTGTGAAGTGTTCCACTACTATAAAAGTAAGCATGATATGAGATGGTTCTTCGCCCGGGTTCTTCGAAGAAATTGCTTTGTGAAGTTGTTTGTATCTAGTTAACACTGGAGTACCTGATAATGATATCCTGAATATATTTACACCATGTACCGCGCTTGTTTTTTGAGCAGTATTGTTCGATTCTATGCGCTCATATACCGCATTAGAGCATTGTATTACACGGTATTGCACACAAAAACCAGGTAAATATTTCTTCAGTGCATGCAAGTCAAGTAGATGTATTTCAGACCACGGTATGCTATATTGTATAGAATTTATAGCATAATTTCCTCGTGTCAAAATTCTATTAGCCAGAACAAAGATTGTGCCTGATAAAGTGCATATCAGCCGGCAATCTTTTCGTTTTCTGCTTTTGTTCTTGATTTGACAATGCTGTTAACAGTTTTTGTTTTTCAAGAGCATGGTTAACGTTATTCTTTCTTCGTGTAATTAACTTAAAAAGCTATTGACTAATCAATGTCTTCAAATTTGCTTATGTCATCAGTGTAACACAAGTATCTATCATATTATACGATTTGCTTAGCTGCAACATCAGCCATGTTAGTTAGTATTTCCAGTTAATATAATATAAATGTATATATCTCTTTGAAAAAAGAGATGTTCAAAAACCGAATACTTTAATTTTATTGATTTGAAATCGTGAAAGCGGTATCAAAATTTTATATCATAAAACGTAACTAATTCAGTGCTATAATAACTATGAAATTGTTTATTAATTAGATTTTACAAACCATTGCTGTAAACGTATTTCAAGAAACAAATTTACTAAATTTATAAAAAATGGTATATGCAGAAGAAGCATACAAAACTATTTCAAATTTATCAGCAATGTAATTTAAAAACAAATCATAACGTTCTCCGCACTCCGCCAAACTATTTTCAAGGGCAATAAATCCGTTGGAGGAATAATAATCCAATCTCAGTCTCGCAACTATATTGCCTTATTGAGAGAATGTGATGAGAAATATTGCTGTTGCAACACCTAATATCTCATTGTGACTATGAGATGACAACTATTGTTAATGCATCATAAATTTTAATTTCTTAACCTGAACTTGAAGATTGAGCTCCTCCATTATAGAATTCGAGTGCCAGTATCTGTTTTTGTGCAGTATTGTCTGATTCAATGCCCTCATGACACATTGCACCAGTGTACCACGTTTACGGTTAGGGCATTGAATTACACGGTATTGCACACGAAAAACAAGTAAATATTTCTTCAATACATCCAAGTCAAGTACATGTATCTCAGACCACGGTATGTATAAAATTTAAAGCATAATTTCCTCGTGTCAAAATTCTATTAGCCGAAACAAAGACTGTGCCTGATAAAGTGTATATCAGGTGACAATCTTCTTATTTTCTGCTTTTTTTTTCCTTCACTTGACAATCTTGTTATATGTATTCTTTTTCAAGAGCATGGTTAACGTTATTCTTTCTTCGTGTTAACTTAAAGGGCAAATGACTATTCAATGTCTTCAAGTTTGAGTATGTCATCATGTGTGCATGTAACACAAGTGTCTCTATTAATACGATGCGTATTGCTACAAGATCAGCCAGGTTAGTTCATATTTATTTCTAATAATATCTGCAATGAGTACTTTCATTTCAAAATCATTTCATGAATATTGTACAAATGTAAATCTCTTTGATAGAGACTTCATAAATTGTTTTAATCTATATATATAAAGGAAGAAGCTGGGTAAACAGCTAGTGATTACTAAAATTTGTCATCAGGATTTATATCACAAACTGTAATTAATTCGGTGCTATAATAATTATATAGTTGTTTATCAATTGGTCTTCACAAATCATTGCTTGTGTGTTTTACAATAAACAAATAATTAAAGTTTATACAGAATTGTGTATGCAGAAAAAAGCATACAAGATCATTTTAAATTTATCAGCAATGTAATTTATAAACAAATCATAACGTTCTCCACATCACGCCTAACTCTCTTTTCAGACGCAACAAATTCGGAGGAATTAATAATCCAATCGCGGTCTCGTATTAACTATATTGCCTTCATGAGACAATTTGATGAGAAATATTATTGTTGCAACACCTAATATCTCCTTGTAACTATGAGATGACAACTATTGTTAATGCATCATCAATTTTAATTTGTTAACCTGAACTTGGAGATTGAGCTCATTCATTGTAGAATTCGAGCACACTCAACGAGTGTCCGCTTCGTTTTTACAATAAATAAGTTATATCATAACGTTCTCATGTAGTGATCAATCTCGGAGATTGAGTAGAGAGGTCAGTTGGAAAAAGCATCCTTCAGAAAAATGATAAAATTTAATTTTAGAATAACCAATATACATCACATCCATCAAAATAAATTATAAAATACAATCATACAAAGTATTATTCACACAAATAAATTTAAACTAAAAAAGTTCGACCTCGCGTAGAGAGTGGAATTCGAGTACCAGTATGTTTTTTTTGTGTTTTTTATGTTTTAAAGAAGAAATAAATAAATAGAGTGTATTGAACAAACAGCTTGTACAGTGTGGTGGCTGTATAGAAAAGTCATGACTTTAGTGCCATGGATGCATGCAAATAAAATAAAATTCGACCATGAAAGATGTTATTTTGTACAGTTTTATGAAACTCTCACATATACCAAGGGACATCGTTAGAATTATGCTGCCACAATTTCACTCAAATACATTTCATACTTTCAGTACCCGATTAAGGTGGGTGGGCTGCAGCCAGGGGACCCATAACATATAGGGGGCTGGGGCCCACATATCTTGGCATTTTTTTTAACGCGAAAGCCTATAATAATAAGGGACCATAATAAAAGTTTTTACGCGGCCACAGATTTAGCCAATATTTTTCCTTGTACTTCTTTTATGCGAAAGCACAAAAGCAGTAGCCCCAAATGTATGTATATTCAGGGTCCCAAAGTTATGGGAATCTGTTAAACAACCCAAACCTTTAAATAACAAGGAACCTTAGTAAACATTGCTATGGGGTCCCAGATTTTGCCAACATGTTTACACATATTTATTTTTTCATGCAAAAGCACCAAAACGGAAGAAACCCTAAGTATATATATATTTTTCAGGGGGCCCAAATGTCGCGATTACAACAAAATATAACATCGCGGGTTGAAGGGCCCCACATTGACCCACAGCCTGGGGGCGCCTTTAAACCTCAATCGGGCACTGCGTACTCTAGGAGGCAATCCACTAACTACAGCTAAAACAAATCCCTGAAAACTCAAATGCACACCTCAGCACCATCAACCACACAATTCAATGACAACAGAACATACATTGGCACAACAGCCCTGAGTGCCTCGCCAGATCGCATGTGTAAAGCCCGTCGGGTCCCAGTTACTCCATCCTCTGATGAAGCCCCATTGTGGCCCCCTAATATCCGCAGATTAAAGGCATATATTTCATGACACATAGCCGGGCCATGGCGTGACGCCCTTTGACTGCTATGGATCATAGAGTCATTATGTCAGGAGACCACTCTCTGATATGTGATGCCGACACAATTCGGTTATTGCTTTCTGCTATTGGTATCATGCGGATTTCTCATTTCTAGCATCATAATAGTTTTGTCATTACACACACGATGAAAATATACGCTTATGTCATCGTCTGTGTACTTAGTCTTTCAAAAGACCTTCTATCTAATAGTTTTTACTTCTGTTATTACACAAACCGCTCATGTAAACCATATATCAATTGCAAAGATGAAGAGCAAGTACAATTGTGACAGCCTCTAGCTCTAATAGATATAAGGGCCTTCATGTCAGATCATTTAATGGCCGTATGGTAGGCTACTTTGTACTGTTCTTGATATATAATGTCTGTTGTATGTAGTACTGTATTGGCAGTACTACTAGTGATAGTCTTGGTCACCTCACGCAAGTGTATGGGATTATCTGTTCATTGTAATGATGAGATTTTGAAAATTGTCATTTCATAACATTTCACTATGTATACAAAACATTGCGAAAAATAACAATGCAATGCTTTTACATATAGAAAACTATCAAGATGGAGACTTCATGTATGAAATAATCAGTAAACTAAGCCCATCTGTGGTGAGCACATTCCAAATTAATTGTGTAAAACTCAGTGCAGATCAACTTTGTGCTAGAAATAAGAGCTAACTAAGCCGCCTGTGACACGGAAGTGACAAATCGAGTGGCGTGTTCCACGAACACCTCCCTATTATCGGAACCACTCCGGAAATTGTATTGTGATGCAATTTTTGATCTCGAATATAGGCTCAGTGGTAAGTTGTCACGGCACGTGCTGGTAATCACAGTGAAGGGATTCCTACACTGGTAGGCCTTCTATAATTGTTGTGGCCTATAGCTGGCTGGCTTGTTGGCTTGTTGGTTGGTTGGTTGGATTTCTGGCTGGCTGGCTGGCTGGCTGGCTGGCTGGCTGGCTGGCTGGCTGCCTGCCTGCCTGCCTGGCCTGCCTGCCTGCCTGCCTGCCTGCCTGCCTGCCTGCACTATCTCCACACTGCCCGTGCCCGACCTTTCCCTCCCTCAAAACCCAACCTTTATAACCCCATACCATCCAGTCATCACGGTCAAGGCAGGTCCAGTGTTTTGAAACCAACTACCCCCCCCACACACACACACAGACTGTATCTGATGACGGTCCCTATCATCACCACAGTCAGCCTACCTGCGACCAACACAAGCTGTCATTTTGCTTTAGAACTGTTTCTTTAATGCTGTGTGACATCACAATAGTAATAATTATCTCTATTGTGATATCACACAGGATATAAAAAAGAAAATTCTAAAGTAGAATGAGACCAAGCACCGAGTCCCAAACACACAGAACTTTTAGAACCCAAGCTGTGATTGCAGAGATCAGGAGGCCGAGTGCTCAGCCGGCGCCTCCATTACGGGATTAGGTCAAGTGTTTGTCATGAGCCGCTCAATTAGGCCGCCGTGAGCGGGTGAGTCGCTCACTGACAGCGGCGGCGGCGGCGGCGGCGAGTAACAGGTGACAGGGGGCGGGGGGGCGGCTCATTGGGGGAAGTGCGGGGTCCAGTACGTGCCAGGGAGACATGCAGATTTCTCTCCCTTTTTTGTAGTAGATGGGATTGGGTTTTGTTTTTATGTTTCTAAAAAAGCTATGTGTTTGTTTGTTTGCTTGTTTGTGAGTGTGCGTGTTTGTCAGCGTGTGAGTGTGAGTGCGCGTGTCTGTGCGTGCATGCCTGTGTGTTTGAACTATTGGGAACACATCAATGGAGTCCATGTATTATTGATGGAAGACAATGAAATAACATCAATAACATTATGGCATCAATAAGGCAGTCCTAAATATGAACTTAATGTGTGCGTGGATGCCTTTCATCATCGCAGATCAGTGCATCGTCGGATTACGGGAAACTCTTTCATGCTATATACACATATCCATGTTCAAAACATCTACAGTGGTCATCTTCAATCGGTCAATCACTTGTGAACTGAATAATAAGCACAAAATCGATGAAGCTGAGGTCTGCACCTTTCACTGAACAGATGCCCAATTAAATGCATTCTAAAACGAACAAATCCCATTCTCAACAATTATGCACATACCCGTCCTGCCGCCGTTAACCCTCTCTCTCCCATCGCGCCGTTCCATCACGTGGTCGATCACGTGACGCTATCGTGACGCCTCGCTCTCTCTCGTGGTTCCCGAGAGTCGGCGTGAGGGACGAGGAGGGCACGGGGCTCAACGTGTCACACGCGATATACATGGCGTAGAGGGCGCGTGAGGTGTGTAGTGTGTGTGTGGGGTATAACATTAAGGCGAGCAGGATTTAGGTGGCGAGTGTTAGTTTTATTTTGGGGGCATTATGATGTTTACTATTGATTTTTTTGAGTCAATGCTAATCGTATAAGGAAGTTTTGATGCTACTAGGTGTCGATTGTCTCGAATTTTATGTTATCTCTCGAAGTTAGTATCGTTTTCCTTCAGCTATATTTTGAACATGCTGGGCATAACGAATAGTGGCTATATCAAGTACATGTATTTCATTGTTATCCCTACTTGTTCGAGATATCATGTTTCTACAGTGACAGGATCAGTAATTTTGGAGTTGGAATTGCGCTCCAGGGCAAAGTATTTTTATAAGAGCAACCACACTTTGAAATATGGCATGAAACAGAAAAAAAGACTAGACTACTTCATCAAGAAACCATATTTAATTCAAAGGTAGAGATTCATAGCATAATTTCCCTATGTCATATTTCTATCTGCACATAGAGAAAAATGTGACAGATAAAACATATGAGCTTTGGCGTGGTTGTTTGATGTTGATCCATTTCAAGGCCATTGCCATGGTGGATTACAGCGTATGGCTGCAGTTGGATGGATATATTAAACAGTGAAACTTGCGCTACTTTGTGCGAGTCTGATGTATAATGACTGATATATAATGTATAATGACTTTCCATGCACGTGCCTTTTTTACGTCCGACATTCAGTCCTCAATACTGGAAAACGTCTTGTAAACGTGTAACTTGTTTGGGACAGCAATGGAAGGCTGCGTCTGGCGTTTTGTACATTTTTGTGGCAGTACACTATACGGAACTTGGATTATCACACGTTAGATACGCACTCTATGTAATATCGGTACCTGGTCTGGTAGGAACCTCTATGGACCTCCCAATTCTTAGTATTTAGGTCAAAATATGCATAATGGATTAGGTAAAATCAACCTCTATTTGAACTACTTTTCGTGAGCTCTCATTGGTTGTTGCGTTTTGCATATTTTCTGCTCATTAATTTTAAAACAAAGTGATGGTTTTAAGATGATATTTGAAAACTATTTTCACTAAAAGCTAAAAATTGGACAATATATCACAAGTTTATGAATATGAAAGTAAGGAAATCTTTTAAATATGTTGTGTAAATGCCAAGGATGATTTAGTTGACCTATGCATATTAACGAGGAGGAAGAATCAAAGAAAATTGACAGGTCAAATTCCTCTTCAATTTTGCGAGAGGATTTCGCTGATTGGCTAGTTTTCTAGGTCGCACTTGAGAATTCTTCAAGGGCTCACAAGCAAGTTTTGAGCAATATATTGAGCCCTTTATATTCAGGGTGTAGATACGTGATTCTGAGTCACTCTGTCATAACATCGAACTACCCTCGAAAATTCGACCAAACCATGTCCCTTTAATGTTTTTTATTCTTTTGGTAAAGGACGTTATGGGACAAAAGGTGGGTGCAGTTGATAAAAGTACAGTCTATAGTTCTGGATTAATTATGTCGCCTGCTTGACATTAAAAGTCCACATCAGCAGTATAAATAACCATCACAATGTTGACTTTAATATGTACTTGTTGATTTCAACAACCTTTAATTAACTCAACAGGTCTAAGAACTCTTGCTGTCATTGTGTTATAGTTTATGAAGACAAGGTTATCAAGTTTCATTCAACATATAGTGATGATTAGGTATGTCGTGCCAACCACAATGATTGGCTTGAGGACACTTGCGGTTTTAGCTTCATGTGTATTGACTATTGACTATGTACAATGTACTGGGCAAAAACAAATAAATATATAGAACGGTCAAATAAAACAAGAGCAAATCAATAGAAAGTATACAGATCTACACAAAATAAATGATTTCCTTGTTTATGTAGGCTGTTTTGCGATAGTTATACAATTATTCAATTTTTACCTGTTATCCCTGACGTTGTATTTGCTATGCTCAAAACCACACTCAAATACAAACTTTATTGATGTTTGATCTTACATATTTGTTCGAAAATTATCTAGCCATGAGAACACATGAATTCATTCCAAATTATTCCGATTTTAATAGAAGAGTGTTGTTCTATACCTGCAAAGTCCTTGAAAAATATGTGTGCAGATATACTAGAAATACAGTCCTTAGTGACAATGTGCCAATAACCTGGTGTAGCTGAAACACTCTAAGCTAAAATAATGATAGGCAGATCCTGGATGTGCAATGGGGCACCTGACGCTCTACCCCCTTTTCATCCCAAACATTTTAGTTTCATGTGGCTTTTGACATATCTGCCCGCTTTCGTGTGTACAGAACCGATGAAATCCAGTGATTGCTCTACTTCTTAAAAATGAATAAATAAACAAGCGAACCCCTGGATCTGGTAGTGAAAAACACAATTAATTTCCCACATAACACCACCATCTAGTTGCACCTGCCACCTTATCCGCAGTATATCTACTCGCATCACATCGCCTTAACCAGGGATGTTATGTGCCGACACCCCTCATTTTCACATCAGGCTCACCTTTCTAATGGGCTGCGACCCTCATATGATAAGCTGGTAAACCAAGTGATCACCACATCATTACACTTATTTGACTTCAATTAAGATCACCATCTTGAAAAAATGGTCCGTGTTTCGTTTAAACCCGAATTTTTTTTGGGGTCAGATAGAAATGACAGCCATCTTTGATACAGGTTGATCTACAGATAGAAATACTAACTATGCCTTTGAGAGTCATCATGCCATTGAATTTTGAGGCTTGTATCACCATTGGCACGATTCAGTCACTTTAGCCGCTTTACTAATTAGCATGACTCGTCGGTAGCCCCTATGTTACTTTTATATGCGTTGCCGACGTACTGCCTTGTAACACTCAGTTAGAAAGTATATATGTATAAGGCGGCAATTCTGTTATTCATATTTCACAGGCTTCATCTGCTATCATTAACAACAATACTAGCACGTGCAAAACAGTACGCATGTTAATAGTAATAATTACAATTGTTTCCAAAAGACCAAACTCCGGTCAGCAATAACAGAATAAACAGTCGCAGGGAGTGACAAGAGACCACCTAGTAATGGATTTGTAAGATTAATACCGGCGTAAACCCGGATGAGACCGGACTTAGCGGCCGCCGACCTTGCTTTCGGCCGCCGTACGTCAGAGGTGATTGACGTTTACGGCGGACGTACCACCCTCGGCGCATATAAAGCTGGTAATGCTTTGAGTAGCGTCTTCATGATCTGCAGGCTTTTAGTTGGGGAGTGGGACAAGTGACTGTGTACTATCATTAGGGAAAGTCATTGCTGTGTGCTTTTGAGTGATGATTTCAACTGGTAGATCCAGGGTTTCATGAAAAGGGCAGGGGGGGGGGGTCGGGGGCTTTATTAAGGGTTCTCCTGCCAAAGCAATCGATATATACCAAAAACCCTGTGAACAAAAGATATTTTTATGGGGGAAAGGAGTGAGTTATTTCAATGCAATTGATGATTTAAATGGACACTGCATACCCAATAGCTGACGCGCGTACACAGTACCTGAATAATCTCCCTCCAGTTTACACATGAACCATGAGTAGTACATTGGTTATTTCCGAGTGTTCAGCTGACCACTTATTTGGTAAATGTGTGTTTTGGCCGAATACACTGCCGACAAGTACCACCCTGCCTGACCCTGACCACCGGTTACCCCCATTCCCATCACCACCCAGAAAAACTAACTGTTTCCATGTACATATAAAATATAGCCTGTCTTCTTATGGTGCCTTAACGAGGTCTCAATGCCCCTCCACAGACAAGACAAAAAAAGTGCCATAACTTCATTTAAAAACAGATTTGAAAACTGGTTGAACAAAAACCTACTTTACAGATTAAAACTGCTTGAACAAAAACGGCCGTGCCACCGTGTCACGTGTAGCCCAACTAGATCCTCCTCTCCTAATCAGCGCCCGTCTGCCACAGTCGCCGCACACTCCACTCAGTCTCAAACTAGACACTTAAAAAGTAGGTGAGCGCGCGCTCGCTCCACTTCTGTTAGCTGCAGGGCCAAGCGGTGAGCAGTTGTAGGCTGCAGATGATGCCACGGTTGTTAACACAGAAAGGGGTTTGGGAGTATAAGGAAATCCCAAACCCCTAGTTTGTTTGGCTTATGTCCCTAACACCCCTATATTGTTTGGCCTTGTCCGCACATGTCACAAATGTTAAGGCTTTTCTCCCACATCCCACCTTCTTGAAATCCCACATCCATCTTTTGTTTTAGCCTTTACCCCACATCTGACTTCCTTATAAACCCGCCCCACAGAAGAACCACTCTATCGAGACCACCATGGGGCTAGAATAAAGTGGTCTCAGTAGAGAGCTCTGAGGTGATCACTTATGAAGGTCTTAGGCAGTTTCTTTGTTGTATCTTGGCTATGAGAAACATTTTCGTAGTAGTGGAAGTCTTCTTGATAGGTTATATGGTTACCACTTGACTAGCAGTTGAAGTTCAAATGTGTGATAAGGTAATTTGTACTGAGCATACAGTGAACAACCCGTAAATATCAGTGAATATCGGGATCATCGCATAGGCAGATCCAGGGGGCGCAGAGGGCGCCCCCCCCTTTTCCCACCAAAATACTTCATTTCCATAGGGGTTTAAACACATCCGCCATCGATCGCCCGTACGAAATACATGAAATCCCTGAAGTGCGACCCCCCCCCTTTTCTAAAAACCTGGATCTGCCATCGTCAGCTATTGCCCTCTAAGCTTGTTTCTCACTCCTCCTCCAGCTATGGCCATAAATATGATAAAGTTAAGCGTACCATGACCCTCGTAATTCAGCAGCAAGATAACAATCTCGTTAGAGCTGTCAGCTCAAACCGGGCCCTTAAAATGTGTTATTTACAATGTGGAATGTAGGTGAAGGTCTTAACGTCCCCCCAGCAACATGAACTACACATGCAAGTGCATGAGGTGGAATACTGGCACATAATATAACAATAGCAGTAATGAGTATGTAGATGAAAACCAAAAATGAAAAGATTATAAACGCATTGCAATAAACCCCCAAATTATAGCTACCAACTTTCCATGATCTCTCCATTAAAGGTCGAAAACCTTTATGGACCTTCATAAAGAGACCACCCTCTATTGAGTCCACTGTGTGGTCCTAATAGAGAGGTTCTACTGCATGAGCATCCTTTAACTAGTGTCCCCATCTGGAATCCCGCAAATGAGGAAAGCTCTCTGACAAGTGCCCAATTAGGTGCGAGAACAGCTTTAGGAGAGGAGCTGTTACGGTGCGACTGTTTGTATGGGCCGAGCACTCAAGGGTCCGACTGTGTGGGGCGGGTTTATAAAAAGTGGGATGTGGGGAAAATGCCGAAAAGAATAGGGGTGGGAAAAAAAAAGGCAAAAAAAGGGATGTAGGAAAAATGTCTTGCAATTTGTGTGTTGTGTATAAGAACGCCCCCCCCCCAAAAAAAAAAAAAAAAAAAAAAAAAATAAAAAAAAAAAAAAAAAAAAAAAAAAAAAAAAAAAAAAAAAAAAACAAAAAAAAAAAAAAACAAAAAAAAAAACACGTGGGATTTATTGACCGCTTACATGCCTTGCATGTGTCACAAGTAATGATGTGAATATTCTGTATTGGCGATACACAGTATAAATCTATATATTTCGAATATGTAGGGATGTTAAACATTAAAATAGGTCTAGTTCTATATAGTCAATATTCGAGATAACCAATTGACGTATGTTCATGATGCAGTTGGATGGAAATTAAACTAAACCCCAGCTAACAGAAAATGTAGGTTTTATAATATAATGAGCAGTATGAAGGCTCCCCTGTATTAAGGCACTCTACTTCGTACTCTTGAAAAAACAACAACAGTCTAGTTAGTGTGTGTGTGGGGTGCAACAGCAGTATTGTATGCACTGTATGATATATATCTCTCTAGGTAATGGAAAGACACCTACGCATACATTATGTCAAAACATGGCAGATATTAGAATGCTAACGTGAAAGCCCTCCACCTAACTTGCCCTAAATTCAAGCTATAGATGTGGATATGTACAGCAATAGGGTGATGCCTTTTCATAACTGTAACTAGTCAGTTATTGTTATTAGTGAAATGTTTAAAGACACACGTCAGCAGTCAATGATCTTGATAGCAGGTGCAAGTGGGCATGATTTAGGTGATTGCGACCCACAGCGGCTATGTACACACAGTTATATAGTGTCAATACATATAGTCACCCATTGCTGTGAACTGTTAATATTAACTTATGATAAATGTCACTGTATGCAATAGAACCTACAATGAAGACCACTTGTGTACTGAGACCACCCCAGTAATGAGATAAATGTTCGTGGTTTCAAACATCCACACAAATAGCAATATGGCCTCCATTAAGAGCCCACCTCTCTAGTGAAACCACAGGAGGTCAGACACACGGATGGTCTTAATTGAGAGGTTCACCTGCAAACACCTGGTACATACGAGCACGGCTTTATCATGGGCGTGGGTGTGTGTGTGGGGGGGAGGAGGGGGGCATCACGCAACTTGAAAATGGTAACACCTGGTTTTGATTTTGACCATTTCTGAAATATTGGATGGTTATTATTTACATATTAATAAACATATGGCAAATGCATGTGTCTACGTAAAGTAGTTGTGTAAAACACCCTCTACTGAAGGTCTTTGAGAGAGGTATATGCTTTGTTTTTTTTCTTGATATACGAAAATATTCCATACCCCATCATGCCTGTTGTGTGTCCATATAGTCAGAGCCTTGGCCAATACATATGTATATAAATATAATTTACATGAAACCGAAATTTGATACAGCTCCATTATTAAACTAAATGTTAACGTACAAGTCATAAAGAATGCCATTCACGCACACAATTAAATTAAAAGGGTCGACTTCCCGTAGAGAGTGGTCTCAACATGAGTAAATCCTACCCATCGGGCATGTCTTTGATTAAATAACTCTCGTGACTCACTGCTTCATGTTTTATACCCAACCTAGATATTAACAAAGAATGTGCTATTCATCATAATGACATGATGATTTTAATTCTTTTCTCAAACCAGGCAATAAATGTAACCATCTGAAATAAGAGCCATTGTAAATGATGTATGCACGCTGTTATTTTTATACGGTAGAATTTACAACTTTTAAGATAGTGACTGCCTATTACTTTGTCTTCATACACATAAGATTTTAAACTTTAAAGTTCCAATTGGTACATGCATGGCCTAAATGCTGAACCTACATTACGTAAGCTTAGAACCTGTGACATTATTTACCATAAAAAGTATGTAGGACACTGGGGTTGTTGAAGCGAGACGTGGCCGGGGCCGGGTTGACGTGGGAGTTAGTTGCTTACTTTGTTTATATTCAAATTAAAACAAAGAAGAATGACGTGTTTAATTAAGATTTTTTAAACAAAGAAACGTTAAAGAACCGTTTGGTATGATGATTTGTCAGCGTGTGCTTTGTATAATTGTGCCCCAACTGCACTTGAAGCTGAAGTTTCAACCCCAGTTTTGAAGCTTACTAAAACAATACACAGTCAAATTGTATGCTTTTTTCACACTTATTTTTCCATTCTTTCATTCATTCTTTATATCCACTCTAGACCGCGCATACGAAACCCATGAGATATTTCTATATTTCAAATAACTTGGTATACATGAACATAACTGCAACACTTTTCTACTAGTGATTGGAATTGGCAGACGTTAACATTGATGATGATCTTCATGATCCTATCATCGTATCATTTGTTGGAAGGACACTGTAGCCAGGAGGCTAATATCAACAACTATGTATCATTCTCTTTCATGTGATTTCATTGGTTATCATGATCCACAAGTATCTGATAACCCGGAGAGTGTTATCACCCCTCTTCGAAGAGGAGTGATACCATGGTTATCATGCTTGTACTCAGCTGGACTACTTTTTCATCTTTTTAAAATAGTGTTGTAATTGTGTAGAAACGAATGATAAATACAAAAACGGGTTCGTTGTATAACATGAATCATTTTATCAGGATTCGTTCTTGTAGCACATCAGGCTACCCTTTGGGCTCGTCGTGATACGCCCCAAGAACTCACCGGATAAAATAATTCATCTTACAAACTTACCCGGTTATGTCTATATATGGATGTTACATTTGTGATTTGATAATTACATGCAATCTGCAGAACAGAGACACCGGTTGTACATTTTATCAAGCACCTTTTTCCAAATACGGTGATAGTCTTTAGAGCCGATTGCTTATTAGTATCATTATCATCGTGTTCAAGGCCCTAAATGGACAATAGTCTAAACTGTATTTGTGGGTTATCAACACAATGATTAATAAAGAAGAAGCTTATTGTATTTTGACTGTCAATCAAAATAACAGAACAATTGTGTCTGAATCGTGACGTCCTTCCACGGTTATCACTTCTTGTTGAAGATTCATACATAAATTGAAGAAGAATCAGGTATTTTCCAGTCTTACTTTAACAGTCCACAAAATTTGACAGTAGACATTTGAAGGGCTATTCCGTGACCGTGGGATTATCAGCCCTTTAGTGTGACCAATACATAGCGGAAAGTTAAAGCCTCAGCGTCAGTTAGAAAACTTCCACTGGGAAATAGGTGAGCAAATAGTTTCGTTTTTATGTAGGGGCGGAGTTTCCACTGGATTTCACATGCATAACTTCTGAAGGCTATGATAATCTTTCTTGCCCTGGGAGTGGGTGTTGGTTGGGGCGTTTGCAACCTTTCACACAGTTTCTTGATAGCACGTTATAATCAAACACGCTTTGTCACACAAATGTTTTTAAGTTAGAGAATGATAGCAAGTTATAATCAAACACGCTTTGTCAGAGAAAATACTTCATTTTCGTTTTCATGCAAATGAGTGCGCCCCCTTTTAAGTTAGAGAATAAAAACCTGGATCAGTGTTTAAAAATGCTTTACGTGTATTTCTATGCCGTTCGTTATAAACTCGACCCGATAACAAAATATCCTATTGTCAATATTTGCAACAAACGAAGCAGGAGTTTTCCATTGGGCCATAATTGGGGCAAGTTGTTATAAATAAGATTTACTGGTTTTCATACTTTTTTTACAAGTGCGACAATGCCATTCTCCAGGTATAACAGATACGAGTTTACAAAACTTGCCACTGTCAACAACAAACATGATTGTGCCTTCTGGTTTACTGCGGACTGGTCTGGAAATATCTAGGCCTCTGCTCACCTGACATGTTTTCATTGATCTGTTTATGTGTTGAAGTGTGTACTCATTTTTTATTGCACATTAACCTGCATAAAGAGTATAACATACGATATAACAATGAATGATAATGTAATTTGCAAAAAGTCCTTACATTTCAAAGATGGATAAGTAACGATAGCCCGGGAAATAGTACAAAATCAAAACAAAATAATAGAATGTACTTTTTGACAATTTGTAAATAAACATCATAAATTTGTTATTATTAACGACCAATGCTTTGTGAGCATTGGGATAAATGTGCATTAACCAAACCTATCCAAATGTGATTTTCCTTCCGTGAACAATGCTGGAAGTTTTGATGGGAAAATCTCTCAAATCAACCGAAACCTTTGGAAATTAATGAATATTCATATTGTTGATGATGTGGCATTGGTCCAACAACATACGAGTGTAGGACTTCAGCAAGACGCCATTTTGTTTTGCATTAGTGTCTTAAATGTGCTTTAAGCCACTTTTTTTTGCTGCGTAGCATATCTATGCATATCTGTTTCTTTCATGAAGCACATATAATTCAAAAATTATATAATTTAGATAAACGTTTATATACTTTTTCAACGCCAAATAATTCCATATCATTCGCGAAAGTTCTAGTACCGTTGAAACTTTTCCACGGCAACATGTAGTTGTAATCATTCCAGGTCTTGTACCGTCAGATAAAAATAGGCCGGAAAATTGTGGCGCCACCGGTAAAAATCAGGTTTGTATATAAGCTAAAATCGTGCGGTGGTGGGGGAACTGCATTCAGTAGAAAAGAGACATTTAAAATTTGTTTGGAGTTATTCAAATTCGTACTAGAGTTGCAAAACAAATTCGTGTTTGATCTTTACTGGAATATTATGATTGAGAATAACAAAGGTAGGTTTTCGTTGTTAACGTATGCTCTGCATTATATGAGCAATTGAGCATTTTAACTTTAGCTCTTTAATTATTATTGCAACTATTAGTTAATTAACCGTTGTAGTTTGCAGTTTTTTTTTTACTAGAGTGAGTAGATATGTGATAGGTACAAACGATTCGATATGTTTGAAAGGAATGTATACTAAGCAAACAACTATGCAAAGATTGCGGCAGGATGATTCATGCTTTGGGGAGACTTCAAGTCTATAGTTATAGTCTATGTTACATTAAATGTTGGTTGTTGACTCACGGCCAATGCTTCCACGAATGCTTACTCGTGATATATACAGTGCTTAATATATGCTTGTACATGATAACACGTCAGCTTAACATTCTGTGATACATTCTCACATGACATTGAGTCAGTGGCCGAAACTGGCTTATAAAAACTGGCTCTTTCAGCAATCACGGCATATGCTATTAACCAGCCGCCCTGTTACACACTGGACTACTGTGGTAAGGCATATGAATTAAAGCCTTTTTTACAGTGGAATGTGGAGTTACAAAACCAATGCAGCCAAATGCTAGTATAGAGATAAATTTGAGTGAACAATTCATTTTTTCTTGGATATACTTCCGTCTTACACAAATCCGCAGCAAATGAAAAAATGTATAAATGGAAAATGGAGTAGAACTTAAGAAAAAAAATGGATTTGTTCACTCAAATTTATCTCTATAAAATGCTACTAATACAGAAGTAACCATTTCATAACAATACTGATTATTGTGCTTGTGTTTCAGAAAGAGGACCGATGGATAACAGCATATCCGTGGTGGAGCTTCACTCTCCCAGCTTCCGCCAGCAGTTCAACCATCGCAACGAGCACCTCAAAGCAGACTTGGAACTCATCTACATCAACTATGTCAAAAACATCCTTACCGAAGTGCCGTTTTGTTACACGGACCAAATGGCCACTTCGATTTCCGAAGGCATCGTCACAAACGGCGAAATGTTGATGGTCAATGCCGAAGAGGATGACGAGGACGAAGACAAAGTCGATGAAATGCTCGACAAACTCAATGAGATCAGCGAAGAGTTTGAAGACCTTGTGCCCGAAACGCTTTTAGAACTGCGTTTAGATGGTGACAATGCAAAAGAGAAGAGAGAGATGCTTCACAGCCTGTACCCAGTACCCACAAAACATGCTCATGTCCAAGAAAAAGACACTTTCCAATGCTCAAAAGCGTTAGAGGCAATCAAGCAATTCCTCTCTGGAAAGGGAAAATTGGGAGTGTGCGCATCCATTGCCCTGTTAGGAGACTGGACTGAGGATGGGGTTGTGTTCGGAGGCAGTCAGACTGTTCCTCTTGCCATGATCGAAGCTCAAATCATGAAGATGCTGGCCAACAGAGGCATAGACTTGACCCCTATGGTTGTGGACTTGATAGCTGTGGGCAAAGACAGCATTCGTGTGTCTTCCATCAATGCAAATGGCAACAATGTGAAACATTTTGAAATTGGCAACGATGTGAAACATTTTGAAGTTGAAGGTTGAAAACATCTGGATATGTTTTGGCTAACGATCCAGCTGTGATTATGAATATCCATTGCGGTTCCACCTGTGATTGGGTTAGCGAAGAGAGGGTAGAAAGCAATGTCACCAAGAGGAAATAAGATCTGAACCTCTAAAGCGGGCCATTGTGGGTGCTGTAGTTTGCATTTATATATTGTTTTTATTTTATCTTTTTGTTTATTATTTTCTACTACTTTTCTATCTAGTAAATGTAAACATGTAGGAAACGAGTGGATAGTAAGTTACTTAGAAAAGTTTTAAAATAATCTATTCTGATATGTTTCATATGATCCAATAGCTTTTAAAATGAAAGTTATTATTTAATACTTATGGAAATGTATTCACATACAGAAATGATGACGTCTATTTTGATATTTTTATTTATGATGTTTTAGCGTATGATACTTGTATTTTAATGATCTAATAGTATATGCAAGTGGTTTTATTTTGGACATTACATATGGTGTCATTTTGATATATGGTTTAGTCTTTTTAAATAAAAATCACTTTCTAATTACCCTAAATTATGCTTTTTTTGGCATTCTAAAGTATTTATAACATTTTAAATAAAAAAAGACACTTTCTAATTACTCTAAATTATTATCTATTTTTGGTATTCTAAAGTATTCATACCACAAGTCTCCAAACCACTACAGAACAAGACTAAACCAGATATCAAATTTTAATGGCCAGTATATTTAATCAAGTCGTACATGTTGATATATGTGGAAATATAGAAGAGATAGCTTTATTGGCAAAATGATCATTGTTTAAATTGTGTCAGACCATTTGATAAGAATGATAAGGATGTTGAACTTTAACCAGATCACGTGATCAACAGATGTTATGTGCACAAATTTCATGGAAATTTTTAGTTAGGATTCTCCATAGCCATATTGTGATACAAACGGAAATTATTAAAATCCTGTTAAGTTAGTACATTTTTAAAAGCTGAATCATTTTGTTGTAATGTAAAACATGACAATTCCATTTGTGTGTTCAAATTTTAAATCTATTGCATTTTTTTTCAATGAGTACAAATAAACTTTTCAATCAAAGACTTGTGTTATTTTCTTTTTAACGTATATTGTGAAACCATGAAATATAGTATTACTCTTTTAATTATTGCAAAATCCATATAAATGATTAAATGACATATGTTTTCTGACAAATTCATTATGCAACGTAATTATACAAACAATTAGATGGAGGAATTGTAATAGTACATGTAAATTCTTCCTATACCGTGCGTAGGAGGATGGTATTTCCCCTTTGACCCATCTGCTTTAACCATTATCAAATTTGGGACAGTGTTAATCTCATTTAGCTTGGAAGGATGACAGTAACGCAAACGTACGGTCAGCGACTAAAATGTTTGTGCAAATATACAAAGTAAAATTGCACCACCGGCATCCAAACATTATAAATTCATTAAAAATCGATTAAATTGAAAGAAGCTTTTTGGATTACATTCCCACGGAATAACGTTAACAAAATTGACTCCTATGTTGATATGTTGAATGTTCATAACTTCAAGTTTTTATTCATTATTTATTAAAGTAATATATACTTTGAACCAGTTTTAGCCAAATCTCACTAGTAAGCTTTCAGTCATGTCACGTGATGACTAGCTATAGGCAATGTGGGAAAAAGGTCGACACGACAGGTGAGATTTTGCTAACAGCAACTAGTTCAAAGTGTGTTAAAATATTAGAATAAATGATAAGTATGGGCATAGACATTAATTAACCAGGGTAATATGTGTGCCTTTAACATGTTCATATGCGCCGATGGGTACATGGGGTAGAAGTCTATTGAACTTGTGAATTTATTACACCAACGTTGAGAAGTTGATATGTTATGTTTTATCAAAAGTGTAGCGAGTAAAATAATCTAACCAATATTTAACCCTGTAATGTAGTTAAAGTGAAAAGAAACCACGAGATGACAGAAAATACAAGATAATCAATTTGGAGATAACGAGTTTCTACTATATACACATGCAGAAATATAATAGTCAGATCAGGTGTGAGACACAAAACTAAATAATGTGAGAAAACACGGTTGACATTGCCCTTTCAATGTTTTATAAAGGTCTGTTTTGTTTACATGCGCATATAGGCCTAGGCTGTTTGCCAAAATACGGTCCATGTATCATGTGACACTATAGGAAAAAATAAGGGGCATGTGAATCGGTGCTGGGATAAGTGCAGAAAAGGCAACGATGACGTCATTTGCGAGTATTTCCCAAAACGGTGAAAAGACATGACCGGAGGTTCCCCCACTTTGTATATTACTTATAGTGTATTCCGTGGGTGTAAAGAAGATTTTGTAGGATATTGTAAATCTCCATTAAGCTGTTCTATTCATAGTGATGTTTTGAAAAGAACTGAGCTTGTGCGTGAAGTGTGATTATATATTTATTGTAACTTAATATTCTTTTCTCCTTTAATACACCATATATTTTTTACAAATAAAGCAGTGAATCACAAAGATACAAAACACATAAATGATTAATTTCATCAAACCATATGCATGTGACCCTTAATTATTAATATCAAACACACTACATTTGCAAATACAATTTGATACCTATTAAACTAAATATGCCACATTTATATACTGGTTTGGTGCAGTTATTTACCAGGGCTCAAAATATGCAACAAATGCTATTGTTGTCGTTTTTTGCCCCATTTACAATGGTTTCAGCAGCCCCAGTCATCCATTTAAATGGGAAACCATAAAAGCCCATGAAAGCCAATGAAACATGGATATTTCTTGCAGGATATGTGACCGGAATGATGCTGCTGGGTGATGTTTGGTATGAGGAATGAGCGAACACAGATAACTTGGTTATTATGTTCCTAGATAGTGTTTGGTTGATTTGGTTGTTGGTTGTATTCATGAATTTCATGGGCAGCTCAAGTTTGACTGTAGCTGCACTTGCTGTAGAGATACTAATTTATTATGACCCAGTAGTAGTTTGATGTTACTTTAGATTAGTCTTAATCTGAGAAGAGACAGGCATATTCAATCAATATTTTCAGTTTTCAATGAGGCCAACTGTATTGCAGTCGGGGAACCTCAATGTTTAGTAGCACCAATCACCATCCCCATCCTGCAACCCTCACACGCAAACACCCACTCACCCACCCCGCATACACCCCCACTTTTACGGGAAAAAAATGTCAGCCTCCTTTAAACCAGGCTTCCTATAGCATGTCGATGAGAGCACGCAACTACAGGGTCTGGTTGATCTAGACTAAAAATGTCGTGTATCCTGGTTACAAAGTGTATGGCAAAATGAGAGACCCACGATAATTATTGAATTCCCGGACCTGAAATTAGAGACATATACATGGCAAAGTGTAATACTCAATTATATTATTTCCGGGAATACGGAAATGGGATGTGGACAAATGGCAATCAAGGACAAAACGTGGGTGTGTTTAGATGGTTAAAAAGTGACTATTTATAGTTTACAGCTGTCATTTGTAAAAATGCCACATCACGTTCACAAGCATTCCTAACATATTCCCCACACTATATTCGTTCAAACTATAGCATAGAAAACAAGCCCAGACTGTGGCAATATATTGGGACCGTGTATATTCCAAAGCTGCAGCAAGATTACAATTTTAACATTGAAAATTAGCCCCTTCACCGCTCACTTATAAAAGAGCAGCCTTCAGCTTATTGAGAGCAGCAAATAAATCCCTGCTTTCACATGGAAATGGGGGGCACATAATCAAATTCTCAAATAGCCCACAAAAGAGTAGAAGCAGCAACAGCGGAACTCCCCGCCAATATGCAGGCATGCCTTAATCAATGGGGCAAGTGCCAAATCTTACACCAGTCAAAGAGGCTACTTGGGCGGTCAAGGTTCGTGGGTAATTGAACGTGGTGTTTAAAACACTGTTTATTTATATAAGTGCAGAAGAACATCACATTAAGACTACCTGTATAAAGAGACTACCTCTGTAATAAAAGCATATTTTGAGGTTCCAAGTTGTTAGATGAGACCATATGTACATGTACAATGAACCTCTGTATGCAGACCACCTATCTATTGAGATCAGTCCCCTGGATGGTCTATATAGAGAGGCTCTACTGTATAAGATTCATTTAGCACTTTATAGTACAATTAATTTTGCACAGTTTACATAAATGTAACATGACCCGAGGGGGGGGTACTTCAGGGGTGAATGGGTAGAGGGATGCCACTTAAGGTTAAACATCATACCCATTAGTGAAACCATGGACATGATACCCCTAGTATAGTGAAAGCATCGGATGAAAACAATGAGGTATTATCCCAAGTAAAGGGGTATTATTCTATGTGATACAAGATTTACTACAACTTAAACACTTTAACACAACACAAGTGCAATAATAAACAACAAGGTAAAATGTGACTACATGCATATAGTATGCATACATATAACTGATTCAATAATTTAAAAAAGGAGCAACATTCCTAAAAACATTACTTTCTATTTTCAAGTATCATGACATCAGTTCAATGTTCAAGATTTATATATAACAGAAGAACCAAGGTGACTGAGAAAAACCTCTAATAAACACATAACCATGTGCTAGAACCACTGGGAATTCCCCAAGTTGCATAGTCTAAATCAACCACAGAATCTAATCTCTGCTCTGAGCATGATGAAAGCAAGAGACGGAACTCAGCTAGAGGTTAGAATAGCCAGTTTCTTTCCACAATGTTCAAATGCACAAATGTTATATTCTCTCAATAATATGGCTCGATAATGTAAAATCACAAGAACATAAAGCTAGAGATATTGAACTGGTTCTACTGAGATCTTAAGGGCAGCGTTGTACAATTTGTACCAATGTAATACGCGTACATATACCCAATACCTAGTAGCTATCAATTATCTACATTTGGTTACATGTATCATGACAGACAATGATTGTGGGTATCACACACACACTTCAAGTATTGTCATTATCCATGAAATGAGTACAAGAACCTTACCATGAAACTCTCGCGCAACAGTAGATGCAAATTTTGAGGACTCACCTGAAATTGAAAGAAATATATGTAAATACATGTCATACTTAAAGTTCCACCATTGGTTGATGTTTTGTGTATTTGTGTGTAATCGAACATGCAGAGTAGTCATTAATATCTTCAGCGGCATGACCAATGAGGTATTATCATTACAGAAATGCTGTTAAACAACTAATTACACGTATAGTGAATCACTGATCCACCAGGCGCAATTTACTGTAAAACAACCAACAATAACGACCACCTCTATAAGAAGACAACCTCTATAATAAGACCATTTAGCATGGTCTCAGACAGACCTTCATATAAAGAGACCACCATGAACTTCCATGAAAAGACCATCTCTGTAATGCAACCACTTGAGAACCAAATGATCTTCACAGAGAGGTTCTAGGATAAATGTACAGCACTGCAGGCTGCATATTGGGCTATTACATAGCTCAGTGGTGCAACAAGACTGCTGCTGCTGTGCTATCTGGTCAGGGTAATTAGACAGGGGTTACTGTTTGCTGTTCACTCTGGTAGCCTGTCCCGTAGGTGTCATCCAAATAGTGGTCTAATGACCTCACAAACCTACAGATACATTTACGACCAATACATCAAAATTGTGATGTTGGGGGTATCCAGTAGTAGTGCGAGCATGGAGAGTATAGGCATTTAATCTTCTGACTGCAGTAACTCTTCGCCAAAGGGGGATGCTCAAAATTAGGGACTCATAACAATGAGGGACAGTTTTGATTATTCTGTTCAATGTTCACTGTTAAGTACAAATGTTTCACTATTTCCAATAGTCCCCTCAAGTGAGAGGTTTACACTCAGTGGCAGATACAGTATTTGGGGGTTGCGAGGGCTTCCAGCCAAAATTTCACCAGATCATTGAACTGCTGTATTTTATGGTGCACACATTTCACGGTCGCATTGACACGAATCGACGCGAAACAACTCGGGGTCTAGTCACCCTTTCTCCAAATCCTGGACATGCCACCGTGACTAAAGAAAAAGGACTTCGCAACATTCGCACATGAACTGTCCTACATACACCATCGAATTCTTAAAAGATCCTAGAAACTATGCGCCGAGCATCTGCTTTTTTGGCTCCAAATGCCGGTGGGACATTGGCTTATTAGGAGTTGGGCTACAACCCTGTAGCAAAACACCAGAGCCGCAGTGTAGCACCAGCAATAATCCAGCAAAACCTACCACGTCATCAAGACACATCAAAGACATGGATTAGGGCGATAATTAGTGTATCTGCGAAACCGAGCCGGATATCCGCCAGTAGAATAAGCGTTAATACGCTGCATGATCCTGCTTTAGCACTTCTAATTATGAAAGATGAATGAAACAAGTCCACACTCTTTCCAATATCACAGCTGCATGGGTTAGTTCCGTCCAATTAGGTTCACTTTTCTATTGAGACCACATCTTTAGTTAGACACCATCCCAAACTTTTCATTGAGAGACCATTTTGAACATCCATAAAGAGAACACTTATATCTCTATGGAGACCAGTTTACTAGGTTTGTATAGAGCTTTGATACCTATATTTTCTATTCACGATGGACCTTGAGAGGGAGACAATTTATTATATTCCTGCCAAATAAATGCTAAGGTATGTTGTTGATATGAGACACTACAGATATTTGTGTCATGGGTTAAAAAGCAAAACAGAAAAACAAAACAAAAAAAACACTATCTATGCACTTTTGCATGGTTCATTGAGCACAACAAACTGCAAAAATCCCAAACAGAATCAACAAGCTTCATAACTGTATTCCGAGCATAAAACTGCAAGTCATTTTAGTGAGGAAACAAGATAAAGGCTCATGATGGGAAAATCCAATACTACAACGAATAGAAGTAAATCATGTGTGTATCACGCAGAAAGGTCAGGCCATATATTTACTGGCTATTTCCGGGTGGCCATGAGGGGAATATTTGAGATGCTGGGCAATGATTGGTTGAAAATCACGTGCTGTGGTTTTTATTTTAGCTTTTGCTGGACATTGAGATTTATCATTGCTGTTGTTAATGATAATGGTTTTGATTGATAGTTACTTTTTCATGCCATATCTGCATCCGAGATGACCAGTGTACACGACAGGAAAAGCGTTCAACCTACCAATAAACACCTTTTATTAAATGTAGACTCAAACCAATATTGTAAATACAGTACAGCACCAAGGAAGAAGACCACCCCTATAAAGAGACTAACTCGATAGTAAAACACATTTTTGCCTTACCAACATTGGCACAGACTCCTGTGCCATAGGCAGATCTGAAGGGGGGTGGGGGGAGCAGGGGCGAACGCCGTCCCCTTTCTCATCAAAATACTTCATTTTCATAGAATTTTTTGGTTTTTGGCACATCCGCCATCAGTCGCGTGTACAAAAGCCATTAAATCCCTCAAGAGCGCCCCCCTTTTCCGAAAATCTGGATCTGCCAGTGAATACAAATCTTTATAGAGACCACCCCTCTATAAAAACCCACTAAAGCCAGTCTCAAAGATGGTCCTAATACAGAGGCTCAACTGTGCAAACCATTTGCCACACGCATGCTCATGCCTCCCACAATAAACACATTCCATTCATTGCACAGTTTCACACAACATAATGGACCTTTTAAAGTTACACATCAAGGGACGTTGATATATCTTAATGGGCCTCCCCAGGCTAATTCTGCCTGGGGTTTGGGGGTGGGGGTATCAGCGTATCTGTCTGCCTGGAAATGGAGTGCTGCCTGCATTGCTTAAGATAAGTGAGGAGGAATAGTGACCCATTGAAACTGTTAGGTTAAGATTAGCCAAAGGGAGATCCAGGTTCCCCCATATTTTCCTACCCAAAATACTTTATTTTCAGAGGGTTTTGGCATGTTTGGTATTGATCGCGGGTACAAACCCCATCCAATTACTTGAGTGCGCACCCACCCCCTTTTTCTGGAAAAAAAAACTGTCTCTGCCCGTGTTAGTATTTATAGGTAGAGAAAAAACAAGGTCCTTAGTACTCAAGTGTTTTGTTGTTGCCCACATACATGCATATTACATGTTTTGTTTCGTGTACTGCTATGTTTTTGTCCAATTTCAGCTAATGATGATGTTGTTTGTTGTTGAATTTCCCTAATATCGTCCTTGAATCACTGTCACTTTAAATGAGAGAATTGCTTCTTTCCATTTAAGTAAGTTGTAGGCGCAATTAATTAATGATTATATTTAAGTAGGTCTAGACGGCTAAATTGCCCCCAAAATACGCCCAAGTCTTTAAACAAGTTCATACTAGATGTCTACGTCTAATTGTGCATATAGAAATAAACTGTTGGCATGTCCTTTGGCAAACATTTCAATTAGCTTGACCTTTCACTGATATTATGTTTATGCACTTAAAACGTAACACTTGCGTTCTAGATCACATTACAGTAAAACCTCTCTATTAAGACCACCTTTTGGACCAGTGTTAAGGGGTCTCAATAGAGAGGTGGTTTCTATACAGAGGTTCATTTTTGATAGCTTTATGAAGGTTTGGGACCGTGAACAGTGGTCTCATTATAGAGGTGGTCTCAAAAGAGAGGTGGTCTTAATTAGAGGTTCTACTGTACTCTTTATAGAGCCGTCATAGTAATATATTTATTAACAGGCCACCTTTCGGGGGGGTCGTCAAAAATGGGGTTTATTATCATTATGATTTTTTTTTTTTTTTTTTTTTTTGGGGGGGTTATGGGCGTCGCTGAACGGTTTTTACCATGCTACGGTATATTTTTTCAAATATTTTCTTTTAACAATCGTCCAAACATGCAATGCCTATATAGAGGACTTTTGCTTTAGAGTTGGGGGGGGGGGGGTTACTCCACTATTTAAAATGTTTATGGGGTGTATGTGTGTGTCGGTTAACTTTTCTTCAAGTCCAAAAACAAACAAAAAATAAATGGACGAGACCCCCGGTATCGTTATCTATGATCGTTCCCTTTAAATTAAATCTATATTCCACAGGGCATAGGCTGTGACGCACTTCCGGGTGTAGCACAAACAGTGGACAAGACAAGACTATGACTCATTACCATGTAAATACTTGAAGAACACAAACACCAGATGATAGCTAACAAGAAAATTCTACGGGCAGCCATAAATAATTAGCCACTTGATACACCCACACCCACACCCACCCACACCATCCGACACAAAAGCCCCAAGCCTCTGTGCGATAAAACACAATTGATACATACATTTTGCATGTACACTTTCAAAGCAGACGATTTTCAACGTTGGTTAATATTAAATAGGAAACAACCACACAAATCCTTCCTTAAACACACTGTGTCTCCTCAAAGCCTTGATCGTGGCAAATGATGCTGTCCTCAGGACATGTCAGGCACTGCGTTCCCTGGCCGGCCCAAATGTTAAGTCCACATTAGGAACGTGGGACATTTCACAGGATAGTAAAGAGCACCAATACTGGCTGGAAGACTGGGCTTGTTATATTTATCTGCACAAAGATTGTGTAAGGTTTATATCCACCCTAGCACTTGGTTGTTTACCATTTTTAGAGAATGTAATCTATTGGAAACACGATAAGAATCAATGATTAATATTAATTAATCAGGGTAATACCTACTATTACCTAAACTGATTCCCCACGCCATATCTGTATCAATGTCTTAAATCTATTACATAGTCAAATACACATATTTCATACGTTATTTTACATTTTACATATTTTTATACTGACATCAATAACACTATTTTTCCAAAAAAAATTGTCATTACACTGACCAACTTCCACGAAATTTGTTTTTCTCACTTGTGCTAATGTCATGGTTTTAAACTACACTATAATCCGGAGGCCTGTCATTTTTTTTATCATAGTACTCTACAATAATGCGTTTGTACAATAAAGATCCCACATATATATAGAGACCACCTCTATAATAAGATCATTTCTGGCGATCACAAACTCCCATAGTGAGACTCACACGAACCTCCACAAATAGACCATCTCTCTTTTGAAGCTGTTTAAAGCTGGTCCCTATTAGTCCTAATGTAGAGGTTGTACTGTATTTCCAATCTTACACCACAGCCAGCTATACTGCTTAATACACTCACAGCCCAGAAATCCCAGTCTGCAGGGTGGAATGTAGATCAGCGCAGCTGTTATTCCTATGATGTAAGTGGTAATTCAGACAGCAAATTGGGTCCCTTGAGATATTTATTCTCTCAATATCGGGGCTCCTGCCAATGCTGATGAGAAAATTGTAACCCCGGGATCAGGCGCGTATGTGTGACACGAATCCTACTCTTTCTGTTGGCAACAGCAGGTCGTAGGCAGATCCATGGGCTCACCCACCCCCCCCTTTCTCACCAAAACATCTTGTTTTTTACGGTTTTTCGCATGTTCGCCATATTGATCATGCTTACAAAGCCCATGATATCCCTTAAGTGTGCCCCCCTTTTTTTCCTGAAAACCTGGATCTGCTAGTGCAGGTCATCTTTCCTATGCTATAAACCTTGTAATGTAATCTTTATCGATGGTAATTATACACCTAAGCACACACAAACAACTTATACTAATCATTAATCAAATCTAAACCAATTGTAAATCAGTACACTTGTGTTATTCTTCTGAATCTGGATCTTGATTTGAATGAGCATATATTGTAGGTCTCAAAAATGGACACGTATCCAACGTGGGAGATACGTACAGTACGTTTTATAATGATGAATAATACTAGTCTGTTTATGACTGTAATTGGTATTAATGTTTGTGAGATGCAGAATGAGCAAAACAATAACCATCTTAAATCTCATGAAGTGCGTCTCAAATGTTCTTACGCATGTACTACGCATCCACGTTGTCCTTCAACCACACTGAACAGAGTAGACAAGAGCGCTGTTTCAACCAACTAAACGTGCACACACATGCACGCACACTGTTGTCTGTGGTTTTCAATTCACTACATGCAGTTGAAATGCACTGAGAGAGCAGCACTTGGACAAGAACTGGCTCATCTGAAGTAGAAGCCCCCAGCAGTAAGTCCTCATCAGGAGGCAGATACGGGCATTAGAGCATTGCCGAAAACACGTATGGAAACTAATGCACAGAATAAGTCTCCCAGTCCACGAAGGGTCTTTATTCAAATCAGAATTAACTGATCCTTTTTGGAGAGATGTACTTGAGGTCTTGCGATATGGCAGAGATGGGCCTCGAAAGGGCCGTATTGAGAAGCGCTTTAATGTTTGGATGAGGCGGGCTCCTATGTCCTTACTTTATTCTAAGTGCTTAAATGGGCTGGGTAAATAGCACATTTAGGAGTTAGCATTTCATGCTGCTTTAAGTGGCGTCTGCTTGTTCGTGCTGGGTCAAATTGACAATGCTTTTCAGAGAGTGGATTGAAATGATGTTTTCAGTTTAAAAATTGTTTTCAGTAGGCAGTGGAGATTGCTTTATTTTGTTTGGGTGAAATGTAGATTGCTTCCTTTTAGACTTTGCATTGTTCATAAACCAAATAGCAGGCGAGGAGTGTAGTACTTAAATGCACAAACTATTCCTGAAAATTTCGACATTTGGAATGAAAAGTTACCTATGTAGGTCATCTTTGATAAACAATGCTATTTTATCCGTGATGTTTCGCTTACATACTACACTTACCCACAATACCCTTATATACACACGATTCCAATAAACCAAAGATGGCAAGTTATGTCATTGCGCAAAATATACTAAATTATTCATAATCAATCTTCAACACCAATGATTTTACCACTTGTATCCCTAGAGTTATCATTCTGACTATGACGACTTCTCTACTGGACTGATTCTTGATTGTGTGATAAATCATTACCGATGTGGATTGTGAAATTGTATATACCACAATGCAAACCATTACATGAATTACCCAACGGACCGACACAAATAGTAAGGATATATCGGAAACCCATCTCTGGTCTCAAGATAAAAAAAAAACTAATTCTGGTGATTTTGATGTCAGATTACAGCAGGACCTCTGTATCACAACCAAAGGCGACTGCCTTCAACTGGTCTCAATAGAAAGGTCGTCGCTTTATGGAGGTTCATGTTCATCTCCTTATGAACATTTGGGAATGTGAAAGGTGGCCTTACTATAGAGGTGGTCGTCTGAATGGGGAGATGGTAGTATATTAATTGGAGTTTCATTTATAAATTCAAATCAAGCATATTAGTAGACAAGATACACCAATAACATTGCTGAATGGTCACCGCCATATTTACTCATGTTAAACTTTTTTTCAAAAAATAGCAACTGCAAAGATGTCTAATATGTGCGATAGCATGACCACAGGACATGTGATCTTCAAAGTGATTATAAGAAACACTATCATTTTTCTACCATTACTCTGCAGCATGCAAAGAAAGACCGACGTGTCGAGGTGTTATATTAGTTCATCTCGCCAAATTATCATGACTGTCTCCAGGGAGGTAGCCAGACGTCTTAAAAAGGTACACACAAATTGCATTAAAGGATGATTTACATTTTGTCACGCTCCGTAAACGTGTTCTATCTTTCTTGACACCCCGCCCCCCTCTAAAAAGGTGGCAATATCCGTTGTGTGACTTAATCATGAAACATCTACACAGTGTTGTGTGTTTCGCGATGTCATGTCTTTAAAAAATGACATTTACATACATATATAATGATATTTGAAGTATACATAATGTGACACTAGCATAGACATATCACAATTCGTGGATGAGTGGATGAAAATTGATCATGAAATAATTGATAAGCATACCCAGGGGTCGTTAACTTTGATTGATGGAAGCAGCACAGTATACCCATACAATAAAATATTTCAGTGACTTTTTCTCCATGTTTTGAGATTTTTTACATTTCACTAGAAAAGGGTATTTTTTTTCCAAAAGGTACGCATGTGCGGATTGAGCGTATACATATGTTACACCCATGACGGTCTCACTATTCAGCTGTATTTTATATTGCTATTGCGAATATACACACACTGGTACATTACTGACAGTTAGAACCATGATCAAACACGAACTATACACTATGTGCATGTGGGTATACACTAAAATGCCTAACACATATCAATATATTGGCAGCCACGTTTTTTCCAAATATTGATATGTATTTGGTATTATGCAATGAAAGTTTTGTAGCAGTTTTACCATTGTGATACATAGCTATATATGCGTATCTGGCAATAATTGCAATCATGGTAAATGACAATCCCAGCCTTATGTACAGTACAGTTATGTAGATGACAGTAAAACACACATCCTAAATGCAATCAACTTTACAGGCAGGCACAGCAATCAGGATGGGAGATGATAACATTGGAGGAGCTGGGCTGTGACACGCAACCAAATTACACTAGAAACTTCTTATTAAAATCTCCATTGGAACTGGCCTCAAGTGGTCTCAATAGAGAGGTGGTCTGTTTATGGAGGTTCATGTTTGCCTCATATGAAGGCTTCGACCAAGAATATTTGTCTTTCTATATATAAAGATGGTCTCAACATGGATGTCAGTGGTGGTCTCAAGAAATTATCTTATTCCAGAGGTTGTCTTAACACAGAAATCTCTATAGAGAGAGGTGGTCTACATATGGATGTCTCTTTAGGAAAAGTGTGTCAAATGGTTTTATTACAGTGGTGGTCTCAATAGAGATGGTCTTAATTGAAGGTTCCACTGCACAGGAACCTAAAAGACATAGAAATTCCATAGTGGCAGGCAGTTGGTCAAAGCGGGAGTGACCATAGGCAAATGCAATGGGGGGGGGGGGGCAGCCTCCTTCCCACTAAAATACGTAAGTTTCATACAGTTTCTGGAATGTCCGCCATCCATCGCGCGTACCAAACCCACAAAATCCCATCAAGTTTGACCCCCCCCCATACGCTTTTCCAAAAACCCCGGATCTGCCAGTGAGTGTGTTCACAGGGCCATGCCTGCCGGGCTGCGACCCGTCCCCTCAATCACAGCCTGACAATGGAAGCAGCGGCAGCAAAGTGGCTTTGTCATACATTGTCCCCCAATTCATTCCTACTGACAGCTCAATCGGCCGTATCAATGCCGGCTATTGACCTGTTGGCGGAGGCGGCAGTGGTGCGTAGTGCATTTGAAATTTTGGTGTTTTATGTGTGAGCTGTGTGGTTATTTGTTCATGGGACAATGTATAACATGTCATTTGGAAATAGATGCAAGCAAAAAATAGAAGCTCCAGCATCTATATTAAGACCATTTCTTGAGGCACAGCCCTTTATAAATGGGGCGACTTGACACTCAATACAGAGACCACTTCTCCATTGTGAAGACATGAAGTCGGTAATAGGATTTTTTTTACAAAGATGTTCTACCTATAAGCAAAATAGCAATAGTTGTAGTGATGGATTAAATGATAGATTACGTTTCTGTCTCGAGCAGTGCATGAGATATTGGAGATATGGACATCTTCCAAACTAGGTATAATCAATACAGGTTCATCAACATTTATCATTATATACCATGAGACTACAATTGAATGGTGTTGACATGTATAGTTATCAAATCTTAATTTCTATTTTCACTCTGCATTTGATTACGTTCATGACATATGCCACAACATGACAATTAATTAGATCATTATTTATAATGACTTCACTTCTCAATCTCAACATATCTACGCATCCCAACTCAGAACTAATTCACAGTAAAAAAAAACTCCCCATTGAGACAACCTCTACAATATTAAAAAAGCACTTTTCAGAGTCTCAAACATAATTCACAACGAAACACACATGAATCAGCACGAACCTTCACAAGGCGACCGCCTCCCTAAAAAAACTGGGACCCCAGGAGGCCAGCTAGCCCCTGGGTGGTCCGAATAGAGAGGGTCTACCGTACCCAATCCGTCAGGATAACATGGTGGCGCAATTGTTGCATCCTATGCATCATTGCGATTGGCCTATCTCCTTATCAATTACTATAGTGCGCGTCTAGCCGCGGCGAAATGGATTATTTCTTGTCGCTCAGGACGGTCAGATTGATAGTGCGTAGTCACTGGAGCACAATCGGTTCTAAACTCTTCGATTGGGGGGCATTTCGGGGCAAATTGATTTGTGCAGATTTAGAGCTGTGACTCAATGTTCTATTGGTTATGGCACTTCATTGTTTGAGTGTTCTGACAATAATGCTGATTTTTATGTGATATTAGAATGGATAAGAACAAGCATTTCTGTTGTTTTCTTTCATTTTAATTGCATATATTTTCGATTATTAGAGTCATTTTCGTTCTCCGATATTGTTTGTTTTTCGCTTGATGATATAAAGTACACATACAAAAATATATTCTTTATGAAGAAGTCTAATACTAAAGGGTAATACAGTGATCTTTAAACCGGACATAATTTTGCATTAAAAACAAACAAACATTATTTCTGTTTGTGCACGTATGATCAACGCTATCAACAAACTCATACACAATCTGTCTCGCATGTCATTACAATTTTAAAACATAAACTATCTTTACAACAATTTTTCTTTCATAAGAAAAAAAGAACATTTGGTAATGAAGAGCCATTTTAATAATGATAATTTCCCCACTGGGGTAGCCACACGCACATGCAATCTGCCCCGCCCATGACGCCTGATCGGCGCTCTGTGATCATTTGGGCTGCCATATATCACAGTCTGTAGTAATAAGAAGGCCAGGGCTCATTCCATCAAGGGAACCCAGATAAGATCGGGCATAACAAACATATAGTTATTGGTATTAGGCATGCACCATTTGAACTCGGGGGGAAAGGGGGCCGGGGGGGATGTCAGGCGAAACCCGGAAAAAAAATTCTATCCTCAAATTTGATGAAAAAAGATAAAGCAATTACAGATCATTAAAAAATAATGACATTGTTTGATGTCAGAAAATAAGAAAATAAAGTCGTCATCTGTAGGAGAAAGCAATCATGGTCAAACGTGGAAAATGCTGATTTACTTGATGAAAAAAAATCTCATACATTAGAAAAAATATTTCTTATGAAGAGATATCGTTAAATATGTTATACTTCAATGCTTCCTGCCTGGCATACCCCACCCCTCTCCCATAATCAAATGGTTGGTGCCTTATATGCAGTGGCCATCATTTGGAGGATCATCATGTCATATTCACACTTGGAGTGTTTTAGATCAAATACTTTCCTGTTACAAATGGATGTAGAATTGAGACTGTGATGTTACTTTCTCAAACCCTGGTTTGAACGTTATAGTTTACGCAATCAAATGAAATTATAATCAACAAATATTACATTGCAATGATAGCTCAAAGCCACTCGCAGAAAATTAGGTACTGCGTGCAAAATGAGAATGTAATGCAGTACTTTAATATCCTTCTCAGTGACGGTGCAATAAAGTCATCTGTTTATTTAAAAGGACACAGCCTGATCTTTATTGTGATACAAATGGAATGGAATCAGTAGTGTGAAATACCCTATCAGTGGTGACCACACAGCGTGCATTTTTATTGTCCCAATGCATGAGATTGCTTGGAGTACAGTTACATAAACATAGTTTACAGTGTCTTTGGATGGTGCAAGTGTAGTGTATATGTGTAGTTAGGACATAGAGGTGTAGTGTAAGACGGTGATAGCGTACAGTACAACTTTCAATGAAGACCACCTCTTAAATGAGACTACCTCTATAATAGCACTAGTTCTTGCGGTTACAAACAATCATAAAAGACCATCATGAAGCAGGGAGGAAAACAGAACTCAAATAAGACAATATTGCACGTTGAAGCAAAACCATTTGAGACCTTTAAGAACTAACAGCAAAGGATGACTATCCTTAACAAACTATACCATTCAATACAGACATGGCATTTTTGATCAATACAAGCATTCAAAAACCTTTCTTCCACACATTCAACAATGCACAAAACAGAAACTGTGTGCACACAACTCATTAAAGTTATCACAACTATTCTCAGCATTACCCTCACATGCTTGTGTACTGCGCTGCAATGAGCATATGTAATTAATTGGATTTAGATATCACGATTGCAACAGTCCAAATAGAGGAACCGCCAATTAGTCAGCAAGGAATGGGTAATTGCAATTAGTGAGTACACAATGCTCAATCATCGAGTAATGGCAACAATTGTGTGCTCAGTTGATGAAATGTGTATGCAAACAATGGCTATATATATGCGCTGTCCCCTTAAGACTGTCTGAGTTATTACGTCATATTTGACGCTAAAATGGCCGTGGCATGAATTCTGTCAATGGAGCGTGGCATGTAATATATGATAATAGTATTTGATAATATGAAGTATTTAAGTAATATGTGTGTAAAACGTGTTTGCTGTGTTATAATGCCACAGAGGTTAGTTCGTCTAGATTTCCAATCTTCTTGTTGCCCAACATCACTGAACCGTCCCTAAAACCTACGGCACAACTGGCAGTACTGATTATCTACTGTCAGTGGGAGAAGTTGACATGTCAAACTTCCTCTATGGCGAATACAGAAGTGGTCTGGCAATAGGTAGGCTGTACGGAGCCAGTACCTTAGGCTATACGGTACGTCATTACGTGCTGTAAAACCAAAAATACGGAAATAAACCGTACTGCCAAAATGACCGCACTGCCGGTTGTGCCATCGGCTTTACACGCAAAAACCTGTGCAAAGTGCTAGTTCATACTCAATTTAAAGGCTCATAAATTGTATGTATACGCTATCGGTGAACTCTATATACACCATAGACGTTCTTACACTTTTAAGGTCAACATTCCCATAGATGCTGCTAGATATAATTCTAGTTGTCATGTTCAACCAAAAATGCCAACTGCAAGAATGTCTCTCATGTGAGACAGCATGGCACTAGGAAATGTGATCTTCAAAGTGGTGTTACGAAACATTATCACCACAAACCCGAGAAAAAACAAATCCCCCACACATGATGGAATGATCCACCATTTCAAACATCAGTTTCAAACAGCCAATACACAAGATGACCTTCAAACAAACACTCCAACACGTTGTTGTCAGCACACACATACAACTACATGTACCTAATTACTACACCCAAAAGTGCCCACTCCATCAAGTGCCATTGACGCCCAATCACACAGCATTGATACCCCATTTCTGCTCAAGTAGATCCGCTCAATCAGCACTGATTTGAGCACAATGAGCGCTCATCTGAACTTTGATCGAGATGTATGTTTTGTGTCTGAGCGGGCAATCGAGGGCCGTATTGAGAGGTGGTTCCGGCCTGCCGATTTATAGCGCGCTTGTTCAGTCAAGCAGTTTTTTGTTTGTTAGAGTGTAACCTCTAAATTAGGGTAAGATCATCCTGAAGTAGTGATGGGCAGAATATATATTTTTAAAAGGTATTGAAATACATTTGCAATGCTTAATTAAAGTATTGCAATATTCTGAGATAAAGTATTGTATTTTGAAAACAGTATTATTACACTACTTGATAGCTAAACTATTGCCATACTTTTGCAATAATTCTATGACTATACTGTATAAAGAATATTTTAGGCTTTCACCAACTATTGTAGTCTGCTTTATTTTACATACAAATCATATTTTGTTTTCTAAGCAATAAAATCATCTATTGATTTAGCAGGATTAAAAAGAATACACTCATGTCATGTTATAAAGCATTATGAGCAAATCTAATAATTTTGGCTACTTGTATGTACATGTACTATGTTCTTCAGAATGAAATATTACAATTATTAAAATACTTTTGATGATAAAACAAAAATGTAATTATCTATAAAAGCTTGATTTAAATTTTATCTTTATAATCTGTCAAACTGATCTTTTTAAACTTATTTGAATTATACACAATCTCATAACCTCAGAACAATGCAAATGTAACAGTTAATTAAAGAAACGTATTTTAAACATATCTAATACGGTTTTCGTCAGAAGATATGTATCTCCAACTATATACACAACAACAGAGTTTCTATTTCAATAGTCTCCTGAATCTATAGTCACTTCGTATATATTCCACAGATCTTTTTCGCCTGTGGTCTCAACTTAGCCTCATCCACAAGTTTTCCAGGAAGTCCGAGTCTCTCGTATGCCTCATCTGACTTGACGGGCATGTGACTCCTGATGGTAGAAATGCACTGGGCTTTGAGAGAACACACCAAATGTTCATGTGATTGGAGAGGGTCTAGCACATCCGGATCGGCTCCATACTGCAGCAAGACTGGAATCATATCCCACTTGTTTTTTCTCACCGCACGTTTGAGCAAGGTGTTTATGTGTGATTCGAAGAATGACACCAGCCATGTGAAAACATCTGCTGAGGCATCTTTGAATGCTCCAAAGATTAAATCGGACACATACTCTTTTACAATGTCACTACGGCGGGCCAAACCAGGAAGGTCGGGGATTTCAGCCCCATGCTGCAGGAGTACTGGCACTAGATCCCATCTTTTCTCTGTCACAGCCAAATGAAGCGCTGTGTCATAATTCCTTGGAAGATTGAGTGTGTTATTTTTCGCAATGTTGATATTGTGAGGAGAAATCAACTGGGTGACGATGTCGACTGGGGCACCTTGCTGTGCTGCACTATGTAATGGGGTTGCATTTTGCCGATTACAGAGGTTGATATCAGCTCCATGCTGCAATAGAACTGGCACCAGATCCCATCTTTTCAAATGCACTGCCTGGTGGAGCGCTGTGTTGCCAGGTGCATTTTCCACGCTATTGATGTTGAGAGGCGAAATCAGTGGGGTGATGATGTCTAAGGGGGCCCCTTGCTCTAAAGCCAAATGTAATGACCCAGTTTGACCCAGGTTGATATCAGCCCCGTGCTGCAATAGAACTGGCACCAAATCCCATCTTTTATTTCTCACTGCCACGTAGATAGTTAACTTACTATATCCTTTTCCCAGTTTGACGTGCAAAGAAACCAGGCCCTTGACAACGTCTTCTGGGGCATTGTTTTGTATGGCCTCTAATAGAATATAATCATCGTCAGTCAAAAGTTGATCAACCAGTTTACGATCATTGTCTATTATATGCTTGACGTCTTTCCATTGCTGGGATTTAATGGAATCTAGCAATTCCTGCCTGTCGACACCGGTGCATCGTAACTTCAAACACAGCATGATGGTTTCTGTTATTCCTCAAACCTTAAAAAACTATCCAGTGTTCGTTTTTGTCACTACTATGTCTATTTCTATGATGGTTCAAAACCTTCTTGTGATATTACAACACAAAATATAAAGGAACTCCTAAGCTAACTATTGCAACGAAGTGTATAAGTTTATTAGGAAGATAAACATATTTGTTATCATTTGTTAACATATACTGTTATAAATGTAGAATAGAGTGCGAGCTTGCCCAAGTGGAACAGTTCATACATATAGAAGATGAGAAGCAAGTTCATGGGGGAACACATGTTTCAGTGATTTCTGCTAGCTTTTGTTTTCATAGCGTATTGCTGATTCGACTCAGAGTTGTGATATTAAATGCTCCATACAGATGTTCCAACCTGTGTGCCATAGAAGTCTGAAAATACAAGAGTACACAACAATGCACAAGCCACGAAAAAAGTGTTATAAAACCTTTTAACTGCCGATTAATGCCAGGCTTATTCAGTCAGCCAGTTTCTTTGTTAGAGTTTAAACTCTAAAGTAAGGTAAGATCATCCTGAGGCAGGGATGGGCAAAATAGTTTTAAAAAGTAGTGAAATACTTTTGCAATAGTTAATTATAGTATTGCAATATTCTGCAATAAAGTATTGCATTTTGCAAACAGTATCATTACAATACTTATTAGCTAAATATTGCCATGCATTTGCAATGACTATAATAGTAAGATTATTTTAGGCTTTCACTGGAATGTGATTTTTCTCTAACTATGATAGGTTTCTATTGTTTATATACAAATTGTTCTTTGTTTTGTAAGCAATAAAGTTATCTAAGTTATCTAGTGATTTAACACGGTTAAAAAAATACACTCATGTCATGTTATTAAGCATTAAATGTATGTACCATATTCTTCAGATTGAAATATTACAATTATTAAAATACTTCTGATGATAAAACAAAAATAGAGTTATCCATGAAAGCCTGATTTAAACGTTATCATTATAATCTGTCAAACTGATCTTTTTGAACTTATTTGAATTATACACAATCTCATAACCTCAGAACAATGCGAATGTAACAATTAATTAAAGAAACATATTTTAACCATCTCTAATACTGTTTTCGTCATAAGATATTTATCTCTAACTATAAAAACAACAACAGAGATGCTATTCAATAGTCTTTTGATTCTATAGTCACGTTGTACATATTCCACAAATGTCCCGAGCCTGTGGTCTCAACTTAGCCTCATCCACAAGTTTTCCCAGGAAGTCCGAGTCCTCGTAGGCCTCATCTGACTTGACGGGCATGTGACTCCTGATGGTAGAAATGCACTGGGCTTTGAGAGAACGCACCAAATGTTCATGTGATTGGAGAGGTTCTAGCACATCCGGGTCGGCTCCATACTGCAGCAGGACTGGAATCATATCCCACTTGTATTTTATCACCGCATCTTGGAGCAAGGTGTTTATGTGTGATTCAAAGAAAGACACCAGCCATGTGAAAACATCTGCTGAGGCATCTTCGTATACTCCAAAAACTAAACGAGACACATACCTTTTTATGAGGTCACCACAGGCAGGAAATATTGGGATTTCAGCCCCATGCTGCAGGAGAACTGGCACTAGATCCCATCGTTCCTTTGTCACAGCCAAATGAAGCGCCGTGTCATTATGCACTTGGAAAAAAACGGACCGCTTTGATCTAATTTCCTTTTTCATCACAATGTTGATGTTGTGAGGCGATACCAACTGGGTGACAATGTCCACCGGGGCATATTGTTGCACAGCCAAATGTAATGGCGTTGCATTTCGTCGATTACAGAGGTTGATATCAGCCCCATGCTGCAATAGAACTGGCACCAGATCCCATCTCCTCACATGCATTGCCTTTTGGAGCACTGTGTAGCCCCCTGGCCCTTCCATGTTGATGTTGTGAGGAGACATCAGCAGGGTGGCGATGTCTGAGGGGACCCCTTGATGTAGAGACATATATAATGGGGTTTGATTCACACAGTGCCGCAGGTTGATATCGGCCCCGTGCTGTAGTAGAACTGGCACCAAATCCCATCTTTTCAAAATCACTGCCTTGTGGAGCACTGTATTGCCACGTGCATTGTTATCATTGATGTTGTGAGAAGACAATAGGGGAGTGATGATGTCTATGGGGGCCCCTTGCTCTAAAGCCAAGTGTAATGGGGTTTTATTCCTACAATCACACAGGTTGACATCAGCCCCATGCCGCAGTAGAACTGGCACCAACTCCCATCTTTTCTTTCTCACTGCCCCGTGGAGAGTTATTTTACTGTGACCTTTTCCTTGTTTGACGTGCAAAGAAAGCAGGCCCTTGACAACGTCTTCTGGGGCATTGTTTTGTATGGCCTCTAATAGAATATTATCATCTTCAGTCAAAAGTTGATCTACCAGTTTACGATCATCGTCTATTATGTGCTGGACGTCATTCCATTGCTGGGATTGAATGGAATCTAGCAATTCCTGCCTCCTGTTGACACTTGAGCGACGTAACTTCAAACACAGCATGATGATTTCTGTTATTCCTCAAACCTTAAATAAACTATCCAGTGTTCTTTAGTGTCACTACTATGTCTATTTCTATGATAGTTTAAAACCCTCCTGAGACATTACAACATTAAAAAAGAAAGAAAATCCTTTGCTAACTATTACAACGAAGTCTATCAGGAAGATAAACATATTTGAGGTGTATACTGTTAAGATAAATGGAGAATAGAGTGTGTGAGCTTGCCCAAGTGGATCAGCCGTTCATACATATAGAAGATCAGAAGCAAGTTCACGGGGAACACATGTTTCAGTGAATTCCGCTAGCGTCTGTTTTTGTAGCATATTGCTGATTCGGCTCAGGGTATTGATATTAAATGCTGCTTATAGATGCAACAACCTCTGTGCTACAAAACTCTGACAATACAAGTGTGCACACACCTGAATAACACTACACAAATCACGAGACAAAGTGCTATAAAACACCCTGCATGACAAGCGCTCACGTTATTGGTCAAAACGTGCTTTTGAGTCCTTGAGATCTTCCCAATCAGGTCAAAGTATGAATAATGCATCAGGTGATATTGACAGGTCAAAACGTCTTTCCAAATTAGTGAGAAATTTGCGCTGATTGGGTAGTTTATTTTTAGGTTACAGTTGGGAAGATCATAGAGAGCCATGGCCCGATATTATATAGAGTGACACACGGGCATCTGAATCCCGTTTTCAAGTTTCACGCTTTTTTCAAAAGCGAATAATAACTGCATGTCAATAGCTGCTACAAAATGCTTACATGTCATCCAGACTATGAAGTAGATTTGAGTAGAAAATTAAATGCAATGTTTAGAATGAGGATTATCAGCGTGTCACCCAGTTAGTAGAACGTTGGCAATAACAAGTAACCCTGTTTCAAAAAACATACATGTAAACACACATCCCTTTTACAATATCATTCTCTGAAATAACTACTACCACCACCACCACCAGCAGCAGCGTCCCTGCCAATACAGAGCCAGTGCATGGAATGAAAGACTTATACGCAGGCTGCTTCCCCTATAACCTCAATCAGTAGTAATAGATCCAATCTGCCTCCACATTAGTATGACAAATTACCGTTTCAAGCAAGTCTCCGCTGTCCGGGTGAGCGATTTGTCTGTTTGCTGTACAGCTACGATGCCGCCATCACTCATATACAATAAAGCTATGTCCTTGGCGGCAGTGATTCATATATTGTTTTGGAATCAGCTTTAATCTGATCATGTGATATATAAATGCTACAGGCACAGCTGGTAGTGATGATATTTTGGCAGTACGTTTTTTTCTGGTCAGATCTGAGGCGCTTACGGAAGCTGTATCACCTACGTAACTCTGACCTACTGGCTACGAACTGCCTAACTGGATACAGACAACTGTTGAATCGAACTGATGAAGCTTTGTTTGTCAAACTCCCTCTTCTGTGTCTAGACTGATACAAAACATAACATGTACTTTCGCCGCACTTTCACAGCACTGCCACTGCACACACACTGATCCCCAAGGTCTCCATGGATTTTAGCAGTAGAGAAACAATACTACCGGTTATGCCTTATACTTTATAGCGTTACGTACAATAGAAGTTGTGCAGTCTGTGTCAGAATTCATTCTCTATATGCCTCTACATCATCTAGCCTCTTTTCCCCCCAAGTTAAGCTTAGTGTTCATCTAATTACAAGTACGTTCTCATTTGCGTCGATCAACCCAACTAGACTCTACAGGCATGATGTATTGTTGTTCAGTAGATTGCTAAATTATACATAACAAGTGTTATGTCCTATTGTGGATGCTTATAGTTTGTGTCACTAATGGATTATCAAACAAGCTTGTGGCACACAGACCTGTCCACTTATCTATCAATAAATCATCAACTTGAAGTTCACACTTTTCTCTGTAATCAGCATGATAATGCATGAGCATGGAATAATCAATATATCGCCATAAGCAAAACCCGGATCAGCCATGTAGATAGTTATACATGCTGCATAGCTATATAGCTATGTAGACACAGTTTAGGTACAATGTATTCTTAGTTACAGTATGCATAAATATCAATTTTCATCAGCATATTGGACAAAGAAACCATTGTTATGCATAATTTCCACCACTGTTCCCTTCCTGACATGCAGATGCCCCAATTCTGCGGCTTGTTCTTCAGATTGATATATCCGTAGATTTTACACAAGACAATAATGTATTCATCATCATGATGGACTGTTAAGGAATATGGCTGCTTTATCTCGTGTATCTGTTGCAAAGAGGAATGTTTAGGAGCAACTCTCTCTCTCTCTCTGTTGCCTAAATTAACAAAAACTCTGTTTTTATTACTGCTTACATAAACCTCAGGGCAAGGAATATATCGGGTGGACTCCTTCATATCACAAACTAATGGAAAGTGGATGGAATGCCTGGATTATAGACTGCTTGTATTGGTACTTGTACCTTCATATGGCATATACATCCCTACCACAGGCAACAGTCCATCAAACTATAAAACATTAAAGTATTTTGTTCATGATGTTCTAGTATGCTTAATAATGTCAAACAACAAAGTACGTGAAGGTAACAAAACCTCCAAAACTCATAGTAATAGATAATTTCAAGCTGTTTTTGAGAGCCAACAGTTATTTTCTTTAACTGTTATTTCAAAACTTTTTACTGCTATAACTGCAACAGGTAGTTTTCCTATGACTACTCCTCTCGCACTATCATAGACAGAGCACAAATCACCTCACCCTGAGTGTAAGTAGTGCTGACCAGCAGTGTTCTAACACTGACAAATAGCCCAATATTTCACCAATAACAAGGGAGAGCCTGTCCATTTGCGGTAACCAAATGAACGAGTAGCTGCCGCCATGACTTAATGTCTCAGCTCAAAGGCGTCGACTGCAATGTAAAACATATGCCGTGACAGAGATATTTGACACAGACGTTTCACAGGACTGGGTGCAGTGGGTTCACTCTTCCATGGAATAGTGCTAGTGCACCCACTGTCGTTGTTGTTGTTGTTGTTGTTGTTGTTGTTGTTGTTGTTGTTGTTGTTGTTGTTGTTGTTGTTGTTGTTGTTGTTGTTGTTGTTGTTGTTGTTGTTGTTGTTGTTGTTGTTGTTGTTGTTGTTGTTGTTGTTGTTGTTGTTGTTGTTGTTGTTGTTGTTGTTGTTGTTGTTGTTGTTGTTGTTGTTGTTGTTGTTGTTGTTGTTGTTGTTGTTGTTGTTGTTGTTGTTGTTGTTGTTGTTGTTGTTGTTGTTGTTGTTGTTGTTGTTGTTGTTGTTGTTGTTGTTGTTGTTGTTGTTGTTGTTGTTGTTGTTGTTGTTGTTGTTGTTGTTGTTGTTGTTGTTGTTGTTGTTGTTGTTGCTGTTGTTGCTGTTGTTGCTGTTGTTGTTGTTGTTGTTGTTGTTGTTGTTGTTGTTGTTGTTGTTGTTGTTGTTGTTGTTGTTGGCAGCTTAAACCGAGATTCTTGTGTTAGATGCCATTAGTCCTGCTTTGTCAACATACGGTATACATCAGGCATCTTTCTTAAAAAAAAAAAAAAAACCGATGTGTTGTTTTTCCATCCTAGTCATGACACATTTACAACACGTCAAATGACGCGCATCTCAGTTCACTCGACCACCTCTCTGTACCAAACGACCGGTGAAAAGCTGTGATGAGAAAATAATCGGTTACAATTGTGGCAGAAAACAAAGAATAACAAGAAAACAACCATTGGTTGTGGCAGAAAGGAACGTGCCATTGACGATAATAGGCGTGAAATTGACAATAGCTGCACAGCGATAATAGCGTGAAATTATCGATTGGTGCCTTTTAGATGAAAACAAATGCCGAGTTGAAGGATTTGGCTGCTCACGTGATTGTATACAATTGCACGTGATTGGTGTTTGAGGTTTCTCAGCTTATTCTATGTGAGGGCTATTGTAGTGTTGTTTCAGTTTTGTTTTATCATAGAGACTGAGATGTAGATATACCATGGGCAAATCCAGCAGGGGGATTGGTTCAGCAGCACCACCACCACCCCCCCCTTTTTTTTTTACCCAAATACCTTATTTTCATATGATTTTTGGCATGGTCCCTCTCGAATGCGTGAATGGAATCTATGAAATCCATTAAGTACCCCCCCCCTTTCTAAAAACTTGGATCTGCCAATGATATGCATGGTATACGCACCACTGTACCAACTATTTGCACTGTAGATGCATCAATTTTGATTACAGTTTTAGTGAATTCTAAATGTAGCTATTCAGCAGCCTCCATTTATCACATTAATTGGTAGGCTATATGGGTATACCAGCTTTTACATTGTAGGGCACACAAATAATCTATTTGTATTCCAAGAACGCACTGAGAAGCACAGGAGAAGCAAAACCTGGTCACAAGAATTATGTTACACGTGGTTGCAATTTGTGGTGCAATTAGTGATAATAGGCGTGAAATTACAACACCAACAATGGCGGGAGCGTAAAAAGTATTGATCTAACACAGATACCAAGACACTGTATAGTATCTGGGTCTTTCTAGGTTCTGGTAAGAATTGCAATTATGGGATTATCGCCAAATGGTTGAGATGCATTTCAGTGAAATGTCATGAATATACGTCTAAATAGTTCATCTAGTATCTGTGCAAGTTTCACACAAATTGGATGGCTATTTAATGTAGTTTCCTACACAATCAAACTGCAAATATATCTTCTGTCATGGCTGAAATATATGTCAGCATTGCAGTAGCTACAAAATTAATGAGACAAGAGAATCAACTGCCTCCTATGTTTCGGGGGAGATTTTTTCGTCGAACCTTGGCTGAAGCTGAGTTTTGGGATATTTCTTTAAAGGCTACTTTTTAAGGTTACATTTCTCTGTAAAATAGTCTCGGTCACCCATGTCCAACATATATAGTACCTCCTATTGTTTACAATTCTGACTACGGCCCTGATAATGATAATACTAAAAAAATCAACACTGTCACTTTGCGGTGCTTCCAGCGGCCAACCTACCGCAGGTAGCGCCTAGCTATGGTGGGTCGGATGTGTGTGTCTCTAGATGTAATCAAACAATTGAACTCGGGGCCTGTGAATGGGTGTGTCAGATTTTATTGAATGGTTGTGACTCGCGGAAGTGCAATGCGGGTCTATCACACAAAAAGTAAATTATCAATACAGTATTCAAATATACATACCTTTCGATCGCTTTGACTTTTATAAATATAATAATATGGTTCACAAAACAGTTCAAGGCATACAGATTAGATTACAAAATCACATTATAAACAGTCAGTAGATTGGATGGATACATCAATAATTGTATATTTATCAAAATGCTGTGCATGAAACACAATTTTAAGCTATTTCTAGTACACAAGTACCTAACTTTACAAATTTAGATTTTATTCATAACGAGCCTCTAGAAACGCTGTATGACTATGGAGTTTGCCTGCATCCGTGTCAACATACTGTATTTGCACTGTTTTTATATTGTATTTCTATTTTAGTTTTAGACAAGGAACCTACATGGTTTGAAAACGTTTATGAAAATAAAGAACATTTAAAAATTCAAAATTAAATCATTGAGAACATATTTACACAGCATAAAAGAACATTACAAAACAAAATGTAAAGTTAAGTAAAATAATAAGATATTGTTCAAATATAGAATGTCTAGTGCATTTTTTTCACTGTTATGATCTATGATAGAATAACTCTAAATTCATTATCATAGTTACTTGTTCTAATAATGTTTTAGTAATGTTCTAATAAGTTGGCTATATTCCTCACCTGTTGCATATACTATGCCATTATGAACTGACATATAAACCTTTAATGGTTGGGTGGTTTTGTAACCGATGATAATTTAAGTATATACATATGTAGGTAGATTTGTATGTATGTATGTTGCATGAAAGTTTGTAAGTAACATCACGTTGTAACCACATGTCATTATAATAAATGAATTTTGACTTGACTTGTCCAACATAGTTCACCTCCTACCGTTTGCAATTCTGGCTACGGCCCTGATATTAATGATTGTAATAAAATCATCACTGTATCACTGCGGTGCTTCCAGCGGCTGCCGCTGGTCATGTAGGGCGCAGAGCACCCCACTGCTCGGACCACCTTTAGGGGGCGGGGTCGGGGTAGGACCGGGGGTTAGGGAGCTCTTTGAAGGGTGTGGGGGCGGCATGTGGAGGTGTTTGATATTTACGAAGGTTGTGACTCGCGGAACGCGAGCCTATCACACAAAAAATGTTATTACAATAGCAACAACATTGGTAATTATTGCAAACGGCATTCAGTTATAATTAATACGATAATATTGTTCATAAAACAGTCTAAGGCATACATATTCGAATTTAAAAACTCGCAATAAACAGTCACAAAGTTGAATGCATAGATTAATAATTGTATTTGTATCAAACTGCTGTGCATAAAACACAAATTTAAGCTATTTCTAGCACACCAGTACTTAATACTACAAATTTAGATTCTATACATAACGTTCTCATCTTTTCATGGACTATCATAGTGGCATACAAAATTGTTTTGTAACCGATGATAATTTAAGTATATACATATGTAGGTAGATTTGTATGTATGTATGTTGCATGAAAGTTTGTAAGTAACATCACGTTGTAACCACATATGTCAGTATAATAAATGAATTTTGACTTGACTTGTCCAACATAGTTTACCTCCAATCGTTTGCAATTCTGGCTACGGCCCTGATATTAATGATTCTAATAAAATCATCACTGTATCACTGCGGTGCTTCCAGCGGCTGCCGGTGGTCATGTGGGGCGCAGGGCACCCCACTGCTCGGACCACCTTTAGGGGGCGGGGTCGGGGGTAGGACCGGGGGTATGGGAGCTCTTTGAAGGGTGTGGGGTCGGCATGTGGAGGTGATTGATATTTAAGAAGGTTGTGACTCGCGAAAGTGCGGGCCTATCACACAAAAAATGTTATTACAGTAATATGAACATTGTTAATGGTAACCAAATGGCATTCAGTTTTATATTAATACGATAATATTGTTCATAAAACAGTCTAAGGCATACATATTCGAATTTTAAACTCGCAAAAAACAGTCACAACGTTGAATGCATACATCAATAATTGTATTTGTATCAAAATGCTGTGCATGAAACACAATTTTAAGCTATTTCTAGCACGCCAGTACTTAATACTTCAAATTTAGATTCTATACATAACGTTCTCATCTTTTCATGGAATATAATCGTGGCATACAAAATTGTTTTGTGGTAAAATTCAGAGCCAGCCTTAATACATAGTTAAAGCTCAGATAAATAAAAGCATACAGTACTAAATAAGTACTTCACATGTTACTTAAGAGCTATGTGCAAAACTATAAGAATACGATTCCGATTTGTATGGAACGTTCACATACACCATGCATGACACAGGAGGTTTCTGGATATATACTGCTACTATTTCATATCATTTGGAGATAATCTTCTAATTTCAATTCTTTCAAGAACCTGAAAACAAAATAGTTCATTTTGATGCTCACACCATGACTATATCAATGCTGTAATGCGTGTGAAAGTTTCTTAAACACTAAATGATTACCCCCGATGAATGGGCAGTGTTGGTAGCGTGCTAATTGGAGGATTCTAGTACTTAATTTATAATCACAGCATCATGCTTAACCAGAACAGTCTTTTATACAATTGACTCGACCACGGCGGCTGAATAACAATTCATGCAAATCTAATTTCCGGGTAATTTAGGAAGTAAGCACCAGACGGCAGTACCTGTCGAGAGAAGCCAAATGTGCTTGAACAAGCGCCATAACGAGGCTGTAACCCAATATGTGCACGTGTTTGTGTGACGTAACACAATTGTGGTGCCCGTTGTTAGTGTGATTGTGATTTATTGCAAGCTGTAGTGGTGTGTTTGGCGGCGGAAGGATGTTCCTTGGGTGTTCGAGCAACAGTGGTGGGTTCAGATTCCACAATGAGGTGGGGTGGGTAGAACAGGGAAAGTGTGTGGTTAAGTTGGTGATGAAATGGGGGGGGGGTATTAGTACATTATGCGTTTTGTTATTTCTTCATGCACATGGTGCTGGTATATTGGTTCGGCTTACCCACTCAGATTGCAGTGGTTTGAGTATCACAGCCGATTGAATGGACACATGAATGCATTTGTACTTCAGATTTAAGACTTTTAAAGTCAACTATGTGAATGCCTAATGTATACAATAATTATCTACTTGACAATTACAAAGCATAATGTAAATAAGTGCCAAAGACAGTTCTGCACCAAACTGCTTTACTGCTAATACTGCAAGGAATCCTGTATGATTGTCATATTATTGCCAAACAAAAAAGAATTGCAGTGGTTCTAGCAATAGCAGCAAAAAGTGGATAATTTTCATATATATGCACGGTTGCAAGGCTACTTGTCCCTGGGCAAAGTGATGCTCAGAGATGCGCAGAAAACATTGTACGGTGGTAGAAGTGCATTTGAGTGAAACCCTGATTGTGGTGAATTGCCGCGTGAATCTACGTGTAGCGTTGTTGCAGTCTTTCTGCAATTATAGAATAATATCACGCAGCAGCCATCTTGAAACCAAAACGAGTCTCTTTAACACAAAATCGCAAAGAAACGGTGTGGTTTACGTGCATTGCTGTAAGGAAAATGTTCCTTTTTCATTGTTAAAACATGACACAGAGGACTTGAAAATAAAATGACATTTTCCATTATTTTTTTTAAAAACTGATTTGATACGTAGAGTTCAGAGTTATTTTCAACTAGACATATAGGCTACAACTGACATATGCCAATGAGTAGGCTACCAGTTGTCCCGAGCTAAACCATCAAATGCTGCAGAAAATACCTTCTTGAGATTTTACAATTCCCCAGCCCCACAAAAACAAAAACAAAACACAGAATAAATTCTCATTTACCCTCTGGAATAATGTATACCGCAATCCAAAGGCGAGGGATCTAAGACAATTTGTGTTTTGTGAATGATAAACATTGTGGGTGACAGACTAATAGCCTCTGTTCTCCTGCTCTCGCTTCCTCCGTATTAAATTTGCATTCTCTGGGAACTTGGGGTCATAAGTCTATAACGCGTAATCACGGTGAGAAAGAAAGAAGATTGTGTGTGATGTTCTGGTTAACTTTGTTGTCCTAAGTTTGTAATAACTGCTCAGTGGTATTATTCAGTGATGTAAGAATTGGATAAGAAAAAGGCAGTCTTGTTTATTTTAGCTGAGTTCAATATCTATGTGCAATAATACATGTACACACGATAATGTATGAGTTGTAACTCTTTAAGAACAGTGCAAATCTCCACTGTACCGTAGAAGCCCTCTATTAGGACCACTATGCGACCAGCATTTGGTGGTCTCAATGGGTTCGTTTTAGTATAGCTTTATGAATGTTTAGGACCATGACAACTTGTCTCATCATAAAGGTGGTCTCAATAGTGAGGTGGTCTCAATATAGAGTTGGTCTGTCTTAATGGGAGGTTCACCTGTACATGTACATGAAGATGAAGGCAAAGCACTGATTTGATGTCCAAGTGAACTGACTATGTAGAAGCATCCATCGTGGCCACGCTGCCGCCACTATCACGTGTCAACACCATTGATTCGCCGCCATGTTTCTTCTGCACAATTGAGCAGAATGAGCTAAAATTGCTGGTGTGGTACAATTTACTCTGTCACATGACTTCTGAAGACGGTCGTAGGATTTGTTAAAGCTCTGCCTTTCAATGGATGTTATTTTCAGAGGTGCAGTAGTAGGAATAGAAATATGCTGACATAGAATTGATTTTTCGCTCAGATGTATACAATGGGGCCGTCATTGTTATAGCTGTCCAACAAACAAGTGTTCAGTTAGGTAGGCATACACGTCAGCAAACAGAAAGACAGAACTCTCTGAAGCCAGAAGTCCCAAATATTTGGGGTTTGTGTTGGCGTGTGGGCATATATGTTGAAAACCATTTATTGGTACGAGCACCATTTAGTAAGTTTGGTTTCGTATAATCAATTTTATTTGTAAAAATAGATACAATTACACTTGTGAGCATCAAAATGAGCTACTCTATCCTTGCGTTCAGGTTCTTGAAATAATTGGAACTAGAAGATAATCTCTAATGATGTGTATTTGAATGAAATACAACCATTATATTTCTAGAAACCTACTCTGTCATACATGTAGTACGTGAATGTTATTTAGTACTGTATGCTTATATTTATCTAGGCTCAAACTATGTATTAAGGTTTGCTCTGAACAGTAATTTTACAACGAAACAAATAAGTGTGCCGCTATGATATTCCATTAAAAAAGCTTGTATTGTTTTATGTGTATATAGCAGATATTTCCTGAGAACGTTATGTATAGAATCTAAATTTGTAGTATCAGGGACTGGTGTACTAGTAATAGCTTAGAATTTTGTTTGATACACAACATTTTAAATGAAATTTAAATTTTGATGTATCTACTCAACTCATTGACTTTATATTTGGTATTTTGTATTCAAATCAATATGCCTCGACAAGTATTATGAACAATATTATCTAATATAATTGATAAGAGTCCAGGCTTATACCATCAATTATAATTCTCATATATAATATACAAAACAATTTTTGTGTGATAGGCGCGCTTTCGCGAGTCACTATAATCAGAAGTATATAATAATTCTCTATCCAGACATCCCCAACCAGCTCCCACACCCCCCACACATAGACGTATGCTGAAAGGAAATTTGTTAACTCAGATAATTACGGTGGCAGTCATGGTTATAGCTGTCCAACAAACAGGTAGTCAGAAAGCCAGACATACACGTAAGCAAACAGACAGACAGAACTCTCAAAAGCCAGAAGCCTCAAATATTTGGGGTTTGTGTTGGCGTGGGGGCATGTATGTTGAAAACGATTTATTAGTACGAGCACCATCTAGTAAGTTTGGTTTCTTATAATCAATTTCATTTGTAAAAATAAATACAATTACACTTGTGAGTATGAAAATGAGTTATTCTATTCTTGTGGTCAGGTTCTTGAGATAATTGGAATTTGAAGATAATTTCCATATGATATGTATTTGAATGAAATACAAGTATATGTCTAGAACCCTCCTGTGTCATGCATGTGTAAGCGAACGTTCCATACAAATGGGACAAGTATTCTCATAGTTTTCCACATACAGTGTAGCTCTCAAGTAAAATCCTGATTTCATCTAGTACTGTTTGCTGATATTTATCCCAGCTTGAACTATGTATGAAGGCTTGCTCTGAACAGTAATTTTACAACGACACAAATAAGTGTGCTGCTATGATATTCCATCAAAAACAAGTTTATATTGTTTTATGTGTATATACCAGATATCTCCTGAGAACGTTATGTATAGAAGCTAAATTTGTAGAATCAGGGACTGGTGTACTAGAAATAGCTTAAAATTGTGTTTCATGTATAACATTTTGATAGAAATAATATTGTTGATATACTTATTGAACGCATTGACTGGATATGTGGTATTTTGTATTCAAATCTGTATGCCTTGACACGTTTTAAGAACAATATTTTCTTATTAATAGGTGTCTACACTGTGTTCTACAAATGTATTTTAAAGTTTTGTACATAAAACATTTTTTGTGTTGTGGGCCCGCATTGCACTTTCGCGAGTCACAATTTACAGAAGTATATAAAGACTACATCTATCCAGACTTCCCAACCCCGCCCCCACCCCACTCACACACAGACTTATACTGAAATGAGATTTGTTCACTTAGATGATTACGGTGGCTGTCATGGTTATAGCTGTCCTACAAACATGTACTAGTCAGAAGGGCAGACATACACGTCAGCAAACAGACAGACAGAACTCTCAGAAGCCAGAAGGCCCAAATATTTGGGGTTTGTGTTGGCGTGGGGATATATATGTTGAAAACGATTTATTAGTTCCGTCACCATCTAGTAAGTTTGTTTTCTTATAATCAATTTCATTTGTAAAAATAAATACAATTGGCAGTTGTGAGCATCAAAATGAGCTATTCTATTCTTGTGTTCAGGTTCTTGAAATAATTGGAATTAGAAGATTATCTCCAAATGATATGTATTTGAAAGAAATGCAAACGGTATATTTCTAGAAACCTACTCTGTTATACTTAAATAGAATTTATGAGGTATATAGCATGTGGTCTCATATTTCTTCAGTTTGTCTTACCATGCATAATCATGAAAATTTCCAAAATATAGTCCAAAAACGTGATCCAAAATTTTATTTTATTGCTAACAGTTTTCAAACCCACAGGAAACTTTGTTTGAAAAGGAACCTGTGGGTTTGAAAGCAATAAAATAAAATTTTGGATCACGTTTTTGGACTATATTTTGGACATTTTTTATTATGCATGTTAAGACAAACTGAAGGAATACTCTGTTATACATGTACTACGTAGATGTTCCCTACAAATCGGACGAGTATTCTTGGGGGCCATTCAGTATTTGCGACAGGGTGGGGTAGGAGGATTTTCCAAATTGCTGTGAAAAAATTAATAGCCCCCCCCCCTCAAACCTCTGTGAAAAAAAAATTGGTAACCCCCACCCCCCTCAATTTCATGTGACAAAAATTGACCCTCCCAACCCCACCCACGCGACCCCCAACAGTTAACGCATTCATTGTCAGTTAACTAAAATCCTATTTGATGGATATCCATAATATCAAAAACAGTAACTTTTAGTACAGAATCTCTACAAAATAGGGGTAAATTTTATATGAAAAAATGATAGCCCCCTCAAAAGTGTGTGAAAAAAATTGATAGCCCCCCCAAACATTGTGGCAAAAGTTCATGGCCCGCCCTAAAATCCTCCTACCCCACCCTGTCATAAATACTGAATGGGCCCTTATGGTTGTCCACATAGCTCTTAAGTAAAATCCTGATGTATTTTATTTAGTACTGTATGCGTATATTTATCTAGGCTTGAACTATGTATTAAGGTTTGCTCTGAACAGTAATTTTACCACGAAAAAAAATTGTATGCCACCATGATATTCCATTAAAAGAAAGCTTATATTATTTCATGACGTTATTCAGACGTTTTCTGCGAACGTTATGTATAGAATCTAAATTCGTAGTATCAGGTACTGGTGTGCTAAAAATAGCTTAGAATTGCATTTCATGAACAGCATTTTGATAATTATATAATTTCTTTATGTATCCATTCAACTTATTGACTACATATTTGATATTTTGTATTCGAATCTGTGCGCCTTGAAATGTTTTATGAACAATATTATTTTATTTATTAAAGTCAATTTCGCATTAGGACATACTGAATGTTCAAGTGCTGAAAAGCATAGCTTTTTTGTGTGATAGGCTCGCATTGCACTTCCGCGGGTCACAAAATACACCATGATCAAACACTGTCCTTGTCCTGACCTCCCCATGCCGCCCTCACACCCTACGAAGAACTCCTATAACCACTGGCCCAACCGCACCCCGCCCCTAATTCAATTATTCAAACACTCGTTGACCAGAAATACCCCCCACCTCCCCTCACAGAAGAATGCTGAAATGCGAATTTTTCGCTCAAATGTACCGGTATATGATGGGGCCATTATGGGTATAGCTGTCCAACAAACAAGTAGTCAGAAGGGCAGACCTACAAGTAAGCAAACAGACAGACAGAACTCTCAGAAGCCCCAAATATTTGCGGGTGGTGTTGGCGTGAGGGTATATATGTTGTAAAAAAATTCTTTAAACGAGCATCATCTAGTAAGTTTGGTTTAGTATAATCGTATTTATTTGTAAAATTAAATACAATTCCCACACTAAATCTTGACACTTGAAAAGTAAATACAATTCCTATATTGATTAGTTTACTTGACACTTGAAACTTGCCATTTAGTTCAGTTTAGCTGTAATGTAAAATTGATTGTCCAACTCCTCTGTGTTTCTGTGTCAAGATTTTTTTGCAGCAATGCTTTGAACATGACAGTTACAAGGTCATGCAGTGAATATCAACAAACGTGTAAATCCCGGCGGATCTGATGCCATATCTCACTGAAAATGATAGGATTATGGGGAAGCCTTTTCAGATTTTATATAGAAGAATGCAAATCAATTTACTCTTTCTGAACACAACCGTTTATTTTAAGTTCACCTAATTCATGCATGTTGGTCCTTTCCAAAAGAACTATAAATCTTAAGCTGTTAATTTATTTACATGCATTAAATATTTGTCACTATTTTCAGTTTTCACAACTATTAAAGACTTTCTAATATATTGAGGGCTTATATATATTCTTTCGATTCACAAGTCATTGAAAATAACATCTTGTATTTTTAACGCAATATGGCAGAAGCATTTTGCATTGCTATTGCTTGCGAAGTTGTTCCAGCAGTAATAGACACTTTAACCCACTCGTAGATTGAACCATGGACGTTTGTGCAAATTGGAAGAGATCAACGTACATTTACATCAACGATGGTTTTCTTTTATCATTCCAGCAATAATTCACGTTTGTTGATTTCTATAATAGATCTGGTCAAACCGTGGACCATGTGCACGTGCTCTCTTTATCGGGTTTCACAATGCTCTCTTCAGGAAGGCTTGAGACAATGCCAAATTCTCTTATCATAGAGGTGGTCTCTTTCATAAAATGGGTCGTAAAAGCAGTTTTCAATGTAATGTACAGTGGAACATGTCCTCGTGAGCACATATCGCTGTCCCTAAAATTGGACACCTCTCTTTTAAGGACACCTGTCTTACGTGGACACTTTTCACTCAGTCTTCCAAAGGTGGCCACAAATTAAGACACGATCCGCTGCACCCACCATCAATCTAACAAGACTTCCACTACTCCCTATCTCCCGTTTTAATGCCTTCAAATTTTCCCACGCATAGAACGGAAGACGGTATGTCTGTCTGGCCTCAGAAAGGAAGAGAGTAAATCCGTGTAGGAAGTGCACGGCCATTAGCCTTAATGCCATAGGTAGCAGCAGTTCACACCAATTACACCATTTTTCCTATTCCAAGCTCACGCCGGAATAGGAGGGATGATAAGTCCAATGACTACGTACCATGGCCCACGGGAGGGCATGACGACACTGTGCGGGATTGGGGGTGGGGTGGGGTGGGGGCTGAGAAACTTAACCTGAGTTTTGTTTGTGTGGGTGGGTGCGGGCTTGAAAAACTTCTGCAGCGGCCGTAAAACGTTGGTTGTAATTTTAAGGGGGGGGGGGCGGCTAAATTATCAAACAGAAATAGGAAGGTGACCTAAAAATCACACAAAAAGTATTTTTTTATACTTCCTGGCTGTGATAAATGGTGGGCTTTGATATGCTTGACATGTAACTTTGGGGTTGCGGCTTGAGTACATATTCCTGGAATTTCCAATATGAATACCCGTATCTACAAGTTGTATATTTGCACAGTTTTACAACACGCATAGATCATTTAAAAGCAAACCAACCGTTTCCCCATTTGGGCGAGTGTTTTTCTTATCTCTAATCTCTTTACAGTCCGTCCTTGTCAAATCACATTGATTAGTTTCACTGTTTATTTAATTGAACCAAATTGTCATCCCAATCAAATAGAAAGCAAAGGCCATTGCAAAGCGACACCTCTACTGAAAATGAGCAGAGTAATGAGGTCATTGTGACTGTACGTGTTCAATTCGACTTATCTGCGCCAGACGTAAAACGCAATTTTCTGTGACATCACAGCAACGCTGTTATCAAGGAATCATTGGCTGAAATGGCACATTTCGAATGTCACGTTATTGTCAGGTGTGGCTGCATTTAACTTGATGGATTTTGTCTGTAGGAAGGTGGTGACAAATGGGCCAGCTATTTCATGCAGTGGAACCTCTCTATTAGGACCACTGGTGTGAACAGAAAGGTGGTCACGTCATGGAGTTTCGTGGTGGTATCCTTATGAAGGCTTGGAGCTCTTATAACAGAGAGTCTAAGAGGTGGTATCTCTATTTTGGTGGGCTTCAGATGACTTGCCATTTTGCTGTATCTAAATCCAGTGGAAGATGGAAGAGGGGGTGATAATACATGTAAACAGTTGAAACTCCTCTAGAATAGAACCGTCTCAACCTTCCGTAAATGGATCACAGTGCACCACCCTACAGAGACCACCGAGCCGTCTTAATATAAAAGTACTACTGTGAGCTACTCAGCAAATCAAAATGTGTCAAAATGCAATAAACCCATGCACTACTGTAAACATTCGGCAAATGTGGACAGTGTCCATATTAAACAGGTGTCATTAACAGATAGGCTCCCTTTTTATATGATATAGGGATATGCGATAGGTAGAGATGAAATATCCACATGTAATAGGTGTCCACATGGGCAAGTCCCACTGTAATGTTACAATCATACGAATCATAACCATACAATCATACAATACAATCATAACTTATATACTAGTGACAATGCCCTGTTGTTTCCCAGGCACTCACAAACAAATTGAATGCCAGGATAACCTTCCAACAACCCCCAAGTGACAGTGCACAAAATTGGCAGCTTCTTACTGGCAGTCCCACCACACTGCCTCCTTCACGTGATTAAGGGCATGTTTCTATCAGAATATTCAAATGCCCACTGCCTCAAAACTAATAATCATCAAGTGAGGAATCACTCTAGAGTTGATTATCAAATGGTCCACCGGGGTTGAGTCTCCTACCAATGAGGATAATTGTGGGGCCGTCTGTAGTACGCTGATAGAGATACTCATGAATAAGCCATGACCTTTGAGGTCTCTGGGTGATCTCTGATTTGAAGGGCATTTGCATTGTATTTGTGGGTTAGTAGCGCAGACGGCATCAGTTCCTGTAGTTCACGGATTGTGAAGATTTACGGTGAGTAAATGAGTAAGTAAGTAAGTAAGTAAGTAAGTAAGTAAGTAAGTAAGTAAGTAAGTAGCACACAGCTTGTCAGCAGATTTTAGACCGATGACAGTTTGCCAGACTTGAAAGGTCATTTTGTTTCTTTTAAGTTTAAAGCAACTGATTTGATTTTTTAAAAAGTGAGTGACACCTTTCCATCGTGTAATTTTTAATAGCTTGCTGCTTCTGATGATGGTATCTGATTGTGTCATTATGGTCTAACACCCTTGGGGTCGTGAGTTCGAGTCCCGTCAAGACCACTTGATGTAATCAAAGGGAAGTATAAACATCTGAGCTATTCACTGAAATTGACATTGTAAAACTGGGATGTGTATTTTTGTGACAAGTCACAATCATTGTAAATAGTGTTAAATTGTGGTGGTTGTTAAAAAAGAGAGTAAGTACTCACATATGAAGTTTACAATATACTGCATGGTAATGAGACCTCACCTGCAAAACATGAATACATGATAAATGTATTATATGTGGAAAGAGAAGAAAAAACATATATTTATTGCACTGCTTACAGTAGAACCTGGCTACCAAGACCACCTGCCCTCAATAGTTAGGTGATCTCTATAACTTATATAGTATAAGCAGGTTTGCGGTAGTCTCTTTATGAAGACTTGGAAAAACTAAAACTAAAAATGCTTTTATCATACAGATGGTCTCAAGAGAGAGGGAGGTGGTCTTAATTGGAGGTTCTTCCGTATCCAGTAAGTCTCATGACAATCATTGATCCCTCAGCAGTCAACTACCAACTGCACATACATCAATGGACTCAGTCATTTGAGCTACAAGTCCGCCATTCCAGCAGTAGGAACAAGGCAGACTGTCGGGTGAGAACCACTCATTTGGCCGGATTGCCGCTACTTATATTCATTACGCGCAGATTCCTGTGTTCTCGTGTAACCTTTTCTCTGCAAAACATGTCGTTGCAAACTACTTAGCGGCAAATAGGCTATTTCCTGTCCGGGAAATGGACCAGTTTGCAGACGACAGCGGACGGTGGCCAAATGTTAGCCTCTGGGTGTCGCCGCCGCCACTGTGGAGGAAGAGGTGTCAGGGCTGTGGCTATCTCATGCTTGGGGTGTGGGAGTGTGGGAGGGGGTGGGTCTCAAAATATAGCATGGGAATGCTGAAAACAATCTCAGACGTTTAATGGTATTGGTAAAGAGGTCATCATTTATGTTCCTAACTCTTCATAAAGAAAGCATCATCCATTTTCACAAAGAGACCACAGTTCTATTGACACAACCCGAGGCCAGTCTCACGTGGTCTTAATAGAGTGACTTTACTGTAAGAATACAAATGGATATGGGCCCATTCCACCGCCCCGGCTGTAGGCCCGAGGTAGGTCCCACCACCCGAGCCCACTCCCCGCCTCCACCACCCGAGCACTCTCCCCGCCTGTATGCCGGTCATGCGCCCGTCTGTCATCTCTCTGTGCTTATGCATTTATTTGCCTCAGCAGCAGCAGCACTCATGTGGCGAACGAACAGCAGAACCTCTCTATTCGGACCCCCTGAAGTGGTCTCAATGTAGAGAGGTGGTCTCTATATAAAGGCTCCTGTTCAACTATTCATGAATGGTTGGGGCCATGAATAACGGTGGTGGTCTTAATGGAGAGATGGTCTTACTTGGAGGTATCTACTGTATAAGGGTTGTGTTTTTATGGTAAATGCTGCATTGATTAAGTGGCC
>CM032659.1:28852192-28926486 GCA_019095985.1 Streblospio benedicti
AGTGAATCACGTGGTTAGTGTGATGACGTAATTCCAAGATGGCGGGGTTACCGGGTTGTCAGTTGGTTTATATCCACCTGTATAGTTTTAGTGTATAGCTCATATATCTTTAGACCCGGATGTCTCATCTTCATAAAGTGTGAGTTTCAGAACGCCTTCCTTGTTCACTTGTAAGTTGTAACACTTTTTTGCAATAATTTCAAGGCCCTATAATACATAGCTTTCATTATTTATATAATGGTTGCATAACCAAAGTTTCACAGTTTTGGCTCCCAGCTAAGGTACGCCTTGTAGAACATATTTTGGGCATGAGATAAATCAGCCGTTCACTGTGTATACGCCATGCTCTTTAATATATTTGCCTTACTTGCACTTGCCATTCATAAACTAGCCATCACTGGAAAAACTTCTAAAGCAAGGTCTCTGAAAGTCTGCATATTTTCCCCCAGTGAATTGAACGTGCCATTCAGCTCAGCAGCACTCCATAAACATGTAGGGCACATGTAGGGCACACTGCACAAGTCATCTACCCAACCACAGTGGAACCTATCTTATGTGGTCACTTGGCATGTATAGGAAAAGCGAGAAATTCAAAGTGTCCACTACATAAGACAGGTGTACGCTTTGAAAGAAAGTTTCATCTTGTATTCTATACACGCGAAAAGGAAGGAGTGAAAAGAGTACGTATTAGACAATTGTCCCTAGCAGGTGGGAGGTGTCAAGATGACCCGTTCCTCTGCACTGTAGACCTACAAGAATCAAAGCCACAACTGCCTCTGGGCTAACGAACCCGGTGTACGGGAAAGGGGTTTGGTGGTGGTGGGTATAAGCAAGTGGGATTTGGGAGAATAGTCTAAAAGGGGGAGGACCAGACTAGGGTAAAACAATGTACGTGCCACCAACATGACTATATTGCGCGGTCCCAATCTTTATAAGGCAAAAATCAACTGGAACCTTGAAGAAGAGACCACCTCTCAATTGACATCACATGAAGTCAGTCCAAAGGTGATCCTTAGAGAGGTTCTACTGTGAGCGTCGTAGATCTCTCACGTATTCTCAGCCATAGTACAATCATCTTCACCTACACATCAAAGCCCACCCCGCAATAAGTGGATGAAGAGATGAACGCATGCCTTTAACCGTCCCAAAGTCCTCTTCTGAAGACAAATCCCCAGCTTGCACTATACAGACACAGTCATCAGTTTCATCACATTATGATCCCCCCGTAAACCCATTCTCTACCCAAGACATGCGCATGAAAACAACTGAAGTTTAATTTTCAACGGCACATATGTTCCTCACAGATTAAACCGTCCTACAAGTAACTGGCAATAACCGTACACTCACCCCCTCCAACCCGGCAGCAGACAAATCTTTTGCCACACCCGGTACAGCGCAATAGTCTGTACACGTTGTGCCATAATTCTGAAATAAAGAATGCTTGAAGAGGAGCAGCCGTAAAGCTGACAGAGTATTAATGCCCCCGTGACGCGAGCATAAAGAGAAGAGACATGTGAAATGTGGCAGCCCGGACATTTAGACTTGACGGGCTGTCACCTGTGGTCGCAGGGGTCGGGATTTATGCAGCCGGGGACGATTGCTGGGAGGAAAAGTAAAAGATGCTCTCGTAAACGTCGTGAAATAGTCGTAGATGGTTATGAGTATTAAAAAACTGGGGTTCGGTTGCTGTTGTTGCTGCTGCTGCTTGCCAGCTGTTGTTGTTGTTGTTGCTGCTGCTGCTGCTTGTGCTGCTGCTGCTGCTGCTGCTTCTGCTTCTTCTGCTGCTGCTGCTGCTGCTGCTGCTGCTGCTGCTGCTGCTGTTCTTGTTGTCATTGCCATTACAGAATCTAATGCGGCTCTTTCATTTTAGTGTTTTTTGCCTTTAAGTTGCTTAGAGTAAACATTTGAGTACCATTTCAATTATTCTTAGTGTACACGTGGTAACCTTTCATTTGTGTATCATTTCACGTCTCATATCCTGCAATACAGACCCCCCTCCCCATTAGAACAACACTCCATCTCTGTGTCGATCCAAACAACTTGCGCAGAGTTCTTGCAAATGCATCAAACTACTAGGATAAGCAGTTACTGCATATTCCAATAGCAAATGTAATGTTTAAAGTGTGTTATGGGCTTTTTGCCTTGAGTTACCGCTCATTTAGCATATGTTAGCCTGTGTAAGTGGCCATTCCTATGCGGCGGACGTCGCTATTCTGTACTATGTCTCTCCACCACGCCGGTTATAGCTCAGTGGAGACGAGAGCGGGCTGTTTGGAACATTTGGCTGGCCGACTGCTATATAAATAGCAGTAAGAGGGATATGTTTTGTCCTTTTTTATCAATATGGGTAAGCATTGGAATTGTATGCATAGGTATTGGCTGTCTGCTGACTTAGGTGCATTATTGGCATGGTGTAGAGTTGTATATATATGATGGTGGTACTCAGGGTACTTGTACATGTGTTTGTGGTAGCCTCTATATGAGTTGGGTCTTTTATTAGGTGGACTCTCTATTTGTACCAATTCACGTTTCACATGTATTGTAGACTGTCATGTGCGACAATGGTAACCACACCAACCACCACAATCATGATGGTGACGTGCGCAGTGAGGTGTAGATTCGAAGTGGCGACCTTTGTCGCGAGTATTGACCTTTGTGGCTACTCGTGACTTCATTATGATCACGTGCTATGTGTAAATAAGATGCTTTCAGGTCCCTGAAACTTTTATGCTGGAGGGGCCCCTTTGTATTTGGTGCTTTTGCATAAACTAATTCTGGCAAAAATTGGGGGTCTGTAAATGTTTAGGGCCTCTGGCTGCAGTTCTCCCCTTCCTCTATAATTAGTCTGTCACTGAATGTGAGGCTATGTGTACTGAGCAGGTACTTACTATGTTCATTTTAATGCAATCAAATGGTTGGTGGGAAGTTAGTGTAAAACAGTGTATTTCACATTCACTTAAATATCAGAGTTTTGTAGCCTCCCTATAGCAGCAGCAGCATTGTGACGTCAGTTACAGCTGTTCAGGGAAATAACAGCCATTAAAATGATGTATGTCACCATATACATATTGCTTAAAGTGGGATGCTATATCTTCATTGCCCATAATGGTAACGGGTGGGGCCATTGTCATGGTTTTAATCGGCTCTTCTGAACACCTGTGTATTACAAACAATGTACATGTACATAAATGGAGTGTTATTCCTAACTCTGTGCATATCATGATGATTTTACCGTTATTGGTTTAGATAGATTTCATTGATACCATTTATGTAAATAGTATGTTAGACATAAAAACACTACAGCTACTGTTAAACTAGACGCACAATAAAAACAGGGCCGTAGCCAGGATTGCAAAAGATGGAAAGAAAAGTATGTTAATCAAGAATGCAGTCAAACTACATAGGCCCACAGCTTTTCTAGGGGGGTTGGGGGGTATGCTCCCACATGAGAATTCTGGAATTCAGACCTTTTTATACCATCTGAGGCTATTTCTCTGACGATAGAATGACCTGAAAACAAATATTGAAGCTCGGTTTCATTCAGGGATTGATCTAAAAACAAAAAACAATCCCCTCCCCCCAAACTCATATGGCCATGCCAATTTTATATTTTCCGTATCAAACACGTGTTGTTAAGGTCAATCTCAGTCATATACATATATCCTATTATATAATAGGTTATGCATCTAGATACAAAGCTTCTTCAGTATATATTAGCTGCAATTGCATACACAAGTGTGATTGGAACACATTAATGCGACTGTTTTAAGCACCATTACGATCTCCATACATCTGGCTATCAGCCGAGTAAGGCTGACATGTGGCACTATTTGGGAGACATATCATGATGGAGAGAGGGTATTTTGATGTAATAACAGCAGCTTTATGGCATGTAGTTATTGCCTTATAGATACACGGCCAGGATCTATTACATCAGAAGTCTAAATGGGAAAGTGATATACAGTGGAGCCTCTCAGTCGGGTTTTAAGCACTCAGGGGACAGACCTCCAGTGGTCTCATAGAGAAGTGGTCTTTTATGGAGGTTCAGTTGGATGTCTGTGTTAAGAGTTTGAACTGAGAACAATCTTCTTATTCAAAATGTGGTGTTATCATAGTAATCAAAGTAGTGATCTGAATTGGACGTTATACTGTAATTCTAAAGAGACCATGTTGCTGGTCCATTATGATAAGCTATTTGACCTCTTGGGATCCAGAACCTCGACTACAGCACACTCAAATAACCCCAGCAGCAATAGCATAAACTAAGGCAAGTAGCAAGTGTGTACTCTTTACAAATACGTGTTAGAACAAGTCGATATTAAGACACCACGGGGCGCGGACTTCAATTAGTGATCTTACTAGAGGGTTCTCGTGAGTGGAGAGTTGATCTCAATTGGAGGTTCTACTGTTTATATTGGCAAGTCTATCTCAAACCATTGTCTACATTCTCTCACACACACCTTTCTACCACAAATCATATACAGTAGAACTTTCAATTGAGGCCACCTCTATAATACGACACTTTTTTAAGTCTCAAACCTTCATAAAGCTACCAAAATGAACCTCTGTATAGAGCACACCTCATTTATTAAGACCACCTAACACTGGTCTCAAAAGTGGTCTTAATAGATACGTTCTACTGGATCTCTTAATACAGCTTCGGACATATAGATTTATCCGTGTTCTGGCATAGCACAAAGAGCCTATGATTGGACTTATCTCACCAGGCCCCATTGACACCCCTAGGACAGACACAGCAGCTACTGAGCACTCCCCGCAGACGCTGTATTATGCCAGTGGTGCTTACTAATTAGCCACTTGATTTGTTTACTTTGATTTATGCGGGAATCAATGGTGGTGGTGCTGAGAAGACTACAGTCACTGAGGAGATTTACCAGGAATAATATAGATATATTCACGTACTTAGGGAATTTAGAATTGCATGATATATTGTAGTGGTAATAGATCCAGGGTTGCTTCCATAGTCTTGTGTGACTATTGATTTGCCTTGCTTATTGAACTTATTTCCCAAAGGTTGAGTATGGAACCTAAACCTGGATTACTGCCTAGCATAAGGGCTATATAAATGTTGGGGTGATATGCATGATGCCAACCTCTCTAAATTACATGTGGACTGCTTCGAGGGAAACGGACAGTGTTTAAACACATCATGCAGGTTGTTAACATAGGGCAGATTTTGACGATATGAACAATACTTTTATGGAGTCAACACAGTTTGAATGTTTGTGGGTGCTGATTGCGTACTTTTGCGTTTAGTGGACAGTTTGGGGTGAACATTATAGCGTCCATGCCGACGTAATGCAGTTGTCCTTAAACGATGCATTGTCTTTATACATGCTATATAAGAGGTGATGCAAGAGAAGTAAAACGTTTCCATGTAAGAGAGGTGTTCCTTATTGGGAGGTGTCCATATGAACTGTCTTAATACTCGGTGCTATTGCAGCATTTATCGGAGTGAACAGGCCCGTAGGAAGCAAAATGAGATTCGTAAGGCCATTTGAAACAAATACACAGAAATGAGCAAATTGTATGCAAATTTGTTTGGACTATTGTTGATTTGCTTGTCAAATTGATTAAAACAATTGTCTTCAGGTAATTCCCCAAAAGATATTCGCAAGGGGCATAATCAAGCCCGTATATTCAAAGCATTATAAATGTAAAATTACGCTCACAAATTTAGCAAAAGTAGATTCGCACCAATCAGATGTGACAGTTTCATACAATTGGGACACTTTCTGAAAGTGATCAGTAGGTTTTGCTTTTTAATGTGTTTACATATTCTGCAACACAGGAAAGATAACGGCAGGAACAAAAACACATGCCCGCTAAATGGAAAATGTCTCACAAAATGTATGATATACTAAGCGAAAATAACCTCTCCAAACCAACCAACTGAAACTTACATTGGTCTAACAGAAAAATTCCTTTAAATCAAGATATGCAAATCACAAACAATCTTTCGAAAAAGAATCGCGGGAAAACTCTACAGAACTAAGTAAATACACATAGAAACTGTAACTAAAAAGCCCTAATTTATAGCATAGCCTTGAAAATAATTGGAAACTCCAAACAATATACATGTAATAGCAAAAAAAAAAACACACACACAAAAACAGGTGCAATGTTTTAATTTTTTAAACATTTTATTATACAGCATAGTAAAATGTCAATGGTAGGTGTATTACTATATATTCTTATTTCCTGAATTTGAAAATCATAATGCAATAAAAATATAAATCAAGAGTATTTATAGTGCATGTAGGTAGCATCATTATAAGAACAGTGCAGTAATGAACAACATAAACCGTCTCATTTCCTTCTATCTTTTTGCACCAAATTCTAATGTTCGCCGGGGTCATCTGTTAATAAGATTGCTATTTATAATGTCAAAGTTAATTTTAATAAGTTTTCAGATTTAGGTTGGGCACACACACGCAAGAGATGTAGAGTTTCACAATTGCTTGTAAATCATAGGGTTTGTAGCTTTAATGTTTTGTTGTGGCAATCTATTTTCAACCTATATACTAGATTGGAAGAATGTAATAATATTCTAGTCAAGTTTCTTTTAATTGACTCTGTCTACTTCTATTTCAAATATTAATATCATTACATTGTTTTGATATTGGAATAACCAATCATACAATTTAATCAAATAGCTTTTAGCACACACCATATTTAATAAATTACTATTTCATGTCCTGTATGGAGAACACTCCCTTACATATGAATCTATTGAAGTATATACATCCTGAACAAGCCCATCATATTCATTATGCCCCTCTACACCCAGGCCGACAGCTTGACCTGTTTGAACACCTCGTGTGCCACCTTGGCCGTAAACAGCACTTACAGGCTGAGGCGGGTTATGACACCCTGGAGATGGCAAAACTGAAACTAATGCTCACTGCCAAGTGGCCTTCTGCTTCCGTATCTGCTATAGCCTGGTATGTATGAGTCGTTCTCTTATGCAAATGCATCCACGTTCTTTATGTCTTGTGTCATATGCTGGTTCATACATATCTTATCAATAAGTGCAGTGCAGAAGCACCCAACATTACGGTCACCTCTATTTAGACACCACCTGTATAATAAGACCACGTTTCACAATCCCAAACCTTCATAAAGCTACCAAAATGAACTTCTGTATAGAGACCACCTCTATTGAGACTACCTATCACTGGTCCCAATGGTGGTCCTAATAGAGAGGTTCTACTGTATATGCTGGTTCATACTCATCAATAAGTGTAGTACAGTAGAACCTCCCGATTATGGGCTCCTCTATTTAAACACCACCTCTATAATCAGACCATTCACTGTCACAAGCCTTCATAAAGAGACCATTGCCTACCTCTTTAAATGGACCACCTCTATAATGAGACCACTGGTCTTCATAGAGAGGTTCTACTGTGTTGTTTGATGTGTGTTTTATTGGCGTTTGTGGTCTAAATGGCGACAGCAGCCACTGAATGATAGATGATGTAGGATGATTACTGAGAACAGCAACAGCGTATGTGTGACAAGCATGTAATTGCGCAGTTGGTTAAGGATTCATGATGCAGTTGTCTTTATGAAACACATAATAAGGAGTCTGCAGATGATACAAAGCAGCGGCAAGGACCCCAATAAGGTGTATATGTTTGGCGGATGCAGTATACATGCACCACTCATCTTTGGTTACTGCCAACTGGGGTAAAAGAAAAGTAATACTGATTAGGGATAAATGAGTGAGTTGAGTAAACTGTAGAACCTGAAATCACGACCACCTCTATTGAGAGCATCTCTAAAATAAACTGCTCGCCATTCCAAACCTCTGTGGAGAGACTAGAAAGAATCAGGTATTGAACTTCCATGGATAGACCACCTCTCTATTGAGACCACTTGAGGCCAATCCCAGTGGTGCTGATCATAGAGAGGTTCTATCATTACTCACAATACACACTTGGGGTTGTTGGTCCCTATGCATGCTGTAGCATATACAAGGGAAGAACCAGAGCAAAAGTCTCGACGCTCAGCTAGTGACAGATGGAGATTAGACTAATCTGCTGATGCATCAGCCTCGTTTTCCGTTTAATGAAACGTTTCTCAGAAGAGCACAAGTGTTCCCCGTCCAGCAAGTCACATAGCTCACCCGGCCCACTCGGCTTCCAAGGAAATAGCAGAGTATAAAACTTGATGTGGGGCACTAACAGGGATTTATGTGATTTGCTTGAAATAATATGTGTAATTTGCTTCACTCTGTGGCTGCCACAAGTTATTGGAGCGGGAGATGTGTTTTTTCCCAGCAGTTGACATGGTAGCGGAGATTGAGCACAGTGTAGTGATTCTGATTGCTCATGAGTGATGTAATTTGGGTGTGTGGGGGTGGGGGGGTGTTACAAGGGGTCAAGAAATCGCACATTCATAATTTGTATGGCCTTATTTTCCCACATCCCTAGATTTTATTTTACCTTTTTACTCACATCCTTCTTTTTGGCACTTTCTTGAAATCCCACATTCCTAATTGTTTGGCCTTATTTCCCACATCCCACCTCATTATACCCCACCCCACCCAGTAATGGGTGTACAGTAGAATCTCACATTAGGACCACCTCTATAATAAGAACATTTCCCCAGGTCCCATACGCCAGCTGAAACCTCCATAAATAGAATCCGACCCCCACGTCTCAATTGATAGTGAGACCCCTTGCATGGACTTGATCTAGAAAGGTTCTATTGTGTACATACATGTGTCAATGTGAACTACAATAGTTGGTCACCAACCTGACCCAACTGAAAACTCTGTCTTTCTAACAGTGGGTGATATGTCTTATATTTTCAATTAATCATAATATTAGAGCAAACATCTATTGCGACATTCTGTAATGGCAATTAATGTAATTATCCAGCACACCCACTTAACCACGTCAATAACATAAAACATACCTGTCTGGCCTTAACTCGGGTATAGAACTACTAAATGATTAATCCAATGCACATTAGTTGGTTAGCTCTTCTTACGAGGAAAAATAATTTCCGCAGACTATAAGGTTATTATAAGGCATGACATAATTTTTTCGTGATCTACATAGCTTATTCGCCATCAAATTAATTGCCATGGCAAAATCTCTGATTTGAAACCACCTCTATAAAATAATATAAATTTGTAGTTTTGTAAGTTAATTGATTCTTGATGAGGCCATCCAATCTAAATGGCGAAAATATTTGAAAATTAATTCTAAATTAAATTCTAAATTAAATGAAATATATAGTGAATAATAAATAAATAAAAAAAAGATTTAACAAAGGTGGAATGAGACAAATAGAGACATATAAAAAGACCACATCTGTAATAAGAACATTTCTTGAGTTCCCATACCTTTACGTAAAAAAAGTTCAACTGTAGCCTCCATTAATAGACCACCTCTCTACTGAGACCACTTGAAGCCAGCCCCATTGATGGTCTAAATAGAGAGGTTCCACTGTACAATAATCTAATTCAAAATTGTCTCTTATTTTTCATCATAAAACCTTTACTATATGTTTTGTGTTTGTCTATAATCAGCATATATACGTCGACTCCAACTTCTTACTGATTTTTTAGGCAAAGCATTTGAATGAGCTTTCTCTTATTAAGTCTGAGTTGAATCTCCGAGCGGGCGGTGCAAACGGTTTAGCCCTCACGGAATGTGGGACTTAGACCACAATCCTTGGCTAAATGGCAATATACTAATGGCAGAACAGTACAGGCCACAGTCAGTACATTTGCCCAGTGATAGACCAGTAGTTAGCATCTCTATGGCAAGAGCAGGGCAATTGATGGAATAAGTGAGTGTTGAATCCTGATTTCAGTAGCAGCATTTTTAACTGTATTGCAGTTTATCAGCTATAGACACAGTGCTGGAACCATAAAGATCATGCTGCTTTACCGAAAATAATCCACAGTGTCTATTTATCTTTCTCAATCATTGTAGAGACCAATTGCAGCCAACAAAATATCATGCTGCACACCCTATATATGCGACCACTACATCTCTTCAACCTTACAAATCCACAGAAATACATGCTATTGACTACATGCTAGAAATCAGAGCAGAATGCACCATATACCTGTATTTTAACAACCTCGTCTGCTGGCCTCAAAATGGTCTCAATAGAGAGGTGATCTCCTGATGGAGCCTTTCATTGGTCTGTTTATTTAAAAAAGCAAAACAAAACACACACACACACACATCTCATCATAGAGGTGATCGTAATAAGAGTTCCTACTGTACAGTAGAACCTCTCTATTAGCACCACCATTGGCACTGGTGTTGGTTGGACTCAATAGAGAAGTGGTCTCTATACAGAGAGGATAATTCTGGTAGCTTTATGAAAAGTTTGGAACCGTGAAACGTGGTCTTATTGTAGAGGCGGTCTCCATGGAGAGGTGGTCTTAATCAAAGGTTCCACTGTATAATACAACCATAATGTCCTCTCAGCAAGGGTGTTCCCTACAGACCATCCATTGAGCACCCAACAGGACCTCTCAGCAGAGAATATTTATTGAGCACAATTGTATAAGAAAAGCCATAAAGCCTGCTGGAGACATGTATAATGTATGGGGCGGGCGGAGACGGACGCCAAGTGGTTTATTGCCATCATCGCACATAATCGGCAGATGGCGTGTCGTAAATCTGCGCTGGACTAATGCCATATGAGATGTGACAGCCGCCGCGGCGGCAGCGGGGGATGTGTGGATGTGTGGGTGAGAGGTTGACATGTGTGAGGGCAGCGTACGAGGCGTGTAATATGCGTGTGGATGGTGGTGGTGTGGTGGTGGTTGAGGGGGGGGTATGAGGGGTCAAGAAAATCCATCCCTATATTTTGGCCTTGTTTCCCCATATATTCCTAGATTTTGGCCTTTTTCCCACATCCCACAAATTATAGGCATTTTTCCCCACATCCCACTTCCTTGAAATCCCAAAATCCGTTTTATTGGCATTTGTTCCCATATCAAGGCTCACTTATTTTGGCGCCATCCCATTATAAATCCCATTTAAACTTTATAAAACGCCCCCGATTTCCCACCAAAACCTTCATTTTTGTTGGGTTTCTGGCAGTATGTCAACCATAAAACCCCATTAAATCCCCTTAAGTATGACCACCCCCTTTCCAAAAAACCTGGACCTGCTAAATAGTGATAATAAAATGATTTTGCTAAACCCCAATCCTGATCGTGTGCTGGGATTACACGGGTCACGTGACGTTAGCTCCTGCTCTGGGTTGTTTGTGGCGAGTGGACGCGGCAGACAATCCATTTCTGCACACAAGCCAGCTTCATATAGTGCAAAATGAGGGTGTCGTAGTGCAAATATGTAATAACTTGACTTTGTCGATAACTTGAGCATGGAATAATTTCCTGACAGGTTATTTCACACCATTGCCTATTAGCCACTGCGATAACCAGATAACTAGAATCTTTAAATTAAGTTTGAGTAATTCGTGTCTACTAGTCTTATTTCTTGCTTAGTTTCTAAAAACGTAATGTATCATTCCCACTTCCTCCAATAAAAACATTTGATGATCGATATGCGTCGATATGTTTCGATTTCACACCACATTATAACAAGGTTTGCATTGCACAAATCTAAAAAATCATGGTTGACACAAGAATGCTAGGTCGTAATAATCCTATACCTCTATTAAACGCCTACTTGTGATAAACGCCTCCCCCTCAAATAGAAGTATGCCAATAGCCGCCTGGCCGTTAATAGAAGATTTACGGTAATCTCCCTCCTTCCCGCCCACCTTCCATGTGCACGTCCACAATTCAAACCTTCAAGAGAACTGTCCACGTATGCCATTCGGTGCACCCAGATCTATGGGACGCATCCTCTGCACTTCTTCAGCTATCGATTCGCATGTGAAAGTAAATGTCACGTTGCCGAACGGGCGGATTCTGAACGCAAATGCTATTTGGATGGCAAATAAGAAGGCTTATTTGTAACTTACTTCATCTGCGCCGTTTCAGTTTCAGAGTTTGGGTCAGGTTGACAATAAATGACAAATTTTGTATATTTTGGGGTTTTGCACACACTGATATACGGTGTGCTGGTAGATCCAGGTTTTTGGAAAAGGGAGGAGGGGCGCTTTTAATGGATTTCTTGGGTTTTGTGTGGATTATCGATGGCGGACATACCAAAAACACTACGAAGATGAAGTATTTTGGTGGCAAGGTAGGGGGTGGGGGCGCACACATGTGCCCCCCCCCACACACACGGATCTGCTTATGCGGAGACTCGAAACTACAACCTCTGCATTCATACAATGACTGTACACGCGCTGGCATTCAGGAAGTCGGATGTATACGTTGATTGATGTAATGGAAGTAATGGTTAATAGTTAACCAACCGTGAGTGGCTAAACCAAACACTGTGACATTGTTGGGGCTCTGAAGAAATATCAAATAAGGTCAAATTTACGTAAATGGATGCCTGATTAATCCTTACTGAGTTTAGGCAAATCATATTTTTGTCTTTAGAGTACGCTATCCAAAAGTAGGGACCAATGATTAAGCGGCTAGTGAAAGAGGGACGAAATTACGCCAGAGTGGCAAGCCACGTGTATTGGTGCAGGGTGGAGGCAATTTGCATTTACTCATAAATATATAACATACGCAATATTATACACAAATAATTTGATCGGCATGTAGCATTTATGTTTAGAGTCAGGCTATAATGTCTAAATTGCATCAACCTAAACTTCCGTAATCATAAATATGCTGTATTATATTATATTCTGTGATGAAGAACAAATGCTCCTCTGAGTATGCTCGTGGAGCCGTGAAATGAAACTTAAACCAATGAAATCACAAAGCAATGTAAAGCAGCCTCGGGGCCCATATAATACAGAGCTGTTGAATATAACAATTGAAGAAATATACCATGTTTAGTAGTGGTAAATCTGTTAATTCACTGTCCGAATTTGTGCACGCTCTGGGAATATTGCACAAATTCGGGCAGTGAATTTACAGATATATTACTAATAAACATAGTATAACATAGTATAATTCTTCATTACCTAACATATCACTTTAGAATGGTGTAATATAAAATACATGCTCTGCGTGCTATACATATAAGCTCACACATTGATATTACTGCCAGAGAAGCCTTCCCTATATGTAACACTACTGGCCTATTTCAGCTTAACAGTCTGCTGTAAATTAATAGGCAATAACGTGTCATGATCCATCACTTAGCGCGTCTGTACTTACACCTCGGGACATTGTGGCTCAAATACAGCACGTACAGAAGGAACTCTCTGTTTGTTACATGAAACGTAGAACATCTCTATTAGGCTGACCACCTTTAGTTAGGTGGTCTCAATAGAAAGGTGGTCTCTTTATGGAGATTCGTTTTGTTAGCTTTATGAAGGTTTGAAACCGTGAAAAAGTGGTCTTATTATAGAGGTGGTCTTAATTGGAGGTTCTACTGAAACTACAGCGCGAATGTAATCATTGTGTTGATGCAAGTTTCTCTCACGTTTGCTGAAAATACTCGATTTTGATTGGCCGAGAGGTGGAGTGGAAAATTCGATATCGTAAACTACAACGTTCAAGACCTAAAATGATAACTAAACACGAGAGACCCCCACTCGTATAGTAACCTATCATATATGAATGGCCAGTAAACTGGACATTCAAAGTACCATCTTCTGCAGAACCTCTTCAGTAAGACCACCTCTATATATAGTCAAGAAATCTCCATAGGGAGGGGGTCTTTCATGAAGGTTTTCTTGTTTTATGACGTTTTTGGACTGTCAGGAATGAACTATAAAGCATAGGGTGATTTTAACATAGAGGTGGTCTTAATTGGATGCATTACTGTGCAATTCAATCTTTTAGATTGCGAATAATTAATCTATTCTATTCTATATTCTATTTGATCATCGTGTGGTTTTGCCACGCACACATTAACAATGTATAATACTAGGTATCAATGACATCATAGTCTTTTTTTTCTTTGCAAAATGTATACGTATATGTCTAAGCAGACTAACGTGGGAGGCATTTTGTAAAGCCATCGCCAGAGATCACTATCACATCTATCATTGATACTTACATGGTGGTTATGTATAAATATTCCATAAGTGTTCAATTAGCCGCTTAGTGGACTGCCCACGTACAACACTTACCATAAACACTATAAATACAATTTTGTTATGAGGGTCTGGCAAGAAGGATCATCGACAAGCATGTACTGTACTTATTTCATGAAATGTAGGCATACTTGAGTATATGTCTTAGTTTGATGGGGATTCATTTATCCTGGATCTGATAGAAAACCATATACATCTGATCTGATAGAAAATCATATACAATTATACATGTTTAAACAGGATAATAGTCCAATTATTTACCCTGAGCACTCACCAGGAACTCCTGTCTAGATCACAAGGCAATATTCATAGTTGGTTGTGGATGAGGAGGGGTAAAAACATCATATGACTAAAACTTATAGTTCTCTATGCATCGCTAATACTAATGTACACATAGTGTTCAAGCGTTAAAGAAGCTAACGTTGGAGCTCTCACCGTTCGTCCTACGTATATATGTAAAGCTCATAGTTCAAGAGTGGACAGATTTAGCCTCGTCCGACACAAGCAGACGCGTTGCCGGGATGTGATGTATCGTCTGCCGCGTGCAGTAAATCTGCAGAGTGGTGCTGTTAGGGGGCCGCCGCCGCCACCGCCACCCCACACGCCCACACCGCCGGCTCCTACTGACATGGCGAGAACAATACTGCAGTAGACCCTCGCTGATGTTATACAGTAGAAGCTCTCTATTAGGACCACATTTTTGTCCAGAGTAAGGTGATCTCAATAGAGAAGTGGTCTCTATACATAGGCTCATTTTGGTAGCTTTATGAAAGGTTTGGGAGTTTGAAAAGTGGTCCTATTATAGAGGTGGTCTCATTGAGATGTTCCACTGTAATTGTACAGTTTTAAGACCACTCGTGGGACAGACTTAAAGTGGTTTCAATTGAGAGGTGGTCTTTATATGGGATGTTCCCATATGGGATGTTCCCATTGCGATAATTTTGAAGGATTAGAACCGAGAAATGCCATACAGTGTCCCCAAACTGTCTGTTTGCTTGCAGCATTTCATACAGTAAGTGGGCCAGCGTGTTGAATCTTCTCATTACATCTACATTATGTACAGCAGAATGCACATTATGATATATGCGCGTTCTGCAATTATTAGATTATCTACTATTCATCTCCTTTCAAAAACATGTATTATACAAACAATACAGTGCTTCAAGCTACCTAGCTAATTTCCATGCTCATAATGCCAGCTCACACTGGCCTAGATAGGGACAGATAATAATCTTGCAACACAGTACAACCTACAATTAGAACAACCTCTGTATGGAGACCACCTTCATAATTAAGACCATTTATTTCTGCCCATGCCTTAATATAAAGGCCAACGAGAACCTCTACAAAAGTCCACCTCTCCATTGGCAACTCACATAAGGTTATCCCTATGGTGGTCCTTTAATAGAGGTTCCACTGTATTAGGATAGTATCTTCTTTCTTTCAACATATACAAAACAATACTCAAGCTTTCCATTCTACTCAAAATGACAACTCACACTGGGATGGAGAAAGATAATAATGTCTTGAAACACCTATTTCCCCACTGCCCCATATGTGCAGCCGTGTACGTCTCCTCAATTCATTTCTGGCCTAAATTGGACATTGTCCAGGGACACACTGCGTAAATAGAATGATCCCAGCAGCGGAGATGTAGCCTTTGGCACGACTTAGACGTGTGTGTATATATTGAGACTACTTGTTATCAACAGAATTGTGTGAGTAGACAGTAAAATTGAAACCACCTCTTTACAACAATAAACTTTATAATACATAGGCAGGCCTAGGGGGCGGGCCCCTCGCTTTCACCACCTAAATACCCTCTGTTGGGTTGTTTTTTGGCATACATGTAGGACATCATTGTATGTTATAAACCCATGAGATCCCTTAGGTCACCCTCCTTTTTCTGAAAACCTGGATCTCCCACTTCTCTTCCCCTCCACACAAAAGCCTTCACAAAGAAACCACAAAGAACATTCGTGAATTTAAGAGACCACTTGTCAATAGAAACTACTCAAGGGCTGTGCCTTTGGTGGTCTTATTCAAAGAGGATGTACTCAAAGATCTACTGTACACACTTCCGCATGTATAGAGCTTTAAATTGAGTTAGCCATCACAACTCATATAGTTTATGATATGGTTTTCTTTCCCCAAATGACCTAGATAGTGTTTTGTCCCCAGATTACTGTCGCACAAAAAGTCACCCTACGGGGAGTTTAATAAGACTATGAAATAAAACACTCATCTTCACAAATGCTGTCCACTCCTCATTAATTCATCATGCTATTCTCAGACAGACAGTGTGTCATGGTTTCCTCACGTTTTAAGTAACAATCTGTTTAATATATGAATGTTATCAAATTTTCGTCGATCTGCTACTCTCACACCCACCAGCATTTTGCGGGCAAACAACCAGTTTTGAGCACCTCAAACACTATAGCCTTTTGAAAATATAGGTCCCTGAAAAAATCCCCACGCGAGGGGAGTGGTAATTGGGCGGCGCGTCGTCAATTAAACTCAGCCCCACTGCCCTGAAACTAAGCCATGCTCAAATACCCCCAGCACCGCAGTACAAATTCAGAAGTCAATGCCCCATTGTGTCCCATAACAAGAACTCCAGTGCTAACACCTCGACAACAATAATAAGCACGTGGTCGGACGCTTAAGTACACTAATCCCAGCACGATTATGCGCCATCCGGACAGTCCATAAATTGGCCATGTCAGTCACACGCCGGCTGATTCCCCGCGGGAGACGCCGTAATTGTGCACAAGCGCCCGGATAGATTGAATCAGAGGCCGGCTGATGCTGCTGTAGTCTACAACACAGTCACGTCGGTGGTGTAAACTGACCACTTCTAATGGTGTAAACTGACCACTTCTAGTGGTGTAAACTGACCACTTCAAGTGGTGTAAACTGACCACCTCCACTGGTGTAAACTGACCACCTCCACTGGTGTAAACTGACCACTTCAACTGGTGTAAACTGACCACTTCTAATGGTGTAAACTGACCACCTTCTACTGGTGTAAACTGACCACCTCCACTGGTGTAAACTGACCACCTCCAGTGGTGTAAACTGACCACTTCAACTGGTGCAAACTGACCACCTCCACTGGTGTAAACTGACCACCTCCACTGGTGTAAACAGACCACCTCCACTGAGCTTGAAATTAATGGGTGAAAGTACCAGTACACAAGGATATTATTACACAACACTAGTTGGTGGATGAAAGAAAAAAACAGATTCGTCTATTAGTGTCAATTGTTAGAGGTACAACGACCTGCAAATCATCACAGTGGTAAATGTTCTACATGGACAAAGGCATCTTGTGAGATGAACAGAGTGTCCAATGAATAAACGTCACACACACACACAGGCAAACAAACACACACACACACACCCATCCCACCACGTATCCCACACCCTAGTACTGGTCAACTCTGCATCACCACCAAGGTCATTGGGCATGACAGATCCTCCCTCTACCCCCACCCCCACCCTCGCCTCCCACCCTCTCCTCTCCCCACCACAAAGGCACCACCAATTCCATGATTGGCCACGGGGAGCGATCACACGTTTCACCGTTATTGCTGCTTACACACTGCGAGTTTTTTCCTTGAAAGTCACGGACACGCAGCTGTGTGGGGAATACTCGGGCATTGTGTAGGCTGCTTATAGTGTGTATGGTAGAGAGTTGGTGGAAACCAATGTGAATGCCATGTTTACGGCTGTGTCCACTGGTTTCTAATTTGGCTATGTTCAATATGCAACAGTTTAAGAATAGGAAAAGTAGATAGTTTTACAAAACTGACCCTTGTTGTAATAGACTTATCAAGCTGCCATTGCTCTATTTGTGATGCTGGTACTGTGTCATCTTACGTTACCAACCGTCACATAACGTACCGTTATAGCAAGCTATAAACCAATAGACCATCATATTCACTTTGCCTGCCATTTATGGTGCGGGGAAAAATTCTCATTAGTGCTCAGTGCTCAGCTTTTTGTAAAGGGGTTCGGTTTTTCAGCTCTTGGGCTATCATCCAGGAGGTAACATTTCATATCTGAACTTATAGGAAGATTGTCTTGGTCTTCCTATCCTATTTATCTGTGTTTTGATGGTCTATCTCAGTTCCTGTTTAGCTGGTGTCTCCTCATGTAGTCTACAGACATGTTCCAATCATTTCCATCCTGCTCTTTTCAATCATCTCTGGCCACGGCTTTTCTTTTACAAGTTTACATAGATTGTACCAACCTCCAATTAAAACACCTCTCTATTGGGACGACCTCTATGATGAAACAACTTTTCAGGGTCCCAAACGCACGCACATAAATCTTCAAAGATGAATCTACGTATAGAGACCACCTCTCTATTAAGACCACCTCTATAATGAGACCACTTTTCACGGTCCCAAACCTTCGTAAAGCTACCGCAATGAACCTCTGTATAGAGACCACCTCTCTATTAAGACCACCCAACACTGGTCCCAAAAGGTGGTCATAATACAGAGGTCCTACTGTATTCAGAAGTTCCAAGCACATGTTTAAGAAACTGGTCTCATTAGCCATCACCACCACCGTAGTCCTGGCTCCACAATGCCACTCCGCCATCACCATCAGCGCTCTGTTTACCACACAATGCCCATTGCCGGGGAAAAAGAGGCCGATTGGCGCCTTTACGAGAGCAATTTGTATAATGGCTTGTCTCGCCATACACATTCGGTCAGCTCTACTATATAAAGAGACCATTTGCGGCAGGTCTTGGGCTGGCATTGACCGTACAGTAGAAACCATTTTATGGAGCTTGAATTTGGAAAGACTCCATAAGGATTATCAGATAGATATGTGAACTTGAACTGATAAGGGTTGTTACTGGCAGATCCAGGTTTTGGTGTTTAAGGAATGTGAGTGGTTTTGTATCGGTGATGGATAGTGGACATGCCAAAAAAACATGAAAATGAAATGCTTTAGTGGGAAAGGGGACAGTGAGAGCCCCCCCCCCCCAACACCCCCGCTGGCCCCTGATCTGTCAATGATTGTCTTGATAAAACCATCGCAAAGCTCAAGTACTGTAAAACCTCCAATTAAGAACCCCTGTCTATTGAGACCACCTCTATAATAAGACAACTTTTCACGGTCCCAAACCCTCATAAAGCTACCAAAATGAACCTCTGTATAGAGACCACCTCTCTATTGAGACCACCTAACACTGGTCCCAAAGGTGGGCCTATTAGAGAAGTTCTGCTGTATCTTGAAATGAGCAGCGTAAAGCTGTGTGGGTTGCACTGTACGCTGCACCAGGATGGCCCATCATTGTTTGTGTGCTGGCTTTTTCATGGTCTGTGAGATGCACCTGGGTACCTCGTGGCTTGTGTTGTTAGTGGTTCTGATGGGGTACGTGACGCATACACGTTATAGCAGAAACGCATTATTTGAATATTGCTTATATAGAATTTCTTATTTATATATAGAAGTTAGTTTCATTTCCATTGTGGTGATCCAAAACTCGAACGGTAACAGTAAATACAGTAATATACAGTTTATAAATTGCAATATTATCATTGCCTATCGCACTGTTAGATTTTTATGGAGGTTTGAATATAGATAAATTGCAATTAATTATATGTTAATGGCACTAATGACCGCAACAAATGTATTAGTCAGAGCTTCTGTGGTTAATGTGTCATGTGGTCATTTAAAATCATAGATCAGGATATCCATGTATCACCATAAAACATAATCAATATATCTAAATGTTTCACATGAAGCAATGGGATGGTGTACATGTGCAGGTATCATTTTTGTTGATGTGGAAAACGGGGGGAGGGGGGATAAAATGTGGAATGCGGAGGGAAATGCCAAAAAAGAAGGTGGTAAAAGACAAAAAGGAAGGTGGTAACCGCCAGAAAGGGAGGATGGTAAAAGGTCAAAACGGAAGGTGGTAAAAGCCAAGAAAAGGATGGTGGTACAAAGGACAAAAAGGGAATGTGGGATTTCTTGATGTTTTATAACCCTTACTCAGCCACTAGACTATTGCCGGTAAACACTTGTGATGTGGGGTTATTCAGGTCATCTTTATATAATGTGGCCGTACGCATGTTAGTCTTTGGTTGTGCATAATTTGTCTGTAACATCAATGTATAATATTATCAAAGTATAATTTACCATTGATGTATAATAAATGCCTCTGTTAATCATACTTTGGTGCTACGTTCACTACAATACCATTGATTACTTTGCTGTTGTGTGTGTATGTGTGTGTTCGTGTTTTAACCCTCGACTGATTACAAAAAAATGCCATTGTATTTACATACAGCTGTGAAATTTCTAGTTCAATTGGCGCATGCCTGCCCATACATGTGGTGCCATCTGACAGTTGTAACTACATTTATCGATGTTTTATTGACCCTTTTCCACACACATGTTGCGTGTTGATGTAATTTAAGACCGCTCATCCATCAAAGATAAGTGCACAACGGTATGTGTATGTATGTACCATTTGTTTGGCAGTATGGTGACATTCAAAAGTCTACACATTTAAATTCATAGCACAATAACTTGGGTGGTGTTATTTCTAGTCTTTCATGTATTTGATACATTGTACGTAAAAAAGGTAACTCCGACGAGAACGTAATACTTAACCAGGGTGGAAACGTAAAATGTAACCTTGAAGGAATGTAATATGTAACCATTAACCATTACATAAATATAATATGTAACCGATGAGAGACCGTAAAACGTAACCACTATGGGCACATAATACATAACTGGAGTTGAAACGTAAAACATAACCACTGCAAGCACATAAAATGTAACCTCAACTGAGACAAAAGGGCGGTAACATAAAATGTAACTGATACATAAACCGAAATCATCACATCAACAAGTACGCAACTTGTAACTGGGGAGAAAACATAAAATGTAACCGGGGCATAAACGTAAAACGCAACATTCAAGTAACCTGTTTGGGAACATAAAACGTAACTGTAACATGAAAAAAAACATGAATAAAGAACACGCACACAAAAATGTGTCATGATCGCTATCTATTTATATTTCTTTTTGTATACAAATAAACATACAAAGAGCTTGTTTTCGGTAACTTCAACACTCACCTGTCAGAACGCTAACCATCGCGGCCAGCAGCACCAAAGGTCCTGATCCTGGTGCCATTATGCTCTATCCGAAATCCAGTTTGCTCCCAATCCAGACAGCTCGCGCACAATCCCAGGCGGGGTCCTACTGTTGTTATCACACGAGCAATTCAGTTACAACGTCTGTCCACTCGATTGTGATCAAATATTGATCAAATCATGCGCTGCGTGTCACAGACCGATTGGACATGGCTGACCTGGGAAAAGGGTACCAACAGATGTGGTATTCTGGGTGTGATGATTGTGTTAGAGTCCACTTTGAAATGTCAATGCTGGTAGCAGTATCTGCTAATGCTTTAGACTTTATGACATAGGCTATATCCCATGTAAGTTTGTACTTTTTTGTGGTGATTCAGCTTCCAGTTATTGGGAAAAGTGTCATGTAGGCATTCACACTGCATGAAAATGATGTATATCAATATTCCCCCTAATGAATACAGTAATCAATGTTCATGCGGCAATTGTGCGCTTTATAGAGTCACATCTGTAGTTGATTTGCACTTTATATATCCTTTTATTTGCTGATGTATATAAAAAATATATATGTAGGTAGGCCTGGTCGGGTTATGACTTGATCCTGATATCAAAAAACACATAAAACATTTTAAGCGGATATAATGTGCTGATTGAATACCAATCTACATTTACAAGAAATGAAATATATTTTTCCCATCAAAAGCAACATTTTAATCAGACATCTACGGTTGACATCAATAAAAATGGTTGCGGTTTATCGATATATTGTTTCCTATATAAACATATATTACACCATGATTATATATTTGACAGGTTATTAGATTGGCCAGGAACGCGTTTTGGGAACTCTGATCAATATTAAAAATTGTGTCATAGACTACACCATGCACGGCTGTTGACGGAGTCACATTGAGCTTTCTGTAAATGTAAATGTGTTTATTTACAGTCACAATGAACAGTTTGCCATTTTTAAGCAACTTAATATCTACACCAGGTCATTGGCATCCTTGTCACACTATATCTTTCTAACTCCCCGGGGAGCAAACTGAACATTGCTACGGTAATGCAGACGTCCGTATCACTCTCCTGACCTGTAACTATTTGTACCTATTTGATACGTATCTACCACACAGTGTGCAACATGTGCAACCGACCGGGAATAGAACCCATGATCTTCTGGACACAACTCCAACAGGAAGTGCGCATCAAGCTTCCCTGATTCGTCACAGCAGATTTGTCCGATACACAACACCTATTTGTAGAGGGAACCACATTCTCTCTAAATATCTACACTTTGCAGTTCACTTCAGTTACATGCCTTACCTTTTGCATTGTCCATATAAAGGTTTGCATAAACTGAAGGTTCCTATCCTGTGTGGCCCAGCAGTACAAGGCCACACACATCACTAGGATGTCGCAACTACAAATCCTCTTACTTACCATTCCCCGCAAAGCAAAGCCAGCTTCAAAACCACCTTGTTAAGCTACTAGCCCCACCAACACCAATAAACACACCATACAAATTAGGCTTATGAACAGTGCCTACCCATCTCCACACATTCCCATTTGTCATTAGGCATGACGTGATTGAGTAACAAGTGTTTATTGCACAAGAGGACTGGGGAGAGAGGAGCTATTGCAATTTCACAGCGGGCAGCCAAGCAGATAAACAGAGCCGAAGGAAGCAAGCTGCCAAATGTGCCAAGACTGCGCCATAAATATCATGGAGACTGGTGTCTTCGTCTATCACAGCTCTCAGCTGTAATAGTTGATGAGTTTGCTGTGGTTGCCTTGTACGTGTGTTTTGTCAAATAAGTATTATGTCAACTAAAAAGTGCGTTATGTGTAACTAGTATAGGCCTATCGCAAAAAGTGGGGTCGGTTTATAAGAAAGTGGGCTTTGGGGAAAAAGGCCAAAAGAAGGGTCACAAATGGGCACAATGAAATTGCAGTGACATTAGATTGGTTAAGATGTATCTTCTCATTTGAGACAAGAGAAAGAGGGGATGACAACATATTGCAGGAGTTGAGAATGCATATAATACGGCGGCTGCGTAGCAGCAATATGTCATGACACTATTAAGCATGATGATGACAGGACGGGGGAGGACAGGTTATCATTCTTATTCATGTGCATGTAATTCTGTTGGTGATCATTATCCACAAGTATCCGATAACCCGGAGAGGGTTATCATCCCTTCTCGAAAGGCATCATGCTTGTACTCAGCCAGACTTCATTTTCACATTCATTATTACCAGTTTTGTAATTGTTTAAAAAATGATGATAAATACAAAACCAGGCTCCTTGTGTAACATAAACCATTTTGTCAGGATTCGTTCTTGTGGCGCATCAGGCTTGCCCTTCGGGCTCGCTAAAAGAACTCACCTGATTAAATAATTCATGTTACAAACGTCATGATGAATATATTCAAGGTTGAGTGTATTTTATATTCACTCAGTGGAACACCTCCACAGTCAGTGTGGGAAGCAGGTTTTGGGTAAAGTGGTAAAAATCCATTGTGTAATGCAAGTAGTTTTTTGCTCAGAATTCTATTGAATTTCATGAGGACATCGGAAGAGGCCCTTGGGAAATGTTTACGCAAGGTGTATAAGTGCAAACCCTCACCCCACCCCACGCACTGCCTGCTTTGATGCATCACCACCATTAAGCCTCAGACATACAACAAAAACATAAGATACAGCCAAACTTACAATGAGGACAAGCTTTCAAAATAAAATACTACAACTAGAATAGCACCATTCATCTTTAACAGTCCCAAACCTCCAAGAGGAGACTACCTAACACGAACCCCACAAAGAGTCCACCTCTTTAGTAAGACCACTTGAGGCCTGCCACCTCTAAAAAAGCTAGAGCAAACTACAAAAGTTCCATTATTCTTTAGTAGCGGAAGAGACAAACTTAAACATAAAACTCCACGAGAAGAGACCACCTCTTTCTTGAGGCCAGCCCATTGGATGGTCTTTACAGAGTGGTTGCACTGTGAGCACGTGACTAGCACGTGACTCGGGCCGGCGCTGGCAGGATGAGCCCTCATTATCGCCCGGCTGCTGGCGGCGAGTGGCAGGCGGGCGGCCCGGCGCTGACAGCCGCACGCAACCCACAGCCCGGCCGTACTGTAGGCCTACTAGGGGTGGTGTGTGTACACGCAACAGCAGCAGCTCCTACCAAGAACGTATTCTGCTGCACTAGAACTGGCTTTAGGACGGCAATAAGTCTCTTTGAAGGCCTCTTCAACTTAGACTAAACGCTGTTCCACTACTATAAAATCTACCTATAAAGAACAGCTCTCTATTGAGGCCACCTCTCTATTGAGACCACCTCTCATACCATAGCGTAGAAGCTCCAATCAAGACCACCTCTTTATTGAGACCACTTCTCCAATGTGACCACATCTGTAATAATAACAGTACAGTGAATCACATCCAATTAAGGACACCTCTGTAATGAGTCCATCTTTCTATTGAGACTACCGTTGTAATAATAAGACCACAGTGTAAAACCTTCAGTTATATATTAGACCTCTATAATGAGACCACCTCTCCGATGACCCCCGCCCTGTAATGATTAAAACGCAGCGTAGAAGCTCCAATTAAGAACAACTTTTTATCGAGACCACCTCGATAGTAAGACTACTTTCACGGTCATGACTCGTCATAAAGAGACCAGCAGGAACCTCCATAAGTGGACCACCTGCATAACGAGACCACTTGCAGTCAGTTCAACCCCCAATGTGACAATAACAGAGGATGTCTACTGTATTCATTCATGGCACCCATCTTATAATTGCAGTTGTAGTATGCTGGTGATTTATGGTTATGCAGTTTGTGTAATTGCCGTATGGGGTTGCATAGCTCTGTAGGTCAGTCAAAAAAACAAAAAAAAAAACAAAGCGTTGGCCACGTTCTATGGTGCACTAAAACACACCACGAGTCAGCAGCAGAATGGAATTTGATGGCCTAAAATGTGCAACTGACTTCTTCATTGAATTTTATAAGCATAGCCGCATAGCTTAAACCAATGGCTGAGTTGGAAATTGGTGGCCGTTTTTTGGAAATGAGCCTTATTTAAGACCAACTTGTCCTTTGAATGCCAGACATGAATATCATTGAAATGGCAACTTGTCTGAGCTAAGGTCTCTTTTTCTTTCTCCCAAAATAGCCCAGAAAATAATGTAATCGTTTGAGGTAGATTTTATAGTAATGGGACAGCGTTTCGTCTAAGTTGAAGAGAACTTTAAAAAAACTTACTGCTGTCTTAAAGCCAGTTCTAGTGCAGTAGAATACGTTTGCTCTTGAAAATAATAAACACTCTTTCAAAAATAGCTTCCAGTCTAGTAGTTGTTCACGACATCGTAGTGGAATCTGATACATTTTTGTGCGAAGTGGGTTTGAATTTGACATTTCAATGACTAGTTATTGCAGTTGACATGACAGGCAGATGACAACTACTACATACAAGTATATGTACAGTGCCTTACTTTTGACAAACCTCTCCAACAATGAAAATGGCTTTAACATATACTCACTTTTAACCTGGTAAAGATCACCGATACAAAATATACCAACTACTTTCCCAAGGTATATCATTATGACATGTCTGCCGCACACAATACAACCAAACCAGGCCATCTAAGTCTGCCACTTTGCCGGGTATATCTTCAATATGTACGAAAAATACAACCAACCCCGCCAATCTATAAGATTGCCCCAACTGAGCAGAGTGGCATTGCAACATTGTTTGCCAACAGCACAGAGCCTGACACTTGAGAAGACACTGGGGGCATAAAAGCGTAGTTGGGGAGATCATGATAAGGCGTGATGGCACAATGAATAGGTCAAGGATGTGTGTGTTTGTGACATAGACTCATGCTGTCCAAAATACTGGGAAACGTCTCAAGCGCTCAGCGTTTCTCACTTAACCGTGAAAAACAGCGTTCGGCGTATAGAAATACACGTCAATGTTTAGCGTTCGGTTGTGGTGCATTTGTTTAGTCACGTGGTAATGGTTAGACTCGTTTTGGTTTCAAAATGTCAGGGTATGAAGTTAGTTCATAGCTAGACCCCCCTCTACGTGAAAAGTGGATCCAATGTTGATGAACTCGCTTGTTCAGTTTGGGTTTTCCTTCTGCACTACTCAAAAAGATTAATTCTGAACCAATGTTACGATTAGCATACAACTCTATAATTCACGACACCGATGCCCAATGAATACGCGTAGATCTATTGTGTGAATTTATCTTATTCACACATTGAAGGCAATTTAGGCAATGCTCTTCTACTACAATAGCATATAACGTTAATAAATAAATCACCTTAGTATATGCATTATGCAATGTAACGCTTTGTCTGTGGCATTGGGTAGCAAGATAAAAGGATAATGACAGTTTATTGCTTAAAAAACTCAAGGTAGCAGGAAAGTCTCTAGACGCCTGTGGATAGGGTTAATGCATTGGTTCAAGGCCATAGTGTTTGCAAGACATGTAAACATTTCCCCCAAGGGCCGGGCGTCCTTATAGCACGAACTACATGCAATTGTGTGTATAGAGACCAGAAACAACAGTTAAGAATCTGTTATTTATGCAATCTTTTGGTGTGAAACATGGATGTATTTGGGAACAATTACTCACTTATTAAGATGTTCTGTGGTGACAATGGATCAAATATTCAAATTATGAATTCTCTAGTAAGGGTTATAGCCCAACTTCTCACATCCGTAATAGTTAAAATAGAATAAACCGTGGGATTGCAACCATTGTAATTTTTTAAAAGTCGTTAACGCATTATTAAGGGTCAGAATTGTGGTTCTAAGTAGTTCTATTCTCCTACCAAACTGTAAAATTCACAGAAAAAGACACCACCTAATGGGCCTTCCAGTCGACTTTGCTGGATTTTGCTTAACATTTTTGACTATAAACGAAATACGTCCATCTCAAAGTTACAAAAACCACATCAAAGCCATAAAAGTAGTATGATATAATAGGGCCCCAACACGTCTGAACGGAAAAACAATATCATTTGATGTCTAAATATAGTCTCCCTGTTATTTGAAGATGTCACAAACTTTCTAGCAAATTGTGGTATATCAGAGGCAAGATAATGCATTTAACCTTTGAAGCAGTATTGTACGGAAGCCCAGATACACAGAAGCCCAAATAGGACATGATTAGAAAAATTCTCCCGCTCCTCCTAGCGTGTGCTGTCTCAAACACATGATCTATCGCCAGTTAATTATTTAGACCACAATTCACACAGTTGCCATTTGCGATAATTACTGCTGGGGTGTAAATTAATAACTAATGCATTTTGCTTACAACAAACTACAAGATTGGAGCAAAGGACTTTTAGATTTATGGCAAACAATGAAGTGATTTGAAAATTGTTGACAGCATGCCACATGCAAATGGAGGAAGTGAACAGTTAGTATGAGTGTTGATGCTCTAAAATCATAACACATAATTGTGTTTAATGATTAATGACAATACAAACATATTCATGTCCCAGATAACTTATTTAAAATTACCTCTTAGTAATTTTCGGTTTTATGTATTTTAATTTCATGTGGTATCTCCAAGGAAGGGATGTGCCGCTTTAAATATGAATGTAATGAATAATTTTGAGTAATAAATGCTGTTAAACTTTATGTGCATAAACTGTTTTTATTGTTATTGTTATTTAAGAGATACAGTTAACAGTGTCCCCTATACAACTCCACATGACACTAAATAGCATATACGGGCCCCTTATCGTGATGCACATACATATCCGTGTGTCTAATTAAAACATATGTAACCATCCACTAGAGTTGAATGTGCAGAAAATCCAGAGAACATCCGTAAGTGTTAAAAGTGAGACAGGGCTTCAGTGATATTTATGTTCACACTTTGTTGTTGACACGCTCAACTTTTACACCTTACAACAAGCGTCCATTGCTTTAAATATTTACAGGCAAAAAATAGTATTATTTCTTATGTGGCATGTAGATAATCTACGGGTGTGGTTAATAGCATGCGTGTATTTGATTAAATGTGTTGAGTTTTGAGTTACTCTTCAATTCTATGCTATCTTTAAATGTGATACACAAACAAATGTTTCTATCAAAAGCTAACTGTCTCACACCTTATCCATTTATCTTACAAGATTTTACTAAGATATTTCCAATAAATGAATGTTTTTGATAGAAATGACTGGCAAATCTACTCTCAACACCCGTAAATAGTAAAACCATATATCCAACTCACTGCCTCAGTACAACTGATACCAAGTCTAAAGTTTATTCAAAGTTCAAATGTGAAGATACCTTTTAGGCACTGTCAGTCAACTTATCCATCAGCCTCTGAGAAAGCTGGGGAACTGACTGAGATAAGCCGACCTGCCCTATAAGGCTGCCACTGGGTGGGGTGAGTCGACACTTGTTGATGCGGCGCCGCACGCCCCGCCTTGGCGCACCTGCTGCGTCGCGCGACGCTCACCCCATTAGACTTTTGCAGCTCTATATTTGGAAGATGTCTGTTGCATGTATGTGTAAGGGTTTGTGTAAGGGTTTGTAAGGGTATTGTCATTTCATATTAATGATACTTGTGTTATGTGAATCTACTATATCTAAATTGCCGTTTTTGGTGATTCAACTTAATAATTGGCATTGGAGATTTGCATAATGAGAAGTGTGAGTTGTTCCCTCTGTTGGTTACTCAGCCAAAATATCGGTGTGCAAACATATCTATGGTGTACTAACGATGTCCTAAATCTAATGGGTTGTTAACCAAAATATATTTTCATTGTCATCAAATAATCTGCAGATGGTGATCATTTATGTCAGATAACTAATTACGCTTATTAACCCCAAAATATACACGTAGGACTACACTCCATCCCTACCTTGCTGAGTATAGAAGTCCTGCTAGCTCATGTCTTAAAAATAGTAATTTTTACTTATTTCCCACTTCTGACTGTCTTTATGAATGGGTAATTTCAGCATATTTTCTAATATTTTGATATTTTCATGCGCCACTATTTATTAATTTTACTACACGGGACTACTTTACTATAGAGATTCATTGGCAAAGCTATAAAGGTATTCTTTGTAAACACTAGATGGCCGCACTGATAATAGATTGTTCTCATTGGTACTGTTAACAACCCAGACTCGATGAGATATTCCCTGAAATCTCACAGTCACGAATAGAATAATCTTTTATTAATTGCACAGCTCTCTATATTGGACTCTGTGGTATCAACTGCCTATCCAATATCATAACGGTCGAATGTATCATGTGAGTGTGATATATCCTATATATTCTTATTCTTATTCTTATCAAGAGGTTGGGCTTATAAGGAAGTGGGATGTGGGGGAAAAGGCCGAAAAGCAGGATTTGAGAAAAAAGGCCAACAAAGAGGGAATGTGGCAAAATACCAAAAAAGCCAAAACATTAAGGGCGTGGAATTCTTTGACCCCTTATAACCCCCGCTCCTATAACTAGAAGACTCACTACACGTGTATGGCAGACAGTCGCAGTTTGCCATCTCATGCTCTTACTGTGTCTGTAGCTACAATTATTCATGTGGACCAGCAATACGGGTCCAATAAAACACAATAACCATCATAGCGCAGGGTCCTCACATGCTGAATAATGGAGGGTCCACTCGGCACAGACAGCATGTATATGTGACGAGCAGGACATTATGCAGAGCCCATGCATAGCCAAACCCTAGACATGTATATAGATGCCACATACATAGATATTGTGGGAATTGTCATACGCTCCTGTACACGTATATGAGGACATGTAATTTACAAACTTATGTTGTGCTTGTTGATGTATATTTCACATTGTGCTGCACGTGGACTAAGTTTGTGTGCTTCAGTTTTGTGCCTATGACTTGACATGTTCAATAGTTTTTCTATGCATTTTGTCAGCTGCCGTGTGACTGGATATGAAAGGTTGAATAAGGTTTTATATATACATCACGGCATGATGTAACCTTACAGCATATTAACACTAACTAAAATCAAATTAACATGACTGCACAGACACCTTTTGCATGCCAAGTGTCTCCTTTACTAGAAATCACGAATCACATAACAATCTGAGTGTTGAGAATATGACACCATTGCATGATCAGAAGTGTAATGGTTATCTTCACCAATAAGACACTCACAGCTCACGATAGCAGCAGAAAAGAAGCTTAAGTTTCAGCCACGCACGCCAAAATGAACCATGTTTTCACTACTTCCAATGAAACAAACTCAATGCTTTTTGGACACAAATCTCAGAATTAAATTTTGTCTTTATTGCATTTTACTCTGTATCTTTTTAAAGGCTTATATATATGTAGGCTCATGCATAAGAGTACAGCGGAACATTTAAGTGAGACTGACGTCAAATGGTATCAATAAAGAGGTGGTCTCTTTACAAAGGTTCACACAGTGGTCTAGTGTGTTTATGACAACTTTAGACCACGATGAATGGTCTCAATATAGAGGGGGTACCTTCACATAGGTGGTCATAATTGGAGGTTCCACTGTATTTAATCAATACAAACCTGATACTTGCAGAAGACACTTCTGAGACACAGAGCAACAATGGGTCGGTCACCCCCACGGTGTCACATAATAATGTAGATTTTGATTTTATTATAAAAACAGTGTCAAATAAGTTAATGCAAAATGAGATTATGAACTGGAAAGGGGATAAAAACAAACAATCAAAACTTCGTTTATATACAAAAATAAAAGATAGTTATAACACAGAAATTTATGTCAGTAAAAATATGTCAAAATCCTGCAGATCTTTTATAGCCCAGTTGAGATCAAGCACTCTACCACTAAATATTGAAATTGGACGGTTTCAACAGAAGCCTGTAGAGAATAGGTTGTGTCCATGTTGCAATGATAATAAGGTTGAAGATGAAATTCACTTTCTGTTTAATTGTCCTCTTTATGCTGGTACCCGAAATGTTGTTATGCAACAAGTCAAAATGTTTTATCCTAATATTAATATGAAAAGTTTTATTGGACAATTGCAAATGTTTTATGAATCATCCTAATTTAATATGTAAACTAGGTGCTTTTATTACAGATTATTATTTTATAAGAAATACATATATCTATTCTATTTAAAAGTAAGTGATTTTAATTAATGATTATTTTATTGTAAACTACTGTGTCTCATAGGTTTTATAACCGGCTGATGATTTTATTTTGAATTGATGTATTTTATGATTTATTATATCAGGTGACACATAAATAAATAAACTACTACTACTGCTGCTGCTGCTGCTGCTGCTGCTGCTGCTGCTGCTGCTGCTGCTGCTGCTGCTGCTGCTGCTGCTGCTGCTACTACTACTACTACTATTTTGCCCACAATGTCTTGTCATGAGTCACTTGCAGATCCAGGATTTTGGAAAAAAAGGGGTCGGGCCGCACTCCAAGGATTTCAAGGGTTCTATATGCGCGATCAATTGCACACATGCCAAAACCGTCATAAAAATGAAGTATTTTTGTGGGGAAAGAGTGGGGGGGGGGGCACCAGCTGTTCCTACTGGATCTGCTAATTTTAGTTTTGAAAATCATTGTCGTGGACATATCTCATCATCGCGGGTTCACGGGAATCCCTTTTCCACCGTCTATAAGCAGTCTAACGGTATCTATCCGTGGGCCTGAGGTCCCCTTTTCTCTGTAACCTTTTTCAAAACTTGCATAAGTGCCAATCTTATTAGAATTGTGCTGACGATGTGATTGGTTGAGGTCATCAATAATCTTCCACATAAAGCGTAATGCTTGCACGAGGGGCTATTTTCAATAACCTTTCATTTTAGTACCAGATATGTCAATGAACGATTTAGAAACATTTGGATCCACAAAAATGCTTCCATTTCGTTGGGCCGTAACTGGCAAGTTACCCCCACGTCTTTACCTGCGTATAGTGGTAGGTGGCAATACCACATATCCTACTACTACATTAGACATCATCTCTAGCGTTTACAAATTCTATTACTTCCACTATGCACTGAATGATTACATGACAATTTGTTGTTAATATTGAGTGTAAGGTTACACACTCTGCAAGAAACATTTCCTTGTAAAGCATTGCAACAAGCAGATTCAGTTTTTAGAAAAAGGGGGTGGGGCGCTTTTAAGGGACCTCATGGGTTTGAAGGTGGACATGCAAAATAAAACCCACATGAACATGGCATATGTCAGTGGGGAAAGTGGATCTGCCTATGTCATAGTATACATTACACTAAATAATAATGCTACGTTTAACACTTATAGAGACCACCAGAGAGAAAAGCAACCTATACACAATGTATCAACTCAAGTCACAGATATGCATCACACTTGCTGGACTATTTGAATTGTACGTTGACACATATCATATTTACATATAGGTAGACGTCGTGTCCAAGTTATTAGTAGTTATCTAGCTATTGGCAAGATCCAAACACGATGTGGGGAAACCTATCTTTTTCATGTTGGTTAATAACTTGAGCACAGCAAATAGCAATGAATATTAAGATACTCTACGGTTATAGTTTCTATGTTCAAGACGCAACTAGAAACTGTCATGTCCTTACCTTACCACCCTGGACATTAAAGACACTCCCCAAGTGTAATGACAACCACTTGAAAATGTGCACACTAGAAATGTCAGCAGCTGCATTTTTAAAACTCAAATGGCTCAAGCCATTCTATTTGAACAAGCAAAGAAAGAGTGGCCCAAAAACCGCCATTCGTTATAATTAATACCCGACGGAGGAGTCTTTTGTTTGCGTTCCATTTCCGGAAAAATATCCTTGAGAAATGCGTGCGTGCCATTAGAAGTAATGCACTTTATGCTTTTCATTAAAATTTGATAAGCCTTCCCCGAACATGTATATCATTTTGTTTCTACATTAAGCGTGATTAGAATTGATGGTATAAAGATACAGCGCTCTGAGTAATTCCTCTGCAGTATGGGCATTGCTCGCACAGGGCTGTTTTTTCTTGTTGTTGTTGTTTGCTTTACTCTTTAATTTCCATTGGAAGATACGTTCCATTTATTTACAACGGGAGGGGTGGGTGCTCCAACAAAGTTAGGCAGGAGGCATGAAAATCACCAATTCTTCCTGTCCCCCTAGTGATATAATGAATGGAAGTCCACCAATACAACTTCCACTGCTTTAATTATAACATAGTGTCATTTTGTTACGTAATTATAGGATAAAGTACATTTGTCATGCAGTAGAAACCCCACTTCTGAGCACCTATAAGAAAGAGACCGCCTCTTTAATCAGAACATTTCCCATGGTACCAAGTATTCATAAATAAACATCCGCAAACCTCCATAGAGAGACCGTCTCTCAATCAAGACCACCTGGAGATGCTCCATAGGGTGATCTTATAACAGAGGAGCCTCTATTTCTGTTCTTTTCATCTTTCACAACACTAAAGTTTAATTACCGTTTGACAGTTTCGTCTGGATTCTGCAGACATTTTCAAAAACACTACTGCGTTTGTCAGATCATGGTTTATGGCCGCCGTCCCTCCTGCGGCAAAAATGGAATAGGTCGTAGACTCTCGCAAGCTGGTGGGCCCCCTCATCTCTGTTCAAGGTCTGACTTTGCATCCGGGTGTGGATAGCTTCCTAGATCGCTCTAGTCCTACCATCACTTTCTCTATCTAGAACTGTCACCCCCTTCCAATCGGGACGGCGGCCGTAAACCATGATCTGACATGCGCAGTAGTGTTTTTGAAAATGTCTGCAGAAGCAGACGAAACTGTCAAACGGTAATTAATCTTTAGTGTTGTGAAAGATGAAAATAATAGATTTATTTGTTTACCAACACAATGAACTCATTCAAGGATACACAATGCTGTGTATCAACCCCGAGGAGACTTCTGCCTCACCTACCCAACCTGCTGCCAACCTCTCCACTCCACCCCAATCTATAAGGGATTCATCAATGTCGCATCAATTACCGGTGCCCACAGCCAATGAGAAATTCTTGACCTCCTACTTTGTCAGCATGCTTCATCTTTGGACCCCCCCCCCCCCACCCCCAATGAACGACATCATAGTTCGGTCACTCATCCCCCCAACCCCCACCACTCCACACACAAACAACACTGCAAAAAAGAAAAGAAAAAGAAAAAACATTTTATAATTATTACAAGTATATTCCATATACATGTAACCATTTTTGAGTCACTATGCAAACACCACAGATTACATTACTGTGATGGGACATGATATTTATATCAGTTGATAAGAGATCACCCATCACATCAATCTTTGTGGGAACCCCAACCACATTGATGACTTGACCCTCTACCCCGTCCCCGCACAATAGTCATCATTTAACACCAAAGCAGCCCCCCCCCCCAAACTGCCCATAGGTAATCCCACAACTTGTGAATGAGACCTACTTGTAAGTACACACCAAAGTGGTGTGCCTACCGAACCTTTGGTTGCCCCCCCCCCCCCCCCCCCTGTCCCACCGCCTGTCCTCGACATGCCTCGTCTCCCGGCGTCCCCAGTCACACCATGAATCGCGAACCATTAGCGAGTGAGAAATGCAACTTCCTTTTTACGCGGAGACATAATACCCCAAAGGAAAGCGCTAATAAATGACTCCCTCTCCCAGCTTTCTTCACGGCCTTTCAGCTGGTCTTGAAGGTAATAGTTTATTCTCGCGGTCCCTTTTGTCAATTAGGAAGCCCGCGAAGAATGTAACAACATAAAGCACAGGAATTCATTTATAAGTAACAACATTCGCAGAGCTTGAAATGCACTATGTCAGGCAATTTACTGTTTCATTGGCGCTTTTGTGAGCCGTCGCTGGAAATGGGCCGTGTTGGGAGTGGAAAGGAGGCCGGAAATGACGTGACGTCATGTGACACGTGACGAATTCCGCCAATCAGAGCGCGGGATTGATGATGAGTGCTTGACACGCATGACCGATTCGTAGAGATCATGTAAATGAGCTGAATACTGACGAATATGTGCATTTTAGTTTTCTGAACAGGATAATAAGTTCGATAATTGCGCTAGGCTTTTAATAGTCTCTCTTATCTTGATTACAATAATGGCATCAAGGGTCGTCAATGCGTGTGCGGGAAAATATAAAATTCACACCTGCACGTCGCCCCCTCCCCTTTCCAGATTTTTAGCCAACTTTTTCTTTTCTTTTTATGTATGATACACATTCTAAAAGTCATGTGCAGTTAGTTTCAAAGAACAAAGTTAATTATCGCTGGGACAGTGTTGCAATGTATGTGCCACTTGAAAGTGTACTGCTGAAGTTTTTTCATGCATTATTAATAACACTTTTTGTTATCAAAATGTAGCACAACTAGATTGTTTCGCCATATCCAGTAAAACCTCCCCATTAAGAACACCGCCTAAAGTGGTCTAAATAAAGGTGGTCTTTTCAAAGAGTTTTGTGGATGACTTCTTCGTGAAGGTGTGCGACCCTGATGACTGGCTTTATTATAGAGGTGGTCTCTATATAAAGGTGGACATCATTAGAGGGTCTGCTGTACACGTATACGGTGCTCACCTTGCAATCCAGATTCTGTGGATCCAGCCACAACTGACACAGCGGCAGCAACAAGTATGACCACGCCACACGGATCCATGGTATGGAGGTCACACTTTCCCTGGAAATAAATATAAAAATTAAACTTACATGCATAGATTATAGGATATAAAGACGAACAACAAAATGTCACTGCTTAGCAAATCCAGCCAGATTTCAGCACTGTTCTAGAACACTTTTAAACTAGAATATAAATCACGAATACAATTACAGCAGAACCTCTCTATTAGTACCACCCATTAGCCCAGTGTTAGATGGTCTGAAAAGAGGGGTGGTCTCCATACAGAGCTTCATTTCGCTAGCTTTATGAAGGTTTGGGACCGTGAAAAGTGATCTTATTATAGAGGTGGCCTCAATAGAGAGGTGGCCTTAATTGGAGGTTCTACTGTACCTGCCCATACAAAAGAACAGCAATCTTCCATTTCATAATGCAAATTGACAACTTCTAAGCTAACAACTTTCCTAGGACCTTTTCACACGTGCTAAAGTGGACACCGCCGTATCGAATGCTCATCGTGACACTCCTCGCTGAGCATTCTATTGAGCTGAGGGATCGAGTAACCCAATGGGGACTCTCTAGGTGTATGCTAACATCGGCGGCCGGGGTCCTGTTACCATTGGACACGATAACCGTTTTAGAGAGGTCAATATATCGCAGGGTTTGAACGACGGCGGAGATATAGTTGGGCGTTTTTCATTGGTTGAAATTGGAATGGACGGGCAACTAGTGTATGATGTGTAGGTTATTATTTTGGACATGATTCTGATGTTTCCTAGCATGTTAAAATGATAGGGTATGGGGTACATTAGAATTTATCTATTAAGATCACACGGGAGATTGGTCTCAAATGGTCTTAATAGAGAGGTGGTCTCTTTATGGGGACTCGTGGATGTCTTTTTTGTGACTGATAATGACCGTGAGACATGGTTTTATTATAGAAGTGATCTCTTGTTAGAGAGTCTTGTAGAAAAAGGTGCCGTCAAGTGATACTAATGCAGTAAGTGTGTGATCAGACAGTCAAACAGATCTAGCACTAAACGCGGACTTCCAATCAACAGATGTCGTAATGCTGGAGCTACCTTATTATCTCCAATTAAGACCATCTATATCAATTTCTCACGGCCCCAGACCTCTATTGTACAAAATGTCATCAGTAAATCTCTATGAAAAGAGCACCTATCTATTGAGACCAATTGATGCCAACCACTGAGTGGCCTCTTACAGTTGCTCTGTTGTATCAGTATAAAACAAACGCTGCAAAATACTTCCCCGTTTATACAGTACAACCTCCAATTAAGACCACCCCTCTATTAAGACCACACCTACAACAAGACCACTTTTCACCCTCCCAAACCTTCATAAACCTAGCAAAACGAACCTCTGTATAGAGACCACCATTCTATTGATAACACTGGTCCCAAGCGTGGTTCTAATAGAGAGGTTCTATTGTAGTAAGTACCCAGTAGCATCCTTTTTTATACATGCTGGGATCTGCCGTCTTGAGCCGTTTCGTCTGTGTAATGAGGTCCCCAGCGGTCAGACGGCGTCATCAATTGACATCAGGCGGCAAATCTATTCTGTTTAGAGTCCGTGCTTGATGCTTGTGCTGCTCAATCTTTCATGTGGGGGTGGGGTGGTGGGGGCGCAATTGGCCGACTTGAGGGCAAGTATTGTAATGGGGGGGGGGGCATAAGGAAATGGGAGTTGGGGCAAAGGCTGAAATGAAGGGCGGAGTGGAAAATACCAAACAATGAGGGATATGCGATTTAATGTGACTGTGATGTGGGAAATAATGCTGAAAGTGTGGGATATAGGAAAATCAGGGATACACATGAATGTGTCATTTGTAATGAGAGGGATGTGGGGTAAAAATGCTGAAAATTGTGGCATATGAGGGAGGGCATTTAGAGGGATTTGGGCAAGAAGACATAAACAAAGGCATTAGGGGTTTCTGGCCTCATCATGACCCAGTAACGTATGTAGGCCTCCGTGTCCCGGTTCTTTAACCAAGTTTGAATGGTTACAGTCACATTTATTTGTTAAATACGTAGGCTGGAAGGACATGGAAAAATACTTAATCAGTACAATAGCCATTTGGACCCCAATCATTTTTAAGTGATTTTCTCTTCAATTCATGATGTTTCTGTGATGCAAATACATTCATATGATTAAAATGACTGTGTCAGATAAAGATAACAAATAAAGTGTTATGTTTCTATTATATACATATTTTAATAGGTCAAATTATCGAACAAGTCTGTGTTGTCTGTACCAGTCGTGTCTGACCCCAATAAAATTGCTTTTGTATTGGTCCTTATGTATAACCAAAATTATTGAAAATAATTTTCATTCTTGATAATGGGAAGATATGCGCTGACAACTTTATTTAAGGCCTTCAATCAAAAAAATCCAATGCACCCTGCATTTTCTGTTCTCAACATAGGGTGTAGGGTCCATCATGACCCCAAACAAATATTTTTATGTACATCCCGAATATTTAACTAAATGAAATAATATTCGGTACTTTTAAGACAATATATTACTTAAAAGGAAATAAGATATACCAAGCGGATAAAAATATATCACATAAAAAGGTACCCCTGGGGTCCGAACGGACCCTAATGTACTGATTAGGGTTAAGATTCACAAAGAGAGGGAAGCTACTATTTGTAATGGATCGGCTCTGTATTTTCGTAAATATCCGGAACAATATACAGCTATATAAGTTGTCAATAATGTATGTGATTAATGCTGGAGACAGCTAAAGTAAAAGCAAAATACTATTAGTCTTGTACGTGAGTTAGAAGGATGTATTGGCGCGTATGTCCTATCTGCAAGAAACCTTTTAACATTAATAAGTAACCAGGCTATATTACTTGAAGTGCGGATAGGGCAGCAATCATGTGTGGCATATCTTTTACAGGACATCCAGTCCTAATGCCAGAAAGTATTTGTGTTTAACGAACAATGCACTTTACATAGGACTGAAAATGCCCACAACAATTACAGTTGTAAACATATATTTAAAACAAATAACAGCTTGTTCAAAAGGCATCTCCCGTCAAAATATGAACACCTGTGTTCTGTACCAGTTCCACATTCTCATCTCTTTCAGGCTTAATTTTCACATCACAAGTTATTGAAAAAAGTAATTGTAACAATGGATTCATAAAGTGGGCTACCATATTGATTGTCAGTACCATATCTCCCCTGGAAAAAAGAGACCTGCGTGAAGTTGCAGTCTTTATCACAGGTGCACAGAAAGTCAAAATTAGCGTGTAAATCTAGTTTTAAGGCTGATAAAAAGTCAATGTTGACAAACATGATTTTTGAGTACATTTTTGTTTCGTGAAACCAGTATAGAGAAATGATTAATTATGATGAAATGGAACATTGCACATAGATAAAATGTATATTTCCAAATGGCTCAGCAAGTATACTATCTATGTGGCATAAAAGGTAGATATGACATGAAATTCACCTGTGCATGTCCCATTAAAAAAATGGGATGTGATGTCATGCTTTTCAAAAAGTCATTTTGGAAACATATTTCTGGGGATGTGGTCAATGCAATTTATATATCAATGCCAAGAAACACATTTATACATAAAATAATCATCATTAATCATCGTCGGTTTCATGAAAATAACATTGTTTTTATTAAGCTCAAGGTCTCTGGACATTTCGGCAATAGGACATGTGTTTAGTTGAGTTTTGTAACCTACTTCCACGAATATTAAGGGGTTTGAATCACGGCTATATGTTGCGTAAATATCCGTGAGATATGACAATGCCATTAATATGGATAAACACTTGCCGTTTACAATGTGGTACTTAAAAATATTATCATTCGAGTGGGGGGTAGAATCCTCACGTGTGAAAGATTTCCTTATCTCTCACGCCACTCGTAAAATAACCTTTTCTCCCATGTTTATTTATCAGTCTCAGGTTTCAAACTTAATAGACTAGCGTAGATCATTTTTTTCCCGCTTCGCCTCTTAGCCAGTATGAATAGAGTATTTTCAGAAATAAACATTGGAGAATATCTAAACTCACTGCACATATGTCAGACACAATACTGCTACTTTCCTTGTTCCAGAAACACCTCACTAATTCCATGATCATTGAGGCCCATTCATATTCACCAGATACACTCGCTTAGCCATGATACGGCTCATTATTGGTTTACAACAGACTTCACATACAGTCAATAAGGTTGTGAGCTGTCTTTCCCCACACCCCACTACTTTTTCCGGGCATTTCCTCAACATCCCCCTTTTCATCAGCACCCCCCCCCACACACACACACACACGGTCCACTATCAAGGGGAAATGATGATATTAGGGACTAAGAAATTCCACTTTTTGTTTGGTATTATTTCCCCGAATCTCTCTGTTTTCAGTCTGTCCCACCACAGCCCTCTTCTTTATAAACCTTCCTTTCTACAGCCAAAGTTTTTGCCAGCCTACAGTTTGCATTGGGACACCATTATGGATGGCGAATAAAAACAAGCCACATTTTTTGTTTTTAAATTATTATCATGAAATATTAATTGAATTCTATAGCAATGTAGTTAATGTAAGCTATCCATCATTATTTTTGTATTTTTCTTCACAAGTTCATTTGCAGTAATCAACACCATCATATAGCCCGTGTCATAAAAACATTGTAGTTTATAATTTAGGCCATATATTCTACGCAGTTTTATACTGTCAGACTATTGCATGAAGCAGATTAATTCAACTTGAAATATACAAGTACTTGTAAGCTGTACTAATGGTAAGCACTCTATATCCCATGGCATATTTAATATGTGCTGAAGATGTAGATCTAAAACAAAAGACCATCAAAAAACAAAAACAAACATGGACTCCTCTATCTGCATGAAAAAGATTGCCATCATCATACATGCGACTTCCAAACGATGAGACTATGTACATTACATATATGTAATTCACACTCAACGAGTGTGCTTCGTTTTTTGATATTACATAAATCATATCATAACGTTCTCATGTTTAGTGATCAATCTGCGAGACACACTCTACATCAGAATTAACGAAATAAACGGTTTCGCATTATTGATGCAAACATTACAGCATTATAACTTGTTGACCTCTCGTAGAGAGTGGGTGTAATTGCAAATGGATCTTCTCCATTTTTGATGATAGACACTTACGCCACGTGCACCAGGGTGTTTGTAAGTCACTTGTAATCATCAGACCGTGTACTGCAGTGAGTGGCGTATTGTACTACATCCTCCGTGCAGTACAACCTCTTTATGAAGACCTCAAGTGGTTATGAAAGAGAGATGTATGTCTAGCTCTCTACGGAGGCTAACTTCATATCAGTCTATTTTGAAGGGTTTGGAACCATATTAAATGGGAGTGGATGTCTTTTTACTTGTTTTGGAGCATAAGAATGGTTTCATTATAATTTTTTCAGTCTGTAGTCTGTTATGTAGGTGTTACGGTCACGTCACGGTGACGTCATGTCGTCTGGGGTCACGGCGGGGTCACGGACAGGGGGCGCCGCAGTTTACACGGCAGGAGGATCGATAACAAGCTAAGTGCGGGCAGACGACCGGGGACACGGGAGGTGACAGCCTGGGGCAGACGGGATGTGTGTGTAAAAACAAGTTTATTTAGTTTGGTCAACACGCCTGTTAAAATATAGATGTTACTTTATTGCTGCCAAAAATATATAAGAACAGTCTGTCGAACTATTTTGGTTTAAACATATTTTATCTAAAAAATCAAACAGGATTCGGGATGGGAAAATGCGACTTGAGCCGACGCCAGAAAGAGACCTATTTTGATATTTTATAAAATCAAAAATAAATACTATGTACTATAAAAACAAAGTAAAATATCAAAGGTGAAATCATGTACAGTGAACATTGTGCAACATATAATAAAACCCATGCATCACATAAAATAACAACATTATGTTACATGTGTAAACGTAAATTTGCATCTGTACAGTCGACGTTCACTGATGTTTGCTTGTGCGATTTTACATTCACACCAGGTCATTGGCAGCAGCATTCTTGTCATACCATACCATATTAATGTGCGCTTTTTTCCAACTTCAGGTTTGAAAAAGGGAAGTGGGGACACTTTAGGGATCTCTATGGTTTTGTACATATGACGGATAGCGGATATATGCCAAACACCACACGAACATGAGATATTTTGATGAGAAACAAGAGGAAATGCGGCCCTGTGGCCCCCGTGGCCCCTTTCTTGCATCTCGCCCAAATGTGCATGTAATGCTGTTCAAATACTCAAATTAACATTCAATGATTCAAAAATCCTACATTGTACTTATACATGTACGCGTCCATGTACAGTACATGAAACAAAACAAACAGACGTTCATATGAACTAAGACACATCTATTTGCAATTATTATGTTAATAATAACCATTATGGAAATACTAGGCTCTCATCCTGTCATGGCTTCTTTAGATGGCCAGTTTTCAAATATTTAAACCATGTAAGTACTAAATGTTCCTTGGGTTATGGCATCTAATGATGACAAATGCCCCTGTAATGGCACTGTATATAGTAGGATTATCAGATACACCATGCTTCTGCATTATAAATCCCATTTGTTTGGTGTTGTAGTTTTTATCTCTTATATGATAGTAGCTATACTATTATATTTCTGTTATTTGTTATGTATTAAATGCTCAAAAATGTCAACATAGAATTTTTACGTGTTTTAACAAGTTGTTGGAACTTTAAAAAAGTTTTAGGATTTCAAAACTGCAGAAATGGAGAAGTATAGCTGTTTTCTAAAATGAGAGAGACAGCTACAACTTAGATTATCAATATCACATAGCACAGATATTTTCTCTGCCTGTGATTTGACTCTTGTACTGCAATTCGTTCACCATCCCCTTCTAACAGGGTAAAATCAACACCACTTTAGTCTATTGCAAGCATAATCCAACTTAAATCTATCAAAACCTATTTTCTACATCACAAACGAACTCGACGTGTTGAGTTTGTATTCAAAATGATGCATTATTCAATGTTTTATTATGGCTGGTATAATTAATTTGATGACATTCTAATAATATCTGAGGGCCGCGGCCATTTCGGCGGCCATCTTGAAAGAAAAGCTCAAAGTGCCACTTTCCTTACTTACTTTGAAGTTTTCGAGACTGCCTGCAGATGTAATAGATTGGGGCAGTTCATTCCAGTCTTTGGTTGTCTGCTGAAAATATGAGTTCTTCATCGCATAAATATTGCATGTAACGTTGCCAAACAAGTTAACATGCTACAGGATCCTAAATACTATAAGAATCTGCAGGGGGAAAAGTCATCAGGAATCACATTTTGCAAGCAGGTAGAAGGTCCTACCACCACAACCATCCACGATCAACACGCCCTGCGTCTATTGACATCCCAAATAAACCAACAACAGCAGCCTGATTACCAAACACACATACATGACATTGCGACTTCTTTGTTCGCCTGTTTGACACGGCTGAAAGCTGCAAATGTGTTCATGCCTCAAGACAAAGGAAGCCATTGAGTAGTGAGTGTTGACATAACATGACAGCTCTTTTGCAGAGGACCTCTCGAGCTGTTTACCCATTGGCATCACTGTTTGCCTGTGTGAATGCTTTTGCAGTTACTGTCAATAGTGTTTTGGCGTTTTGTACAATGGTTCCTCTGTTTAATTGCTATGGATGTGTGGTTATGATGTTTTGTTAAGTGGAGCTTTTTGACGTTGGTTTTGATACGTGTATGTGTGCTGTTTTTCTTGATGGACACAACTATACAAGAAGCCATTATATATACACAGTAGAACCTCTCTACTAAGACACCACGGGGTACTGACTTCAAGTGGTCTCAATACACAGGCGGTCCATCTATGGATGATCATGGCTATCTTTTTTGAGACTCAAGACCGCGAGAAATTATACAATTATAAAAGTCGTCTAATTACAGAGGTGGTCTTCATTAGCGATTCTACTGCAACATACTATTACAAAGAAGTCAAACTATTGTTGTTGAGACTAAAATATGCCCCACGTAAATCAAGTTGTGTGTGACAATGGGGAATCTGTCCACGCACTCGGCCTTTTGTGCGTGTGATCTCGTTACCGTCTGGAATACATTGTGCTGCTGGATTCACCCCATAGTAATGAAGGTTATTCTTTTTGTAGTCACACACAGCAAACACCTTGTTAATGAATGTCAAGTGAAAGTAACAGTAGAGCCTCTACATGGTGTTCAACGTAAGTGATGTGTGTCTTGTTGAAACTTTTTCAAAGTGGGCCTACCTTTTGCTGTGAGCATATTATAATGATGGGGTGGGTTTAAAAGAAAGTGGGATGTGGGGAAATTAAAAAAAAGAGAGGGATGTGGGGGACATAGTCATAAAAGAGGGATGTAGGATTGCAAGGAAGTGGGAACAACAAACAAATTAGGGGTGGGGGATTTCTTGACCCCTCTCCCCACACCCCAATTACAGAAGAAATGTGAGTGTCCCCTGATAAGATATTTTGAGTATGGCACTTCACAGCTAAAAGTGCCACAGAATAAAAATCCATTACACAATATACAATTTTTGTTTTATGTTTTGTTTTTCAAAAACTTGTATGAAATTACCACAGGCGTCGCCTGCAGCAGCGGTCCCTCGTCATTTCTCATGGCAGCATCACATTTCAACTGAGACATTCATTTCAATTATGAATTTGGATGCTGTGAGACTGTTTGATGTGTATTGCAGGCGTCATGAGGAGCTGTGATGTGGACACGTCATCCATTACGCACGTCCCCGCTGACAGCCGCACACTTTATAAGCATATATCAGATGTCCACAGCCATCTCCCATTGTCTCGTGTTTGTAAAGTTGCATAGGCAGATCCCTTCTCGGTGCCCCCCCCCCCACCCCCGCTCCGCCGTTTCCCACCAATCTACTTTACTTTCGGTAAAAGCCTGGAAACCTGGATCTGCCAGTGCACCCCCCACCCCCTTCGCCTCAAACTTCTATATGTTCCTGGTGTTTTTGGCGTATTCCCTGTCGATTACAAGTACACAACCCATGATATGCCGTCAGCGCCCCCCCCCCCTCCTTCTGAGAACCTGGATCTGCCAGTGAGTTGTACTCACTAATGGGGTGTTGCAGACTTGCTCGCGTTGAACCTCTCAAACTATGGACTCCTGTTTGTCAAGTACATGTAATCTGTAAACTGTAGGTTGTCTATATGGGACTTTTATTGAGAGAAATGATGGCAACGTGTATGTATAGCGTGTGTGATTAGCTGTAAATGTGCATCCTGTGGACAACTCTGTGGGTGTGTCAGACTGACATTTAGGCGAGTCTAGTCAGCTCTAGGGTGCTGTATCGGCAACTAGCAACGTTCCTTATTTATCGCCCAATGTCATAAATAGGCATAGTGTGACAAAACAAAGAGTTAATGTTTAGGCCATCCAGTGCGCAGGGATTATCGCATCCCTGCAAGGGTTAAAGTAGTTTTAATATTGCTTCTCACTGGATTAGGATAGATAATCCCCTTAGTCACAATCACCTTGCTCGTGTTCATCTTTCTTATAAGCCCCTGTAGGGATTAGGGACCCAGTACGCTGTAGTACTAGATGACTTGAGCTATTAGAGCTCACTTCTCTCTTAGACACTGGTCGGGCAGTTTAGGGCTGGCAACGTTTCCTCTGTGAGGAAAGGCTCTCAATCTTCATCCTCTTCGGGGCCTAGTCGGTGGTTAGGTCCCCTCGTCGTGTACGCCTCACGCTCGTGGGTGTGGTGGTGCTCTCGCTTATACGTGCGTCACGTGTCACCATCAGTGCGAAGTCCCTTGTGTAGGCAGGGGCCCTTCGTGAAACCTGGTGGGATCCCTGGCCATATAAAAGTGAAAGCTACTGCTTCATCGTAGTAGTGACCGTCTCGTCCTTTCAATTAACACAACAAAGAGAAGTATGCGGGGTTGGTGACAAGCCCCAGTCGACGAAGCGGGTTCACTCCGCGAAGTGGACCCGCATCAGCGGTGTTTAGGTACGCGGCGCAGCACGTCTGCGCGTGGCCCGAGGCACGCGCCAATTAATTTGTTCACAATAGTATTAAACAAATATAGCAAACATATACCTGTATCTTGAATTCAACACCTTTACATAGCTTGCAATGCCGTGCATGGATACACTACTTAGTTCGTCTTTCTGAAAGGGGATCTTGTAACCCCTCCGAAAACTGTATATGGTCTAGACCGTGCAAGATCTATAGCTGTCATGCCGTTATGCGCTCCTAGCCAATGTACCGATTAAATATGTAGTCATTGGGTGAAAAATCGCTGTGCATCATTCTCACTGATCCGAACTTAGTGACCTTAAACATGGCTTCTGGTAGAGATATGACTGCCTGAAATTATGTGAATTACAATAGAAAATATTCATGCAAGCGTATGCAACGTACAGTAGAACCTCTCTATTATGACCACATTCGGGACGGGCGTTAAGTGGATAGAGATGGTCTCTATACAGAGGCTCATTCTGGTAGGTATGTGACCGTCAAAAGTTGTCTTGCTAAAGAGGTGGTCTTGGAGGTTCTACTGTACGTTAACAGCGAAGTGGTATTTCGATATAAAAGTCAATCAACTTGCAACATTCACACCGGAAGTGAGGGGTGTTGCAGGTGACATTTGTACGTTCTGGGCCATTTCCGGGTGTTAATATGCGCACGCACGCAGCAAGCACGGGACTACGTCATGTCACTTCCGCCTCACCTTCTTGACATTTTGAAATGAGAGAACACTGGAAACGTAGGCACTTAATTTGAACCATTCCACGAAGTGATATTGTTATAATAGTACTTTTGAACATTGTATGCGCCATTTCCTTGCAAACTATTTTAGATATATTTTTGTATTGGTCATTTTCAGGTTCGTTTTGAATGAGGAGATCATCTCCAAAAGCATGAAAGTTAAATGTGGTCATTGCATAAGCCCCCTCTTAAAACTTTATCTCCCAATTTCACTAAGACGATGGTAGCTCCAGATGCTCCACTAGACGCTGGAAGATTTGTGTCCTTTCGGTGTGAATCGTGGATGTTCTGGCCCCACATTTGGAGTGGTCTGACTGTTTCGGTAGGGAATGGCCCACTTCTGACTGGTTCTGAGCTAAGAAAAATGTTATTCCCTCTCTGAAAAGTTACAAAAAGCATAAGTGCCCCATATACTAGTATGGTTACACTAGCAATCAATGGTAGCATGAAATAGCAGCATCTGTTCCATCAGTTCGGTGTGGCCAATGATGCACGATTAATGCTGTCTTTCTGGTGGAAATGACACACTTCTGCCTGGTTCTGGCCAAGAAATTGCCAGTACTTCTCTGAAGAAGTGGTTTTATTTTTTTCGGCATGTGGGCTCCCGTTTATGGATTATTGAGTTGTTGATGTGGACAATATTCTTGCTTTTCTGGATCGTCTGCCAGACTAACTCAATTATCATAAGGTCTTAACTCTTAAAACTTGCCTAGCACGCGATGTTCATAAAGATGTTCCCGTGTTATGGTTTGCTGTTTCCAAACGGTTCTGTGAATCTATTTTTTTTTCCACCCAGTCCATCTGAAAGGTCACAGACCATAATTTTTGGCCACAAAATATGCACATGAAACACAAACAAAGGCTGACAATATTTGTTCTCATTGTCTGGCGTCTTTTGGAGTATCTGGAGCTATCATCGTCTATGTGAAATTGAGAGGGGGGGGGATAAAATGGAATCTTCATAAATATGCAATACTATACAGCATTATTGATGTAAACATACCGCCTTTCACGTGCAACTACATAAGAAATACTTGTCCGATTTTACATAAACTTTCGCATATGTCAGAGGAGATTTCTGTGTATGCCGACAAAATATCATTCAGAAACATTTCATGTTTTCCCCTAATCCCAATTCTTACAAGACTGAAGAAAGACATAGTTTTAAAGGTCTACTTCTCAAGTTCATCATCATTATAATACATGCGTTTTGTGTAATACAATCTAAGCTCTATCAGATAACTGATTATATATTCAAATAGAAAGGTTATAAATATCTAATAACACTAGCTACTTTGTTCCTGTAACTTGCAGATTTCTCCCATTGTTGTGTTCATATATTGGGTATGATTATTGCTGATCATAATCTGTACTTCCATGAAGCACTTGCAATGCACTCTACGAGAGGTCAACCTTTTTTAAAAATTGATTTGTGTGAAGAATATTTTGTATAGAGCTTATTGTATTCTATAATTTATTTTGATAGGTGTGATGTAAAACTGTTATAATATAATGAGAATTTAATATTTATATACTTTTGAAGAATCTTGCTTTTTTAAGTGACGAAACAGCGTTGAATACAAGTACAGAAGAGCCGCTTTTTAAGGCACGTACAGAAGAACCACCTTTTATAAGAATTGAAAAAAAAAACATATCATAGAAAATACTTAACAAAATGAGCCTACCGTAGAGAGAGTTTGTAGTAAATCTATTTGACTTCACATTCAGAGATTGTAGAGTATGTCGTAAATGTATATTGTTATTTAACTGTTATTGGTTTTGTTTTGTTTGTTATTTGTAAATAAAATCATGCTAACAAATATTCAAGTTCACCCAACCCAATGGAAAGGCCATTACCATGAACGTTATTATCAGTATGCATGTCCGAGCCAGTGCAAATTCTATCATATCCGTCACCGAATCAAACTTGTAAGAATGATGATCAGCGGCAGACGGCATTATCTATGCAAAACATCCCTCCCCAGAGTATCAGTCTCTGCCATTAATATTTCATACTGTCACAAAAGTAGAATGTATTTTAGCTTTATGCTTTTAGCGAGACCCCTTAACGTTAGAATATGCATAACATTCTGAGAGCAGCTCTGAATAATTCATGCTGCGAGGATCATGAGATAAAGTCTAAACTAGTTTCAAGTGACAAATAACAATATGTTTTGGTGAGTGTCTAACAAGTGGCGCTGTTTTCGACTGTTTTACATATTCCATAAGTTCACCACCCAACACAAGTCTGTTTTATAAAGTAAATTCAATTTTCGAAATGTGAGGTATTGGTGGGGGTCGCATTTTAGCATTTTGTACATTTCACTGTGGCGACACTGTGATCGTAATGCGCATTAGGATCATATTGATGCCCTTGTGGATGTTTGGCTAATTGTTAGATGCTGCATTATTAACAGTTTATTTTTCAATGTTAAAGTAAATAGTTACTATGATACTGAAGATATATTGATATCCAGAAGATATACTATGTTAGTGTTGAGCTTATGCTAGAATCATACGCCTAAATATGCTGATTGCAAATAAGGCAGTGATTAGGGGCCGTTCACAAATGACGTCATAGCATTTTGGGGCATTTCTGCCCACCCCCACCCCCACCCCCCTTGTTATGTTACTCGTGTACACCCCCATCCCCGTACTTACTACTACCCATATAAATGGTGAAGGGAGAACTCTCATTACTATTATTACTATTTTTAGATGTATTTTTCCAACACTGTTTATATTCACCCTGTTTCAGCTTTTTTGTGACTATATTGATATTTCCAATTTAATACAGTTCCAAAAAAGATCACTGCTGACGTCACCCGCAATCCACCACCCCACCCCACCCCACCCCCCTGCACCCACATACCCACATCCACGCGCACATATGCAGTGGACCTCAAAACCTACTTATGCCATCTTCGGGCTTGCATTCGCGATACTTTACACGCACACCGGAGCGATTGCATCCGATTGTATCCCTCTATCCCGTATGCTCCCGATTGCGCAATCAACGTGCACTGCCCTTGCACATGGTGTGCGTTGATCACTCACTTACGCACTCACTCACATACCAGTGTCACTTGTAGTGTCATCGTAAAACATGTTAAGAAAGGGTTTGCTCAACACCCACCACCCGATCTGACTGGGACTCAAACTCAGAGTTTCGTGTGATGAGTCCCACAAGTCGCCCTACCCACGGGAGCTCGGTAGCAGGGAGGGGAAGAGGATGAATGGTCCTGCGTGGATCTGCATATGATGGGAAGGTGGCTACTGAATAGAAATCCCAACTATATATGTGTGCTTCCGTGGGCAAATGGATAGGGATTTGGACTCGTGACCAGAAGGTCGTGGGTTCGATTCCCAGTCGGGGCCGGTGACAGGTGTTGAGCAAACTTTACCTCTTTACAGGTTTGAGATTACTCCGTGGTACCTACACGCTAAATGGTTACATGTCACTCTAGTGAACGCTAATGTGAGTGACTAGCACGTCTGCACTACGGTTGCAATATGTTGTGTGCTCCCCGGGAAAGATATAGTGTAAAATGGATGACAATGATCTGGTGTAGATGTTAAGTCGCTAGAGCACGACAAACTATGAATTGCGACTGTAAATGTATACGCTCATTTACATTTACACTGTGTTCTGTGGCCCGATACGGACTCGGACACGTGACGAAAGGATCGTAAGTTCGATTCCCGGTGGGGTTTGGTGGTGAGGGTTGAGCAAACTCATCCCTAAACAGTTAAAATGTCAAACGAGCGAACGCTAAAGTTATTGATAAGCATGTCTGCTCGTGCTGTATGCTGAGTTGAGAAACATATTGTGTGACAAGAATACAAAGACCTGGTGTGAATATACAATCCTGCATAGCGTAGAGTCAAGACCATAATCCAGACATATACATTTACACGTAAATCCCAGCATGTACACAGATACATTACATCTACATTTTCGACACTACTTCTGATCTTTTTTGAACTTGCCAAGTTTCCAGGTGACATTTTTGAGAATTATATATGTCATTCAAACAAATTGATAAAAAACTAGCAGGTATCTTCGTCTGGCATCAGTAATTAATTTCTAAAGCGATGCTACGAACGAATTCAGCTGTATAACATGTTTATGCATAATTTCTTCACTGAAAAGATTGAATTTACTCATTACCTCCAAACTTGTGGATTTCACAAAAAAAATGCTGTCCATCAGATGACATTTGCAAAGATGATCTTGTTTGACTAAGTCACTAAAGGTTTAAATGTCACTCACAAAACTGTTTACATTGATCGTTTTAGAATGATCTTGTGTAGCAATGATGGCCGTTGAGTAATGGATGGAAAGCTTTAAATCATCCCCACATCTTCTCAAAGTTTACAACGCCCCAAGACGCCGAACCTCAAGGAAGCCGAAGAAAGTGCTGCTAGGAGATTTGTTTCAGCGTATTAGGAGATTGATATTTTCACAGGTAGGGACATGAGTTTTAATGCTTGATTTAAAATAAATGCTTAGTGTCATTTGAAAATTAGCACTTTGCGTTCATCACTTTCAAAGTTACGTAAAGGCGTTGAATGCTGGTGCGTGTAGTTGTGCATCCATTGTGACAAGTTTACAAAGTTAGCTTGTGTTTGTAAATTGGTTTGAGTAGCACTTCATTACGGCTTGGATACCTGTGCATATTACATGCATTTTTTCCAATTTTCAATTCTGAATTTCAAGTTGATGCTTGTAGCCATAAATCAAGATAGAGATAGCCAATTATAATTATGTTGCGCGAGTGATACACGGAATGTTTTACATAGATGCTGAAATCTAGTTTAAGCTAGTTGATTCAAACCGCATCTTAAACACATGTGTTTTTTCTCTATTTGGCAGAGAATCCAGAAGATGAAGATGCTGTTTCCCGCCTGTGCCGTGCTGCTGACCCTGCTGGTCAGCGTGGTAGCCGGTGGTCACTCCCCCAAAGGAGGCAAAGGTGAGGTCTATGTGATTTTAAAGACAATCGTGTGCACTACAGTACAAACATGAGAAAAATCTAATGTTCTGTTAATTAGGTATGCAGTATATGGAATTATTATTTTCTTTGTATATATTTGTCTACTGCTTAATAATCCAAAAACTAAAATGTACATAGATATATTAATTTTAATCTAAATTTCGAAGCAATGGCTTCCTGTTCACAAATGAATAAATAATTGCTTATTTCTTCATTTGTGAACAGAAAGCCATTGCTTCGAAATTTAAGTTTAAATTAATATATTTATGTACATTTTAGTTTTTGGATTATTATGCAGTTGACAAATATATACAAAGAAAATAATGATGAGAAAAAACGTTTTATGTTAACGTACACAGTGAAATACACGTCCACATTGAGTATAGTCTAGGTTTTAACAGATCATGTTAAAATTCCCGTGTCAAGAAGAAGTTTTATCCAGTGGTCAAACAATACAAGGCGATTGAGATGTAATTACAATTAATTCAGCATTGGAATAGTCCTATTAAGTCAATAGACGAGGAGTCTGTATACATTGATGGAATTAAAAGTTTCTTAGGCCTACTGGAATGATTTAACAATGGCATTATTAACCTGGCCTGCCGAAAAACTGTCAAAAAACTATCGAAAACTGTCGCCTTTGCTCTAGTACACCTGAGGTCATCGTATTTCATCTAGTGTACACTTGTTTGGTAACAGTGCTGTGCAGCTTGCAGACCAAGTTGTAACAGAGGGAGGGGCAAGTAACTGTTTAGGACAATTTCCCTACTGTGAGTGCTACCTCCAGCAATGTGGATGATATCTCCAGGAATGGAGATGAAACTCCTCGTGCGGAAAATGATTATTACGTCTTCACGCCTCAACTGCTGATAACTAATGATAGATGTTAATGGTGAATGGTGGTCTAAAATTACACTTTAAATTTCTAAAATCTATTTGCTAACTGCTTTCAATAGGAATGTTCTATTCAAAAGCGCATAGCAATTAGATTTTGGAAATCTAAATTATACTTTCTAACCATCATTTATTTTAATTGCTATTTATCAGCAGTTAAGACGTGAACATTTACTGATAATGGAGAGATACGCTGTAGTTTAAGTCATGAATTTAGCTAAGATAAGGGAAATGTTTGGAACTCTTGAATTAGTGTTACCAAACTAGTGTATAATAGATCTATACCGGATGCCGGAAAAAGTATAAGACAAAAGAACACTGTACTTGATATCAAATAGCATTATTCAAGGCATGTGTCATTCTCATAGTTTTCAAATACACAACGTATTGAAAATAAGCGCTCATTACAAATTGACAAAATAACTGGAACACCTCTTAGGCTCTCAGCCAATGAAATCATCGTTAGAACAACCACATCGCTTAGCTGTTAATCACCCATGTAACCGGTGGATATATCTAAAATAGATTTTTCAAGCGCTATGATCGGTCTGGTAGTTTCTCACTAATTTCAAAATCTACCTGAGCCAAGTTTTGAGACAATGCGACGTATAACCCACGGGTATGTGTTGTAAGACTGTGCATGGGCGGTGCAATACACACGGGCGCCTCTTGCTCTCGATATCGTCAAAACATTCGTCAGTTATGCTTCACCACACAGCATAGCCATTTTATAGAATGCTTCCAACGGAACACAAGCAATTATCATCCATAGTAGGCCTACGTGTTGGTGCATAAAACCTTTTGCGAAATCGTAAATTTTGCGTGCGTATCGACCTCTGCGTGCCTCGCTAAGTTTGCGTTGTGCGTGATGCATAAACGTGATCACAAACGCAAACTTTGCTAGATATATATGCGTTGCTTACACCTTTCTAAAACCCGCTTTACACTATAGCGAATTCCTCCTACGCCGCTCTACGTGCACGGGCGAACTGGCAAATTCATCAGGAAATTTTGAACATGTTCAAAAAATTTGAACGAACATTCAGTTTGGTTAAAGTTTGCTTCAAATAGTTATGCTGTGTCTACGGATCGCAGACCATTCGCACATGTAAGTAACATGTCGTTTGCCTCAGCAACTTGTCGTACCATGCATTTTTACTACGTTCAATGCCGCCACAATACGCCCAAGTTGACGACGTGACATAATACGTGTAGATGCGTTGCACGGGCTCGCTCATGATCGCTCAAGTGTAAAGCGGGTTTAAAGCGACCACCACTACTACAAGAAATCCATTTTGTGCGGCCAAAAAGATACCAATGCAAACTAAATAAAGAGACCGCCTCCTAAAGCGAGGGGCACATTCCACCTTGCGGGCGTGTCCGCCGCAAAGGCGTCTTGAGGTCTGCGGCGTCTACGGCGTTTTCCGCAGGCATGGACAAAAGTACAGTTGTGGGCACATACGCACGGGCTCCGTACGTTATGAGTGCGTCGGCACTGTGAATGTTTTTATCGAGGTGGCCGTGAGTTGAACATGCATCAAACGTGCGTTGTACTCGCGTACAACTTATGTTATACGCACGGTGTGCTTATTAAAGTGCGGTATTCTTACGTGGATGGTACAGAGAACGCACGGCACCAGTGCTGTATTTGTGCCGACACCGTGCGTCTAAATCTGCTATGATAATTCCACGATTAGCGTAAGGTCTCCGCACTGCCTCCTTACGGTCAGACCATGACGCAGGGTGATCGTATAAGAAGTTTGGCAAGCCAAATTTCTTCTGCGGCCACCGTACTGCTTTGAAAAAACGTATGTTTGCCGCACTGTATTCACACGGATCCTCACGTTTTCTATGCGTTTTTTGTCGTAGACTGGCTCTAGACCCACCTTGCGGTGAAATGTGCCCCTCGCTTTATTGAGACAACTTGAAAATTATGTTCCTCTCCCTGATGCGCAAAGCCTGATGCACACGCAAAATTTCATCGTCATATCTCACGACTATATAAGCAGTGTTGGTATGAACGAGGACTTGTAAGTAAAGGCGCAGTGTGAGTGATCAAGCAGTGAAAGCCGATGATGGAAACTTTTACGATTTCGCCAAAGTTTTATGCACCACACCCGATATGTCCGATCACGTCTATGTGCTTGTTGCCGCCGATTCTGACGTTGTTTAAGCAGTAAAAACGGCACCATAGTCTAACATCTCTAATAAACAGTTCATACGATACAATATTTGTGAGTAAAATTGCTGAAATCGCAAAAATGTAGGCACTAATTCTCGCTATGATTCTTTGCGTAAAACGAAGCGATTGACACGAAGAGTTTTGCGTACGAAACATTATGCACTCGGATTTTGCTTATGAATCGCGTACAAATGTGTTTTGCGAGCGAGTTATACTACTTTGCTAACCGCAAGAGATTTATGCACGCCTCCCCTCTATTGTTTCAGGGTCCGGTGTGCCGAGCAGGTTGAGCCAGCTCGCCCAGCAATCCACACAGCTGGAGCAAGTCCTGGTCACCCTGATGGACAACTTCACTGCAGGTAAAAACCACTATCTCATCTACTGGGATGATGTTGTTTTAAATTGCTATTCATTTAACAGTGTATGCTGAGTAAAATACGACTAAAAGAGTTTCAAACGCATTAAGTTTGCGTGTTTTGGTTAAATGCCGATGATGGCAGCACCGTCTAGGAATTGGTTACAATTGTAATAAGACGTGTTATGAATCCATATGGATTTTCCTACTACTTTTAAAAGTCTTCAAACATGTTTATTTGCTAGATCTTCAATTAATACAAAACCTCGTTGATAGGCTGGTTTCATCACTGTGACAATAACATTGATATTTTGATAAACCCATAGTTGTTTTATCTTAGCAAATAGTTTAGTCTTTGTCTGTCAGACAGTCTTTTTCAAGCTGACGTCATCCAGGATGACAGGATATGACGTCAGGAAGAAGTGACGTCAGCTTGAAAAAGACTGTTTGACAGACAATGCCGAAAATAGGGAGCCACCATTCGAACATCTGAGGGGAGCAGGAGGATTTCTAAAATAAATATGTTACTTCTGAAATTTTGTGATAATAAATATTTTACTGCTGGTGGAATAAAAAGTGAATATTTTATACTAGATAATAGACAAAAATCGTTTCATTCTCCTTGGGCCAAAAAATGGTTTTGGATTCAAGTAGGATTAAAAAACGTAATATTTGTGTAGAATGAGGAAATGGGTTCCACAAGAATCGAACCCACGACTTTTTGGACAGGAGTCCATCTTCCTGTCCATTTGTCCACAGAAGCACATGTACATAGACAGATCAAAGGGGGTGAACGAGGCGTGTGCCTACCTTTTTCACACCATAAAATAATTTTTATGTGTGTTTTTTCCATCTCTGTGACCCTCACACATACTTAAGCTATGAAGTCCTGGGGGTGCAACCTCGACCCTTTTCCGATAACTTAGATCTGTCATTTTGGTGGGGCTCATTGAAGCATTTGTGTGAATTATATATCTAGAGTAAACATATATTATTAAGAAATTAAAAGTTTAAGTGAAATTTTCAGTGGCAGAAGTAATTATCTCCTTATTGAATGAATATTCTTAAGTATTGCTTCAAATAAAAGAGATGTTCATGGTATTGATCTTGCCTCTATGGTGTTTGCATAGGTTTAGAATTTTGATTAAGATGTTTAAAATTTTACTATCGGTCTTAGATCATCCTTCTTTATGCTTAATTTGAAACACGTCTTTACAGCGAAGTGTATACTGCATTCAGTGATCGCCTATTGATGAGCAATCTTGATAAGTCATTCAGTCATCTGAAAAGGTTCTATTCATGAATCAATATTCACAAAACATTTTTATTTTAAAGCATATACATCTAATATATATCCCAGTTCTATAACTTTAATTTTGAATTCGCAGATTAACTTTTATTGATTTTAATGGCGTTTATGCCTCATGCCAGAACTCTGAATATTATCATCCTACTAAACGATCTCCTATTCCTCCTAGTAATGACAACACTCATAATTCCTTTTCCGATATTTTAAATATTACTCTAAATGCAGTGGACACCCTTCCCAAAACTAGTGAGTGCACAGAATTTCAAACATTTTGAGGTGTGTGTCCTCAGCAAAAGGACCCTAACTCTATATCTAACGGTATGACAAAAATATCAATATGATGGGGGAGCTGATGAGACGGCCGGGGGGGCAATGAGATGGAGGAACAATAAAGATGGCGGTAGCAGTGAGATGAAGGGACCAATGAGATGGAGTGGGGGCAATGAGACGGGGGATCAATGAGACAGAGGACTATAGAGCTGACCCCATGCGAACATATGTGACAAGTAGTTCTGAATAAAGTTGTGATGAATCTTTGTTTTTAACATATAATTCTTATATTGACAAGATTTCTAATATTAGTCTGCAAAACTAAGGTCGACATTAATTCACAAGAACCATCGATTATAGTCAACATGCCAAGAGTCTTTTGATTAGTAGTACATTGGACGCTTTAAAGAAAAAATAGATTTACTCATGAAGTTCATTAATATGCCATGTGCCACTGAAAAAATAATGTTTGCCCCACAAAATTGAAAATAAATATTTTGGCGGAAGCCAAACCTCCTACCGCTTAACTCCCTCAGATATTCTAATGGTAGCTCCCTGAGGTAAAACACTATGGGTTTATCAAAATATTAATGTTATTGCCACCGTACAAACGAAAGCCAATGAATTTATTGCATTCATAGTATTATAACTATTCTTATGTTTGTCCTGCAGAGTCCAAGATCGAAATGGAGGCCCAGACTGCTGGCCTTCTAGAAGGGATTGGCGAGCTGGAGACCAACATTCTTGGCAGAGCTAGAAAACGGGACGGCAGTTCTGGAGAAGAAAGTGGATGAAGGAAATGAAGATTTGATGGCAGAAGTAACCGATTTGAAGAGTGACCTCAATGATATTAATTATAAGTTTGAAGCTCAGAACCAGACTTTCCTGACTGAGATGCAAGTGCTGAAAACCGAACTGGAAAACCTGAAGACTGGCGTGATGGACGCAGTCAAGGCTGAACTTGACACTCTAAAAATCGCTTTTATTGAAGTCACCATTATTGAAGGAGTTTTGAGCACCAAATTAAATTCCACAGATGGAGTGGTCAGAGATAACTTGATGCAATTGTTCTCGGTCAGTGAAGGTGGACTTGGATCAGTCTAACTACAAATTTACACTGAAATATCCACGTGGAGAGAACAAATGAGGATTTAAAAATTTGAAATGTCTGTTTTAAGCTAGTAATAAAATTGACACTCTAAAAGGCGCTCTTGTTGAAGTCACCATTCTTGAAGGAGTTTTGAGCACCAAATACAATTTCACAGATGAAGTGGTCAGAGATACGTTGTGGGAATTGTTCTCGTTCAGTGCTCAACCAGACTAACTAGAAATTTACACTGAAACATCCACGTGGAGAGAACAAATGAGGATTTAAAAATTCGAAATGTCTGTTTTAAGCTAGTAATAAAATTGTAGATAGCATTGTGTGTGTTGTAACTTTAAAGCACTGTTTTATACTACAAGCTCAATCAACCACCGTTCACTCACAAAGTGTTAAAATCAAAAGAATCTATACTTATAGCATCCTGGGTTTCATTAGCCTTGATTATATACAGAATATTGTAGATATCAATAGGAACCAGACCTGTAATTGTTGGCGAGACTTTCTGTTATTCCTACAACTTCATCTGGCCGACGCCCCGAGATGACCGTATGACACCTGTCACTGCTATCACGTGACTTCCGCCATCTTGGTGGGTCACGTGACAATCTAAGGATTTCACTAGCCCTGATGAAGTTGTTGCAACGAGAACGAAAATCTCGCCAAAATGACAGGTTTGGTTCCCATTGGCATCTAATAATATTCTGTATATAAGTTTTGAAATGTTTGGAAATATCTTGATGACATATGGAAGTCAAATCACCAGGAAACCTTGAACATAATTCTGATGCAAACTACACTTAAGTTACACTATTTTGTAGTATAGTAAGATATCCAGCCGATATCAGTTAACCTGAAATGAATTATTCGCCATAATATTTACCGTAATGATGTCTGTTCCTGTCATAGGACAGAAACATTTATTTTTTTAGTTATTTGTATGCGCCATGAATCAAAAATGGACTAAAATGATGTGCGTACTTTATAATGTAATCAAACTATTAACAATTTCAACTCAGCTGTCATAACATTGGCTGTCAATTTCGTTCATTACGATCATCATGAAACACATCAGAATGCATTACGATCATTGCTGAATAATCATTACGATCATCACTGGTTTATATGAAATGGGCATTTTCGGCTTTTAATAACTCCACTAAAAACTCTACTCTAACAGAAAATATCTTATCAATACACTTTTTCTTGGGTATCATAGGTAAAATTACCTTGCAATTATCAAATAAAAAGTATGAATAAAGCATTATATCTAACCATCAGTAAAATATCCACAACGGCACCAGTGTGTCGGCAGTGATATTTGCTGTGTGTGGTTTGATGCCTGTATGTGATAATACGTGTACGTGACCTACCCCCAGTGGTTCGATTGGTTCCAGTTGATTCCCAGTTGGGTTTGGTGATGGGTGTTGAGCAAACCCATTCCTTAGAGGTTACACATTGCTACTTGGTACGTTCATACGGGATAGGTACCGGTCAGGGGGTGAGAGATTGCCTATGTGAGTGACGATTATACTATGCACTGCGGTAGCAACAATTGGGAAAGTCAATATACACTGCAGTGTGACAATGATGCTGCCAATGACCTTGGGCGGATGTAAAGTCGCTTGAGGATGATGACATTGAGTTTATAGACAGTTGAGTATGGGACCAGAAGGTGGTAGGTTCAAGTGCGGGCCAAGTGCCGAGTAGTGACCATTGAGAAAACTCATCCATGACCTTTTTTGAGGGTGTGTCCTACAAGTTACAAAAAAGCTAAATTTATGGCAAGTGAACAGGAATGTATGTTATTGGTACCACAGACAGATCCATATTTTTTTTTGAAAAGGGGGGGGGGATCGCACTTGAGGGATTTCATTGGTTTTGTACGCGTGATCGATGGCAAACGTGCCAAAAACCCTATGAAAATGAAGTATTTTTTTAGGGAAAGGGGGGGGGCGCCCTCTGGATCTGCCTATGGGTACGCTTTGCACTGTGTTGTATTGCTCCCAGAGACTTTAAATGTGACATGGATGCCAAAGACCTGGTGTAGATATACGTCTAAACCATGAAAGATACGTATGCATACAGTCATTTCTCAGTTTCACAACACAAGTTTTTACTTATATTACAAATTCATTGGCAGTTTCGTCAATGACTGTTGACATCTTCAAAATGACCAACTGGGATAACTGGCAGTTATTCTTCTCAGCCGCTGCCAAGTTGTGGATCACAGACTCGCAAGCTGGTGGGCCCCCTCGTCCCGGTTCAACCTGCCTGTTGGTGGGGATATCTACCGTCTCCTTGATGGTTCTTGTTTTCCAGTCGCTCTCTCTGTCAATCACGCTAGCACACTAGAAGGATTAATATATCCCAAAATTTATCGCTCCCTGCGCTCGCTAAATCATTTATAAGAAAATCCAATTGCGTGAACTCTACTTATTCAACACCAGTGTGATTTTTCATATTCATTGTCATTTCATTTGAAATGCATTGTATTATTGTTATGATTGCACGATAGACTTTATTGTTGTGATAGAAATAAAAGTTAACTTAAAGCATCAACAATAAGATGGGAAATAGGAAGAGAAAGAATTTTGGGCATCCACTCAAAAACTGGCCACTTTGGAAGTGATAAACTTTCCCCAATAAAATATGATGTACCACTGAGTGAGAGCCACTATCCACATGTTTGAAAAATAAACAGCTGCAAAAACGTTAGAGAAAATGTAAGAGAATATGAAAAAAAACAATGAAACAAGGGCACAAATGGTTTTGAAAAATGCATCAATACACTTTAATATTAAAATACAAAAATCGCAGAAGAAATGCACAATGCTATACATTGTGCAAATATGTCACTCTTGTAATAATTACCTTTGCTAATATATTAATTTTCTTTTATTCTCTGTTCTACTTTTGCTGCTTTATCGCGGTCTAAATCAAAATAAAATCAAATTTATGTTGGTCCAAATTTATCAATTTAACATGTTTCGACACCACCAGTGTCCTTTTCAAATTAAATTAAAATTTTCCAAATATCAGTTCCAAAAACATAGAATATTACAAAACCAAATATCAAATATCAAAGTATCAAATATTGATATTTGGTTTTGTAATATTCTATGTTTTTGGAACTGATATTTGGAAAATTTTAATTTAATTTGAAAAGGACACTGGTGGGGTCGAAACATGTTAAGTAAATAAATTTGGACCGACATAAATTTGATTTTCTTTAGACCGCGATAAAGCAGCAAAAGTAGAACAGAGAACAAAAGAAAATGTCACCACATGCTGCATACCATATTTCACAAATCTTGTATATAATATATTAATTATAAACACAATTTACTAAAGTATAAATTACCAAAAAAAAATTACCACGATTTATAGAGTTGGTAGGTTTTCTAAAACAATATACAATAATGTATTGTCAGAAACTCGCGAAATCATTTAGAAAAAATCCAATTGTGTGAACTCTACTTATTCAACACCAGTGTTTTTTAATATTTATTGTCATTTCATTTGAAATGCATTGTATTATTGTTATGATTATTGCGTAAAAGTTTTCATTGTTATGATAGAAATATAACGTAACTTAAACTAACAACAAAAAGATGGGAACAGGAAGAGAGAATTTTGGGCATGCACTCACAAACTTGCCATTTTGGTAATGAAAAAACATTCAGCAATAAAATATGATGTAGCACTCGTGCCTGACAACGAAAAGATATGACAATTCTTATTTTGATGAGAAGTATATAATGCAATGTCATAAGACAAAGGGTTCAAAAAACTTCGGGGATGCCCTGGGTCAGGTTATTTTTTGTACCTCGAGAGAGTGTTAGAAAATAGTTTTATTTTATACCAAAATGGCATAGAGGGTATACGTACATGTACATTAGGAGAGTTTAGGTGTACATACCCCATAGAGAGAATACCCCAACCTGTTCCAAATGTAAATGAAGGAAGTACATGGAATTCATTTCACTACCATTCATATGAAGCAATGAAGATGATGAAGATGACAGGTGATAAGGATGTGCATAATCCGATTGTACAATTCTGCAAGTTTGTTCAACTACAGGGGGACCAAAGTTTGGTTACCAGGGTGGATACTGATATTACTTTGCATATATATGATGAAAATGAGATTTCGAAAAAAATGAGGGTGGTCTTGAAAATTTCATTTCAAAGTTCTGTGGTGGTTGTTTATCAGGAGTTGCAAAACGGACAGCTGAGGATATATTATATACATACGAAAACTTGAAGTTGTAGCCAATAAAATAGCAAAGAAAAATAAGAATGTTACAGTTGAACAACTCTGCACTATCAGGGGTCAGGGCTTGAAAGTGAAAATCACAAAGCAGAAACTCCAATCACCTTTGCCATTGAATGGCCTAAATGGCAACACAGTATTTATCAATACATGCACATCTGATAATATGCTGTATGCCATTCACACCCTGCTAACTTTTCGGGATGACCTTGTTAGAGAAATGGAAGAATCTACTCTCCATGTGTTAAAATTACTTGTGAACGTACACAAAGAATTTTCAAACAAGCGTTTCGAATTTGGAAAATATCTGTGGCTGAAGCAATTCAAGTTTCAAACTGCTCATCAACGGGATACCTATGGTACCGAGGAACAGTTTTTCTTTTATAAATTCAAAGAGCTGCTTTGCACAGCACACATCACAGAGTGTATGAATGTTCAATGTCCTGTACCGGCCATTTTGAAGACATCATCAAACAGCATAAACATTTTTGGTTTCTCATACACATATGGGAATGGAAGCTATTTCATTGCAGGCATATTTATCAAAGGAAGCTGGTATGCTTATATGATGTCCTTGAGAATATCAGCAGGCTGGCACTGGAATCTGTAAAAAAAACTGGTTCCCATGGCCAAAGTTGGATATCAAAGGAGTATGGCAGTATATGCAAGAGACTAAACTTTGTATCTATTAAATATTGTGTTGATGTAGGTACTGTATAACCAGGATATTTTGTTGTTATTAAATTCCGGGGTTTCAAACCATAAATTATTTTGTGACTTCAATTTTGTGGTTTTGGTCCATCCTGGAATTACCTATCTTAGGCTTTAGTTAATATTTGCTGACTATTTTATTTTGTAGTTCTGGATGATAGCCACGAAATTTGCAAATTAATTCATGCTCAAGCATTTCTTGTTCTATTGTACATTGTAACCATGGAATGTTTGATTTAGATAGAAATAAAGTGTGATTACAATGTTTATTTCACATCTAAAAAATAAAAAAATAATCATGCCTCCTTGAATCCGGAAAAAAATTGTGCCTTAAAAGTCAAAGAAAAAAATATTCTCTAAAAAAAATTAAACTAAATATTTGGACTTGAAACTAAAATGCCTGGCCACCTCCCAAACATCAAATGGTTCATCGTGGTATGTTACCCCGGTGCTATTTACGTGAATGGAGATCATCAAATGCATTTAGTGGTGTGATACACACAGAATTAATATATATTAGCAATGAAATCTACAATATCAACCTGTTCCATGAACAAGTATTCAAATAATGATTTTTATCAGGTTAGACATATAAAGAATAAACTTCGTAGAGTCTCATTAGGCTCTTATATGTTTTACAATTACTAATTACAGGTGTCTCTCTTTCTTTATAGTTAATCATCTATTCTGAACTTAATCTACTGTGTAATTATGAGGTAAGAATTTCACAGGGTGTAATATGCCATATCCCTGTTTTAAATGGTAGCTACGGGAATGATTTATTTAGTGAAAGCCACGCAGTTAAAATTAAAATATGTTTTGATACACAACGGACTCAGTATAGCTAGCAGGCTGAAACAGGTACAATACGTAATACGTAAGGTCGACGTTCATAGAAACTCGTAGAAACTCACCATACATAACTATACTTTTTATATCTATGTTAATGATTGAAAACGTCTCTTCTTGTCATCAGTGTATATGTAGCAATATTTCAATAATCAGGAACGGATTATATTATACGCTCGCTTTATTTATAACGGTCACAAACTTGGCTGGTTCGGCACGAAACTAAAACGGCATACGCAAATCTCGTTTGGCTTTGGAATACGTACACAGATCTTTTATGTGTCTACCCAGACAAGTATAAAAACAAACTAAGTTTGCTTGTGTTATGTAATCAGAACAAGTTGAGTTATGCTTATTATAGTTATTGTATTATATATTGAGGTTTATTCACAATACCGGGCACATAATTCACATATTGATTAGTAATAATTATTTTCGGGATAAATACTTGTCATATTTCAGCCAAATTCGTTGTTAACTAATGCTGCTCATCAATGAACCATTATAACATCTTAAAAGCATATTCAAGTATATATTTGGGGCGATTTTCGACGAGTTTCGACGAGTTTCGATCTTACGTATTGCCCGGTATACAGGTATCCGCACAAGCTGTGAACTTTTGGACCAAGGCTTCTGTTTATACCCAGGGACACTGCGCGGGTAAAAGAAAGTGAACACAAGAAACTTTTTATATTAGTCCCTTTCAAAATAAATCTGGGTCAGGATCCTTTCACAAAAGATTTAATTGTCATAATACAAAACTACCCAAACGTGGATGGCTTGGACTATGCTTCAAAATATACATGCAGTCGTTGTGTTAAACTACCCAAGCATGGATAGCATAAGCTACTCGTTTAAGTAGAAAAGTATGACAACAGATCGTGGCATCTATAATGAATAATCACTTTTTTGACGGATGCATACTTGATTATACCATTGAGATTTCAATTAAAATAACAATAGCAGTGGCATTCTAGATGGATAAGTGTTGCCATTAAGGTGTACTGTCGGAATAAAGGGATGTTATTATGATAGATATGCATAGGTCTCTAAGCAGAACTGACTAATCAAGTCTCTGCATAACAAGATGGGGAACGTTGCCAATGTCAGTAAAACTGACGAAACAGAAGAACATGGTGAAAAACGGCCAAGTCAAGAGCGTTCAGCAATCGAAGATATCACTCCTGACATTGACTCCTGGCAGTTTGTGTACTCCGTGTGTATCCTTACGCCTAACGGTGACGTTACAGAGGATCCCGAGGCTTGGGTAGATCTGACCCTTGTGTTGGGAACTGCTGAACAGTTGGATTTTGCCAAGACGCCAAACACCACAAGTGGACATTTGACATACTTGCCCGAATACGACGCTTGGCTGCCAGCAGTATCGGATGCAGCTGTCAAATCTTTTGAAAGTGAATGGAGTTCTAGGGTTAGTAGGGAACGTCTGCTGCTAGCTTCATCACCAAATCACGTGACCATTTACAGTCACGTGATTGAGCATGCACCAGAGTTCCACACCTCCCTGTACTTTTCCACCAGCTGTGAGCTAGTGGTTGACACGAACATTGAGATCAAAGAAATACCAGACTATGACAATGGTGATGATGACAGCGAAGAAGAGGTGTTATTCGAAGAGTGGACTGAGGAAAGAATTGTCAGCAACCCTGATGAAATCTCCAGGGCTAAGCGCATGTCGATACAATATGATTCGAGCAGCTAGCCAGGCAGGTTGTCGATTGTGGATTGGACAAATTTAGATGATTATGTGGGTCCCGTCATCATGGGAGGGGTTAGTCATTTACTAGTAGTAATCTGTACGGTATAGTGTTTGTAAAGCATAGCAGTAGACCATGTATACCCCTTACCACCTACCATGAATGCTGGGGCCTATGGATTATATATTAGTTATCTAATGACTAGATGGTGGATGTCGTTATACATAGTACTCGTGAACCTCTTAATGTGGCTTGCATATCTTTAACATGGTATCAGATATTGATATAGCAATCCACTGTCAGAGGGTCACAATAGAGTATTGGTTGTAGGATAAAACAGGGAAATGTACAGTAGATACTCTCTGTTAGGATCACCCTTGGAACAATTTTAGGTGGTCTCAATAGAGATGTGGTCTCTATACAGAGGTTCATTTTTGCTAGCTTAATGACGGTTTGGGACTGTAAAGCGTGGTCTTATAATCGAGGTGGTCTCAATGGAGAGGTGGTCTTAATTGGAGGTTCTACTGTATGTATAGTTTGTATCGCCGGTGATACGTAGATAGGTGGGCAAATATACGTAAGTACAGTATAACCACTGCATTAAGTACCCACAAGGGACTAGAGAAGTGGTCTCTTTATGACGGTTTGGGATCACAATAAATGGTCTTGTTATAGAAGTGGTCCATATTGGCACTGCACGTAGCTTGTAAATTACCTGACTATGTCTGTATGGCTCAGTCTCACAACATGATAATCGTATAAAGGCCGTGGAATTTAGCATATGGATATTTTGAAACAACTACATAAACCTTGCCAAATGTAATTCTTCGCCTTAGTACATTCTACATTCTTTCTGTCCTAAAAAGAGAACAAAAAACAACAACAAGTAAATAGAAGTTCAGCGAGTATGTTTGTAACCTGAATGTAAAGCTGCTGCAATTTGTCTTTTAAGTTTATTTTTAAAGATCATGCTTATTAGATGCTTTGTGTTGATAGTGAATGGTCACACAATCACTTTTATATCTCTTTCAAACTTCTCTCACACGCATCTTTTTAGCAAGCATATTTCTATACCGCCGATAGATGAAGCTGAAGACAGGGGTCATGAGTTCGAGTCCCGCCAAGGTCACTTGATATAGTCAAATGGAAGCTTAGTGCTTCAAATATGTCTATTGTTGGGAGAAATATGTTTGCTAAAGCGATGTTTGAGAGAGACAGAATTTTGGAAATGTATCCATAAGCACACTTTTATATGTGTGTGTGAGGGGTTATGTTATGCTTTGGTTACATCGTTCGGTCTAACACCCCTTCTCAATTGTCCCAAATAAAAATATATGATACCCAATATATGGATTGGAACCTTTACCATGATATATTTTATGGAATAGTGACCCAGGCTCTCTGTATTGCATTCCTTGTATGACAAAAGGCTAGATCTGCCCGTGGGTCTCTATTTGTACAAACCTCTCACAAAGGCTTCACAATGCGGGCATAAAACACAACTTCTACCCACAGTGTGGAAGCTGATTCCTCCCCGGAGAATACTGCCTTGTATTCCTGCTGATTAAACCAGGTTGGACGTTCAAACGGTAATGGTACATTGACCTGACTCCTGCTCGTATGCACCGCATAGGCAGATCCAATGGGGGCGTGCTACCCCCCCACACACACACACACACACATTTTACCAGCAAAATACTTCACTGACTCTGGAGGCACTGTACATTGAGGAAATAAAACCCATGATCAACACCAAGGGAGGAATACAAGAGCAGGGCCCTGACCATCAAGATTTAGATGTTGTCAGCACCTGCCGATCTCTTAATCCCTAATCCTTGTGTTGTTATGTTTTGATTCATGTTCTGTATTATATTCATGTAATACTGAAAACAGTACTGTTTTGTGATTTAAGTTGGTTCATTTTACATTTTATTCTGAAGATGGCCGCAAGGTTGAAAAAATATTTAATTAAAATGTGAATAAAAAAGATGTTGGTTCTATCATTTATAATACTTCATTTTCATAGGGTTTTTGGCATGTCCGCCATCGATCGTTCAAAAGCCACGAGATCCTTTAAGTGCGTGCACCCCCTTCCACAAAAACCTGGATCTGCCAATGCACTAGAGAGGACACGCTGTCACTATAGACGACCATCAGTTTAGTTGAAGGCATCATCTTACCGTATTTCATATTGATGTTGCCGCCATTACTCACGGTTAGGACAGTATTTCCCAGGCATGGCAAATTTAGATTAAAAATAGATGAGCTTGGCGTTTAATGCCCCTTCACGATTATCCAAAGATCATCATCAGTTGACAAATGGAGAGTATTTTGTCACTAGTTTATTAACTATTCTATGCTCATATTTCTCGCTTACCATTGTTTGTTATTAATTGGAGTTTGGTAAATTGTGATATGGATGAATGGAGCAAAGATGTAATGAATTCGTTTACCCCAGAACCAATTAGTATGCACAATCATATTCAGTTGAATTCAAAAACAGGAGCTTACTATTAAAATGAAAATTGATTTCCAACAATATACAAAGTCCATAATATAATGGCTTAATTAACAAATGAGACATATTACTAAAATGTAATCCTCATTTTCTCGGAGCACAACTTGTAAAAATGTGACTAGCATAGTCATTACGAAAATTTATTTTCTTTCTTGCTTTTTCTTTTTTTATGTTTAAATATATGGTAACAGTCCACCAAAATGAACCTAAGACCTTCTATGTATTTTTATTATTTTTATTTGGGTGGGTGAGTAAGAGGCTTTAAAACATAGATCTTTATTTTTAAATCTTTTTTCCACATCACTCGTTTGGCCTTTTCCCAAATCCCACAAGTTTTCACCATATTCTCCCACTTCCCACGTTCTCGAAATCCCACACCCCCTTTAATTATTTTACTCAAGTACTTTGCAACATATCCCTCTATTGTAGCCTCGTTTTCCATATTCCACTTCCTTATAACCAAACCCCACCCAGTTCCAGTTCAAGATCTATGACAAAGCATGTTCATGGCCATTCGAAGGAGCTGCCTTTTCCCGTCTGGTGAATCGATTCCTCCGGGTCCAAACAACTAGCACCAGAACCGTGACCAGCCCGGCACACAGCACCCCCAGTACTGCGGCTATGGACACCAGAGAGCTCAAACTCACAGCTAGCTGCGGAGCGGCGGGCGTACTAGCTGTGCTAGCTTCACCGCCCTCATCCGTACTAGAGGGTGGGTACGTTATGGCTGTTGTCGGTGACTGCGACTTCCGTTGGCACTGTACTGATGTAGTCAAACTGCTCTCTGCTTGCTCCTTGCTTATTGCGATTTGCGTTTGAATGATGATGTTAAAGGAGAATGATGAGACAGAACCGGCCATTGCCCAGTGCAGTAGTATTTGGTTTGAGGGCGCGCTCACCAGACCTGGTATCATAATGGAGGAGCCGGCACAGTGCGAGAGAAGCGCTTGATTGGTTGCGCTATCCGCAATTGTGAACGAGTGAAATTTGCCATCCTTGTAGCAAGATTCAACCTCTGCAGATTCGTGGAAGTCGGTTGTGTTAAGCTGCATCGTGGACGCACTGTATGATGACGTTATGTTCCATTCGCAGTACTCGTATATCGTTTCATTCATGACGTCAGCAGAACTGATGATGATGTCCGTTTCTGTCGAAAAGGGTTTGTTTTTGAATATGTACGTAGCGGCATATTGAACGGTCAAAGGATAGACAGACCACAGATGTAAAACCATTCTCGATTGCACGGAGGAAACTCTAATGGGGTACTTCATGTAGCTTCCTTTGTCACAAAGCCGCAAAATGCCTTTTTCCATCCACGCTTCCATCATGAATATTCATGACCGCAGCCGAGCACGCCAAGAATGACTGAAAGTACACAATAGTGAGCTCCACCTGTTGGAAACTAGGCGCCTTAATCGTTACGATGGCTTCAGAATTCTCATTGAAACCTGGAAAGTTTGGAGACACCAAAATACCTTCTGCGTCTGTTATGTTTTCATTAGCACTGCTTGTGCTAGCTTGACCATAATACGCTTTGTAACCTTTTACCCCCTGTAACTTGTCACTTCCGCAATGCACCAGCTGAATGTATATATCAGAGGAACTGGACTTGAATGTGTAGTTCAACACTTCGTGGTTATAGATCTCATCAACCGCCAAGTCACATATTGTTGTCAACGTGGACTCTTCACCTTCTACGACTTCGAACACTCGTATATACAGGCAGCTGCAGTTGCTGCCCGTTGTGTCAAAATCTTGAAATATTAACACAACGTCCCCCGTGTAGACGGAGACTCGCCGCGTGTCGTTCGCTTGGGCCGCGATGTAGTGTGGGTAATGTGGTGACGTCACGAGGCCAGACGACAGACCCGATACACGCACTAGAACAATATATAAGGCTAGTAAATTACAAGGGGTATAGCTTTCAAATTGCTTACTGTGTAGATCAATTATCATTCAGGAACTTCTTGGCGACATAGTATGTTTATTGTCAAATATATCAGTAAAATATCTGCATTGTCGTCATTATTATACAAGTACATCTTGTAACATTGTTTAATTCACGAATTCATGCTAAACTGTATGCACTAGAACCGCTCTATTAAGACCATCTAGGGTCTTGTTTAGTGTGATCTGTTTAGAGAGATGGTCTATTTATGGGAAAAAAGTTAATTGCAGTCTATTTAATAACGCGTGGAATTGTTAGAAACGGTTGTATTATAATGATGGTCTTTATTATGCTGTATTAAATTGAATACCAATAACACTGTTTAACAAAGTATCGTTGTGTGATGAAACAAGAATTCATCTGAATAATGTTTAGTATGATTTGATTTGTTTTAATGTGCATTTAAATAGAATATCACGGTACGATACCTGCACAAATACCAAGAAACACTGTTGAAAAAATCCAAGAATTCATGCTGTTTTTTGTGGAAATCCTAACCACACCCAATACCGTGCATGTATGTACTTTTTAACCACACCTGTCTATTGTTGACTGGTTTAAATACTACTGTTTGCTCATTCGGTTTGCTTGGATTTGGCAAATAGCAATGAAAGTGTTTGTCAAATAGAAATGTGACGGTGATCCAAAGAGAGTTCTATATGTTTAAACCGATAGCCTTGCATAGGCCTACTAATCAAAATATAGAAACTTCTACAGTTTTACAAATCCCACTGAGCAAGTCCACTTGTATATGGTAGCCTGTGTGCAATACATGTACACACATATATAGTATACAGATGTAGATTCAATATGGATGTACACATACCATTTTAGCTTAAGTCAAAATGTACAACGCGTCAAATTAAGTTTCTCACATTCATGTATTACGTGTATGAACATAACATGGTATAGGTTTGATTCGTTGCAATTTGATAGATGTCGCTCTCCAATGATAGGGAATCAGAAAGCAAACATTTTTGTAAAGATATTACAGACAACTATGAGTAATAATGCATGGTTTTGCCGTTACGTTGCGGGTCAATGTGTTTGTTTTGTTTGTTTGTTTGTTTGTTTGCTTGTTTTTTTTGGCCGTGTGAATGCAGTGGAATGATAGGGTCTCGAGGCAGATCACTTGTACCATAAGTTGACCATCCCGAACTTTGCTTTCTGCAACTTGACTTTTGCGGGTCGTTACATTAGTCTAATCACGTGTTGATGGTGTGCCGTTTGGGGCGCGCTGTCATTCATCAATCATAGTGGCTTCTGACGCGATGTCTCCAACAGAATATGGGATTGTGATAGGGCCTATAGCGTAGTGCAGTAGAACGCCCCTAGTAAGACGAAGAGAGGGACTGACCTCAAATGCTCTCAATAGAAAGGTGGTCTCATCATGCAGATTTAAGTTGAAGGCTAAATTGGTGGCCTTGTAGAGATCATGGCATTATATAGGTGGTCTTATGAGAAAGATCTGCAGAAGCAGCGGCGGCGGCTGCAGCAACAGCAACAGCAAACAAACAAATACTCAAAAACACACTTATATTACCACCCAATAAATTTGCTTGACAAACGAACGCCAAGCCTGGATGCCCCGAACGACGCTCATAACGAACACATCAGCCACACGTGGACGAGTCGTGAGCACGAGTCAGTTAGACTGAGTTATCACCCCGTGGGTGGTGGTGGGGGGGCGGGGGCGGGGGGATTGGGGTCACCCGGCTGTATTAAGTATACGTGAGTGTTTCATACACACCTGTATATGTATGTCTCCTGTAATGTGTTCATTGAAAAAATAGCGTGTGTGGTGTACAGTTTGAATATAGTTCTAGTTCATCGTTGAAGTCCTTGAATAATTGGATGGCTATGCTGTTAAGTGAAGCCCATGCATCTGAGACGTCAATGGCTGTACTATATAACTTGAAGCTGTGATGTAATACTTCTTAGTGACTCGGGTTATTCCGTGTATAGCCTCAATCAGCTAAAACCTTCGACTATAGGCAGCGAACGGCACTTGTTGATCGAGGATTACAGAGTAGGACGGAACAGTCAAAGAAACAGAATGTTATTACATATGCACCTTTTATAGTCTCCGGGTGAATCTTCTCCTTTTACATTGGTTAATGTATTTTGTTATTAAGCAATCAGTGCAAATTCATTTCATATCTTTTTCATTTTTCTTTCTTTATTTTTCTTATTCTTTTTAGTGAGTTGAGCATACTCACTTCTGCAAGTATATTTCACAATTGAACCTTCATTATTGTTGCATTATTGTTGTAGATCATCTGACTGGACCCCTCACCACCACGCGCTCCGCCCAATACCCCCTCTAACATCCACATATCTAACCTTCCCAGCCATAAATTTAAATAAAGCAACAACATCAAAAAAGACTATACAGCAGACAGTAAAGTCATTCACACTACAATGCCTTAATTTGCATACAATGGAGATAGCTGGGAGCAAGTGGTGGAGCACAGATAACGTCTAGCTGCATGTCTAAGCAGCCTTCTTACCAGGAATAGCGGTAATGAGCCATCTGAGTCTGCAGTCCGCAAACTAATGTGGAACACAATGGTACATTATGAACCTGTGAGTGGCTTTCATGGGCTGGGGTCATGGTTAATTAATTTGCATGCTTTTGGGTGCAGCTGGATGTATCTTTGTGTGATTTTTTGCTGTTTTTTTGTTTTTTGTTTTTGTTTTTTGTTTTTTGGGGGATGTTTAGTATTTTTTTGTTACTTGGATTATGGATTGTGAGAGCAGTTAGTTTTGTTTCTGTAGGGATACAATATGTTTTCAGCATTTAGGTAACTGCATCAGTGGATTTGGTATGTTAAAATTAAGAGAGAAAGTCTCTCAGTCAACTATTTTTACAAAGTTCACTGAGGGTTTTCAGGGTATGAGCAATCTTTATGCATAACCAATTGTGTATAAAGTATTTACGTCACTTTGTAAATTATGGCCATTTTTAGAGAATTTGCCTAATTGTCAATATATATGAAATATTAAAATTAAAATGCAGACTGTGGAATTTCGCTTATGTGGAGGGTGAATACAAACGCCTACATGTAGGGAACATTGCACTATGGGAATATGAAAATGCTCATAACTGTGTTTTGAATGATACCGGATAAATCTCAGAATTAAATTGCATCTTACAGGTTATCCATTGATCAAAATCATTGTTGCAACCAACTTCTATGCAGATACATCTCAAGAATGGAGGGAAAAACTCTTGCTCCAACATTTCTAATTTGAATGAACTGTTCATCAATTTGATAAAGGAGCAATCTTTTAAGACCCTCGCTTTGTCAATTTCATTTCAGCCCTCATTTCCATGCATCCGACTTCTGGATTTTAAAGCTTAATTTGTCCCAAATAAATTGAAACAAGGTGAAGAATGTGACTGGAATACTCTACACTGGTTTTAGGATGTTTGATGTAGAATCTGGAACGTACACATATGAGCTCAGTATGTTTTCACTGTATATTTGCCCAAGTAGTTGCGTTAATTAGCGCTATGGATGGTGTGGGGGAATAAGGAAATGGGATGTGGGGAAAAGACTACAAAAAAGTGATCTGCGGTTTCAATCAATTGAGATGTGGAAACAAAAGCTACAAATATTATTTGATGTGGACAAAAAGGCCGAACAAAACATATGGGGAATAAGATCAAACAATGAAGGATTTCGTGACTCATATCCTGCACACGCTAGAACAGAATAAACCCCAGAAGAGGTCTGCACTGCCTCCTTCACTACCTAGAACGCTTCACGCTAGTCCCTGTCGTGCCCCAGTAGCACGTAGCCCTCGATCATGTGGCAGCACACTTATAAATTGCTCCCCAATTAATCATGTCTCTCCCTGCGCGTGGTAATTGCAATTAAAGCATGAGTAAATAATTGGATACGGTGCGATGAGGAAGCAGCGCGTCTCGCTTTGATGGATCGCGCAATTGTGGGGTGTGCATGAAATTACCGCGGCAGCAGCGAGCACAGTAGGGTCTGTGGGTAATTTACAGGCAAACCTTCATTATACAGTGTATACAGTAGAGCCGCTCTATTAGGACCACCTTTGGGCCCAGTGTTACTTGGTCTTAATGGCAACGTGGTATTTATGCAGAGGTTCATCTTGGTAGCTTTATGAAGGTTTGGCACTGTGAAAAGTGGTCCTATTATAGAGGTGGTCTCTCAATAGAGAGGTGGTCTTAATGGGAAGTTCTACTGTAGTTCATCTGAACATTGTCTCATTTCTATAATTTCTTATATCCTTGGGTGCTATTTGGTAATAAATCTAAATATTTAACATTCAATGATTTTTTATTTCATTTTGTAGAGTTTTTAATAACCCTATTATTAATATATTTTCAATGCATTAGAATCCTCAGCTATTACACGTACAGCCAAAAGTAAATTCAGTAAAGATTAAAGATTTAAAATATTAACAAATAGCATATAAAGAATATACTACATTATAAAGTGGAGGAGACCATCTCTATGAGTTTTAGCATT
>CM032659.1:28926586-28960647 GCA_019095985.1 Streblospio benedicti
GCTTTGTCAATTTCATTTCAGCCCTCATTTCCATGCATCCGACTTCTGGATTTTAAAGCTTAATTTGTCCCAAATAAATTGAAACAAGGTGAAGAATGTGACTGGAATACTCTACACTGGTTTTAGGATGTTTGATGTAGAATCTGGAATATACACATATGAGCTCAATATGTTTTCACTGTATATTTGCCCAAATAGTTGCGTTAATTAGCGCTATGGAGGTGTGGGGGAATAAGGAAATGGGATGTGAAAAGGACTACAAAAAAGTGATCTGCGGTTTCAATCAATTGAGATGTGGAAACAAAAAGCTACAAATATTATTTGATGTGGGAAAAAGGCCGAACAAAACATATGGGGAATAAGATCAAACAATGAAGGATTTCGTGACTCATATCCTGCACACTAGAACAGGAATAGACCCCAGAAGAGGTCTGCACTGCCTCCCTTCACTACCTAGAACGCTTCACGTTCTAGTCCCTGTCGTGCCCCAGTAGCACGTAGCCCTCGATCATGTGGCAGCACACTTATAAATTGCTCCCCAATTAATCATGTCTCTCCCTGCGCGTGGTAATTGCAATTAAAGCATGAGTAAATAATTGGATACGGTGCGATGAGGAAGCAGCGCGTCTCGCTTTGATGGATCGCGCAATTGTGGGGTGTGCATGAAATTACCGCGGCAGCAGCGAGCACAGGGGCTGTGGGTAATTTACAGGCAAACCTTCATTATACAGTGTATACAGTGGAGCCTCTCTATTATGACCACCTTCGGGCCCAGTGTTACTTGGTCTTAATGGCAACGTGGTATTTATGCAGAGGTTCATCTTGGTAGCTTTATGAAGGTTTGGCACTGTGAAAAGTGGTCCTATTATAGAGGTGGTCTCTCAATAGAGAGGTGGTCTTAATGGGAAGTTCTACTGTAGTTCATCTGAACATTGTCTCATTTCTATAATTTCTTATATCCTTGGGTGCTATTTGGTAATAAATCTAAATATTTAACATTCAATGATTTTTTATTTCATTTTGTAGAGTTTTTAATAACCCTATTATTAATATATTTTCAATGCATTAGAATCCTCAGCTATTACACGTACAGCCAAAAGTAAATTCAGTAAAGATTAAAGATTTAAAATATTACCAAATAGCATATAAGAATATACTACATTATAAAGTTGAGGAGACCATCTCTATGAGTTTTAGCATTGTTGGTCTACAGGAAAGTTTTCTACTCTGTAATATGTATATGTCGTGTTAAAACATTATCATGTGGGTTAAAGTGTCTATTTCAGCTGGGCAAATGTCTCTGGACAGTGAATTTACATCGCAAGGAAGTTCAAAATTTAATCAATATTGTTTTCTTATCAAAGATTGACGCAAAGCATCGTACGTTCGACGCTGACGGACATCAATGTTCCTGAACTTCTACTTGGCTTATACTCGCCTTTTATAATGTTCCACATCTTTTCTTTAAAACCTTGTGAATAGCAATTGAATAGTAAATTCGTGTGTTCATTTGCGATGTTACATAATGATAAATTCCAAGAATTTAAATTTCCCTCTAGTAAAAAGCTGTTGTATTTTAGCAGCACCCGCCCCCCAATCCCCCACCTTCGTTTTTCGCAAATGAACATCCAGCCTTTAATTACTTCCATTCCAATTCTATAGATGCTATACTTTTAAACCATGCCAGACCCATCCCCCGTCAATCAACCCAACCCCCCACAATTCATCAGTACAGCTGCAGCTCCAGCAAACAACAGCCCCCCCCTCCCCACTGCGCCCTCCCTCGATACACATGCATTTTAATTACGGTGATGACAGCTACAGGCCCACTGCTTTGTCTCCAGGGGACCGCAGGAGGCGTGTAGGACGTAAAGGGGGTAGGGGGTATAGGGCGGGCGGGCGCACTATTTCGCCTACATACGCCTTGGTTGTCGGTTATAGACCACATCTAATATGATATCAACTCTATAATGAAATCATTATTTCTCGCGAGAAGCACGCACGCAAGCAAGCACTCACACGCACATTCATAAATGGGCCGTGAAACTCAGTACAGAGACCACTTCTCTGTCGATACCCACTGTGTATCATTCTGCCAAGTTTTGTGCGTGATTCTTGCAGGTGCATGCGCATGCGCGTGCTTTGTTCACGGTAAGCTTCCGTAAATTGCAATTGTATTTTATCTATGTAGATCTGATACAATGCATGTCATAGTCTGAAACCGGAGTAGATGAAAACCAGTCATAGGGGAACCCGAATGACAATGAAAAGATCAATTTTATACAATAGCACTTCAAACTAAGACCACTTCAATAAAGAGGCCTCCTCTACAATATGACCGTTCTTCACGTCCAAAGACCTCATACAGCCCTGGTCATAGAGACCACCATGAACCTACATTAAAAGACATATATCCTCTAACCAGATATGCAGACCCCTTCAGCTCAGTTCGTGGAGGCTCTTCATAGACAAGTTCTACTGTAACACAAACTTTCGCCCTCAATCAACCATTCCTCCTTTATATTAAGCCTTTTCAAAACCACTGCTGGTGTTGAGATCCACAACGGACCCGGCTCGCTCACAACGTCCCCCGTGCCGCCGCCGTAAACCAGTGAGCTGAGTGGTTTATGAGCTGCTCATGTAACAGCCGCCGCCGCCGCGGACACGATACGTACAGCGCAACCTCTTATAAATACCAACTACACTAGAACCTCTCTATTAGGACCATCTTTGGGACCAGTGTCAGGTGGTCTCAATAGAGAGGTGGGCTCTATACAGCGGTTCGTTGTCATAGCTTTGTGAAGGTTTGGGGCCATGGCAAGTGGTCTTGTTATACAGGTGGTCTCAATAAAGAGGTGGTCTTAATAGAGAGGTTCTCCTGTATATTGACACCACCCCTATAATGAGGCACCATCCCCAGTAAGACGACCTCTCAGTTGACGACACTTCTCCAATGAGACCAACGCTCTATTGAGACAACCTTTATAATATGACTACATTTACATCTCCATTAAGACGACCTTTCTTTGACAACACTTCTCTATATCGAGACCAAACCTGTGTTAAGACCACTTCTATAGTAAGCATTCTCATTGTACGGAACCTATCTGTCAGGACCAGACAACGACTGGCTTCAAGTAGTCCCTCTATAGGTGGTGTCTTAATGGAAGTTTACATTTGTCTCTTATAAAGACGCGAGACATCACAGTATGGTTCCATTTCAGAGTTGATCTCAATAGAAAAGTAGTGTTGATAATTGGACGTTCTACTCTTCTTGCGTGTTTCTTATCTATCCTTTGACGCCAACATTGAAGCAACAAATGATACGCCTGCAGACGCGGTATCAATGTTACCATGTGAATAAAGGATACCCCGTAAATCAAATCCATCTCTTCACATCACAACCACCAGCTCCCAACACATGCAACCAAACACACAGCACGGCGCTCCTACGTTTGTTCTCGACCCGGCGAGTGACCATCACCTGTCAATCATCATTACTTCCGGGTGTCATTCGAGCGCTTTGATGGCTTCCTGGTATTATCGCCCGTCAGCCGGAGTGCTGGAGGCGGGGGTCGGGTTACCGCGGCGTGGCCTCTGGATGTCTTTATCACGGACGTGTGTGAATGTGATGTTGATGCACGGAATAGCCTTTCTAAAGGCAACTACTTTTAATATTTAGTTATTCGTATTTAATTTCCTCTTCGTATCAAATTACCCATACGGAATGTAACTCATTTGCCGGCAATAGCATATCTTTGACTGACTCTAATAGGATACAGTTTAAATATATATTAAACATACCCCCAAGAACATCATCTCACAATCTGAAAAATTAAGACTGTGGCTCCTTCTGAGTGTAATGATCACAAATTTCAATAATATTTTAAATGATATTATAGGTATTGACAAAGGCTAGCACGGAAAACAATGAGCAGAACTTTGGCAGATCCAGAATTTTGCAGGATCGCCGCACACATATTGACCGACATGGTGAAAAACAATGAACGGGTACACGTTCCTACACATCGTAGAATCCATGGCACTCGGAAACGGGTCAGGCTCTTGTGGGGAAACTGGACCTAACTTCTGTATGTTCAAGGATTCAACTATTCACACGGAACTAATTATGTAATTTGTAATACTGACCCATGCATACGTGCTTGATGGTCAAGACAGTGATTCCGTATCAGTATCCTCATTGGTACCCTGCCTAAGATCAAGAAGCGGGTCCATCTCATAGGCAGATCCAGAGGAGGGACCCTGGGGGGGGCGCAGCAAAATACTCTATTTTCATAGCGTTTTGGCATATCTGCTATCGACTGCGTGTACGAAACCCATGAAATTGCTGAAGTGTGCCCCTACCCCCTTTCCAAAAACCTGGATCTGACAATGCATCCTAAGGGCGTCTGACACTTCTGGCATTGCATCGCGCCAAGTTATGCTGCCAATGAACACTGGCCAATGTCGCATCAAGGTTATTGCCGCGTCCACGTGTTGCTCATCAACTCAATGTCTGTCATAATCTACTCAGCTCATTGTTTTGATTTAAAATCTTGAGACATTTATTTACCCACTTGTTGTCTCAAGCTATAACGTAATCAAAATGATACAATGTAGGTGCCTAATCAAATTATATTCTTTAAAAATGCCTATTTTTTTACAGTAGAACATCCAATTGAGACCACCTTTCCATACAAACCTCCTCTATAATAAGACCTTTTCCCCAAGTCTCCACAGTGACCACTGCAATCCTCCATTAATGGAGGTCCTAAGCAGCAGAGCCCAAATTGGCCTTAGTAGAGAGGTTCTGCAGTATTACATCATATCAACGTGGGAAAGCAACAACACAGCACCGAACAGAGCAATCATAATGCAATATCGGCGTATTTATCTTGTGGTTGTCATGTCCAACGATTGTTTGCGTCAATTAAGCAATAACCGAGGCTGCAAGTTCCCACCGGACCACCAGAGTGCATGAAATAGTCAAGTCTCTGGTAGCATTATAACTACTGTTCAATGCAAATGTAATATATGTGGTGCAAATGCGGTAGTAGTAATCCAAGTCTTGCTCTCACGACTTTACAATTTACACCACGTCATTGGCCAACTTATTGATCATCAAATGATCATTTCTCCAACGCTCGCACCAGCAACACTTTCAGCGCACAATGCTAATCACTCACACAATCCCTCATTCACTATTTCAAGCCATGACATGTACATGTACCTAATTAACGTATGGGTGCCACGGAGCAGTGTGCAACTATTAAAGGGATTAGTTTGCTGAACACCCACCACCAAACCCGACCAGGAATCGAACCCAAAACCTTCTGGTTACGAGTCCAATTCCCTATCCACTCGGCTACAAAAGCACACTATCTTCATCCATATATTCTCTCTGTCTCTCTTTCAGTGGGCTGTATTTCTTGGACAATATCCCAACACTGGGTATGCAAGTAAACATGAAAGCTACTCGTGTACGCATCATTTTTACACATCGTGTGTGCACCGAATGATAGATGAACTTTGTCAGAAGAAGTAGAAACGTTTCCAAAGTCCTCCAGCCATTCTCTGCTCTAGAATAAAGGTCACCTGCTGCGCTGTGTTTAAACAAAGTTCAGCTGAATCAACACTGTTTCAACTCGAGACAATATACGTCTGTCTTAGAGCACAGTGGCAGATACAGTCTGGCTGCCTACCTACCCCACCCACCTCCAACTCCGGCCAAATGTTCATCATGTTGGCCATATTCTGGGACTGCTTCACGATCATTCAAAAATATATTACTCAATTTGTACTGAACCAAGTTTAAACATACTTGCTGACGTTTCACAACTTGTTGGGTTGTTTCTTCAGAGCAGAATGAATGGAAGCTTCTACTGCTGGTGTTGTGGCCAGAACTTTGGTCCAAATGTGACTGAGATTATAAGCCCCCTCATCCCTGTTGTTGATTTTCCTGATCCATATGGCTTCCGTGATCCATCTCCTCATTCTGTCTTTCCGCGATCCACCACATTTGTCTAGTCCCAGTCGATGACATGGTTGTGCACACGACTAGTTGGCCGGGTGCATGCATATCTCGAATGATTTGTCGAGATGAAAAACATTCTACCCACTTCCATGAAACGCTGGATCTGCCACTGTAAAGAGGATAAACTGTGTGCAGGTGATGCTTATAGAAGCTGCAACTGTAACTGTATACATGCAGTACATGGAGATGTCATTGCGTTGGATTATCATTGGTTCTCTTCAGGTACATTCACCAGCTTCCGCCATCCTTTAAACACGTGGAGACTTAGATTACAGACTGTATTGCCTGAACAAAACATGCAGCATTCAAATCGGCTACCAGCTCACACAACCGCATATTACTACCAATAAAGAAACAAAGCGATTTGCTTGCATTTCAAAACCAGTTAACTTAACACCCATTTGTCACTTAATAACCAAATATTTTCACCCTAAAACTGCTACATGTAGATATGCTCATTCCTTCTGTCTATCCGCTCTTAACGAACATAACCAGCTCGCTACTAATGAATTTACCAGCGGGACGAGTGCATCCATCCCTGTCATCTCCAATACAAACTGGACGTCCATCAAACTCCCCCCGCGGGCCCCCGCACCCCCCCCCCCTCGCACTCTGTTGTATCCACGGCAGCCACGTTCCCAGGCTCCCAGGCAAAAGGTCGGCTGCTGCTGTTGTCGGCGTGAAATCCAAGCCAGACGCCGAGCCACGGAAGCGGCGCGGTCTCGGCGATTAGCCATGCTCTGTGGCGGGGGAGTGAAAAGACGACCCCGAGATACAGCCCACCCTGTCATTGAGACCACCTGTGTATTGAGACCAGCTCTGTAACAAGACCACTCTTCATGGTCCAAAACCTTTTTAAAGTTACCAAAACGAACCTCCATAGTTATAAACCTAACACTGGTAAAAAAGATGCATGAGATGGTCATAATAGAGATGTTCTGTTGCAATGAGACCACCTCTGTATTGAGACCGGCTCTATAATGAGAGTGTTATTTTCAGGGTTTTGAGCATTACTGATTTGGTCTAGCGCGAACCTCCATTAAGTGACCACCTTTCTATTGAGATGAGTTGAGGCAAGCCCGCCGGTGGTCCTAATAGAGTGGGTCTACTGTAATGGAGCCCGTAAACAAGCTTGTGTTGCTACGAATGACTTCTTCTGAAAACTATCCCTATTACCCTATTACCGAGCAACATCAAACAGCACACATGGGACTATTTATCAATAGGGGTAGTAGGTGTATATGGGGGTGGGGATATCAATAGGGGATATATAAATTCCACATATACTACCCCTAATGATAAATATTCTCTGCATATTGTCTCCATACATCCTGGTAATCTCGTGTCGATTGGGCACTGTGCAGCGTCTACAATCTTTAGACTGGGCAGCGTTTTCATCGTGTAGTGCATCCCCATTTTTTGGCCTTATTTCACACATCCCCTATTTTTGGTTTTGCGTTTTCCACATAACCAATAAATTCTAATGCGTTTTCCCCACATCCCACTTCCTTGAAATCCAACATCCCTCTAGATCTATTTTATAAAAAATCCCAAATCCCTATTTTTCTACCTTTTGTCCCATATCCCACTTCCTTCTAAATCCGCCCACTCTGACATACAGGCACAAGAAGATTCTTGATATGACCCACTCAACTATGTTAACTGCTTAGCTAGCGTTCGAAAAATTGGATATTTACGCTATGACCCTTTTTTCTACAATCTGGTAAGGACTGATACGTTTTCAACGTGTTATTTCAGCTGTTATTATCATTAATAGTGTATAGTTTTCATTTTCGGCTATATTCTTGATAAAATGAAATTTTGTTTTTAAAATCTAATTTAGATTTTATTCGTTTTCGATTCCGATGAAATCAAAATTAAAATTCTAAAACAAAATTTCATTTCATCAAGAATACAGCCGAAAAAGAAAACTATATACTATTGATAATTAGACATACAACTGTAGTGCTGTAAGCCAAATACTTTAAAACCTCTCTATTAGGACCACCTTTAGGACTGACCTCAAGTGGTCTCAGTAGAGAGTTGGTCTTCACAAGGAGGTTCACTTTGGTCGCGTTATGAACGTTTGGGGCCATGGAAAATGGTCCTATTACAGATGATGGTATCTATAGCGAGGTGGTCTTAATTGGCGGTTCTACAGAATACAGAATATTTGATTTCAGCCGTTGTGTCGGCAGACACAGCCTGCACACGGCCGTGTCGCTGGTGCGCTGTGAGCAGTGAGCGCTCGGCTCAGGTGGTGACGTTTGACTCACTGCCCGCCACTTGGTGGTGTATTTGATTGTGGTTAGTAGTGTGATACTGAGCCGGATGTGTTCATAGTCGGGTTTGAGGTGGCGTGTGTAAGGTGGGGGAGGGGGTGGAGGTTGTGCAAACATGTGGTCGGGGGTAACCACTCACTGCTGTCGAAATGAGCTTGGACATTACGGGTGGAATGTTGAAATCGTAATATAAAGAAAGTTGACAACTTGACCACCTACCGCCTTTCATTAGCCACCTGGTTTGTAAATTTTTAAGTTAACATCAGCGGAATCCATTACTACTCCATTGAAGTTCTCTGAAACCAGTTCAATCACCACTTTGAAAACTGGCATTTGAATATTGATATACGCATTTTGAACATACTGTTAATGTCCATATTGTGTATATAAACAAGTATACACCGCACGTGTGGGGCATAATTGCAAAATGAGCCAATTACAGCGCCTGTAACATCATACTCAAAACAAACTCCAGTTCCCCTATCACGTGGAAGACGTTGCACGTGTACGTTATTAATCTTAAAGTGGAATTTCAAGGATTTCACCTACAGTAGAGCCTCTCTATCAAGACCACCCGGGAACTGACATCAACTTCTCTCACTAGAAAGGTGGTCTCTATAGATATGGAAGTTCACAGCGTAATGCTTGTGACAGGGAGCAATTGTCTTGTTATAGAAGAAGTCTCTGTATACATGTGGTCTTAATATGAGGCTCTATTGTATACAGTACAAACTGCTATTAAGACCACATCTCTATTGAGACCACCTTTAAAATACGACCACTTTTCACATTCCCAAACCTTCATAAAGCTACCAAACCGAACCTCAGTATAGAGTCCACCTCTCTATTGAGACCGCCTACTACTGGTCCCAAAGGTGGTCCTAATAGACAGGTTCTACTGTACTCTGCGAGAGTTGCTCTATGAATGAGCGGTACATGTACAGCAGCTGTCGTGCTGTAATCTCTGCTAGCGCTGGTTTGACAGGACAGATTGACGGCTCCATCCAGAGTAAACATTGCAATTCCTTCACAGTGGTTTCAAAAAACAACTCACGTTACAATTTAAAATGTCTAAGGGGACTGGCTCTTTATGTGTTTGTACTTTCACATCACCATTATCTATGCGACCTGTCCAAATGCTTGCTATGGGTCTTCAAACCAGTTCAGTTTAGATTTTAAATGTTAAGAGTGCTGGTTTTTAATATGTGTGTGCAATGTTTGTTGTATTTAATCTTTACGACTTGCCCAGATGTTAAGATAAGTAACTGTGTATTTCACACAGATCAGCTTATGTTTCAGATATTTATGATACATGTCACGGCATGAGGATTAATTGATACCGTACACTTTAAAAATCGTACTGCCAAAATGTCCACGCTACATAATGTGGCCTAAGCTTTAAGAACATAGCAGGAGTGCCCATGGACATCTGATATATCTAGTTCAAACCATTGACTCGTTTTTAACATATTTCTATCGACAGTTTTCCCTGTGGTAAAATTACAGGGGAGTAATATCTCATTGTTAAACATTCCCATATTCTCGATTTCCTGTCAGATTCCAGAATCTATTTTGTTTTTCCATTTTTATAATTGTACAACATGTTCTTACAGTCAGTAAGCACACCAGCATAGATTATTTCAATGAATCACCATAAAACATGATAATTTCTTTAATGACATATAACCTTGGCTGAAGGCTTGTCTACACATATAGCGTAATAATTGTCAAAACAAGTGTAACACAGTGGTTTATTTGTACAAGCACAATCCACCTATGGCTTGTTTTACGCACAAAGTATGTGTCAACAGTTGTATTTATGTACGCATAGCTGAGGGAAGCAAATATGTCATCATTTAGCTCTGAGATGGGTGACTAATGAATGAAAGACTCCGTGGCTTCATGTTGCTTCCCAATGCTATACCAGTTCCTTGTGCCACGAGTTTTAGACCATCTGTTTTCATCAATCACAAAATTACGCTATCTTTTGTTTGAACAAATTTCAGAATTGCAGTCAAATATCACTGGATGCAGCAGCTACTTCACTTGCGACGTTTTTGGTGGGTGGGTTGTCTTTTTTAAATTTTTATTAATAGAACCTACAAAAAGTGACAGCCAATATAATGATACATTTTTTACGATCAAAAGCCTTCGAAACGATACTACCAAGAGTCTCAATGGAGGCTAACTCTCTATTGTGACCACTTGAAGTCAGTCCCAAGGGTGGTCCTGATAGAGAGGCTCTACTGTACAACCTCTATGAAGTGATCACCTCACCAAAGTGACCACTTGTGCACAGCAAACGGTTATGGCTCTTACACGTTATTATGTAAAACCCCACTATTAAGACCACTTTGAAGACAGACTGGTCCCAAGCAGTCTCAATAGAGAGGTGATTTTATGGGGGTCCTTTTTGCTATTTCTATGAGGCGTTGGCACAAAGATAAATGCTATCATTGGCGAAGTGGACTCTTTACAAAGGTGGTCTTAACCGGATGTCCAACTGTACATTTCACAACACACAACGTGATTTCCTAATTCCTTTCCTCCACTAAATCAGATCTCAGTTGCTGCGAAAACTCAAATCTGATATGATTTGCTAGAACACGCTAGCTAGCTGATAATGTCACACGCTTAGCTAGCAGCGTGAAGCTCAAACAAATGAAAGAGGCGCATAGCTGGGGGAGTGTGCGGCGCGCTGCCTCTCAAAGCCGCCAAACGATTTCTCATTTGTTTTGGCATTTAAAACGATCTGTTGTAGCAATCAATTACGCTAGCAGATGGACGCAGATAGTCGGCGGATGAGTTATTGTTTGTTGTGCTCTGCGTGTGTGTACAATCTACAGATAGACGGATATATGACGGTAGAACCTCTTTTGTGGCCTCAAGTGGTCTTACCAGAGAGGTGGTCTTTTTATGGAGGTTGGCGGATGCCCTTGGTGAATGATGGTTGCTATTAAATAGGCGGTCTGTTTGTAAAGGTGGTCTTGATCATTGAAGGGTCTGCTGTACATTGGACCCTAAAGTTAAAACCACCTCGTGTGTGTATAATCTACGGTCAGACAGATAGATGACAGTAGAACCTCTTTATCAAGACTACCTCCTCTTGGTTGGTCTCAAGTGGTTTTATCAGAGAGGTGTTTTTAAAGGGGGTTGGCGGGTGTCTTTTTGTGAAGGCGTGTGACCGTGATGAATTGTCTTTGCTATTAAAGAGGTGGTCTCTTTGTAAAGGTGGTCTTAATCATTGAAGGGTCTACAGTAGAGTAGGCCCTTCAATTAAGACCACCTGTCATTTGGGACATTCTCTATATCAATAAGACTATTTCTTGCGGTGCCAAACTGCCATTATAAGACCTGAGAGAACCTCCATAAGAGACCACCTCTCTACTGAGACCACCTCATGACCTGGTCAGTCCCAACGGGCAATTTTAGCAGAGATACTCTAGCTGCTAGAGATTGTATGTGGTTAGTGAACATAGTTTTTACTTTTATCTACCCGTTGTGGATATGAAATGCTCGGGACTGTATGTGTTTTATGTTTAAAAAATGTTGCCAAGCTATTCTTGTGAGGGAACATTCCTCCACGCCCATGAGTACAGTGTACATGTGGCTTGATGATGTTTTACCGCACTAATGAACTTGATGTACAGCTGCATAAAGAATAGCCTCATACGAATAATACAGAGAAAAGAGGATATTATGATATTATTGTGAGAAGAAAATACGCAACAAACACTTCACTTGGGAGAGGGAAGCTTATAAGGTGTCAAGAAAACCCAATTCCCCTTTTTAGTCTTACTTCCCACATCCTTCTTTTGCAGTTTTTCTATCACTCCCCACTCCCTTGAAATTCCACCTCCATATATTTGCTATTTTCCCACACCCCTCTGTTTTCAGTCTTTGTCCCCACATTGCATTGCCCATTAGCATCACCACCACTTACTACTTGATTACTTGATATATTAAACCTTATCAACACCTTGGCTAGCAGCATAAATGAAGACCCATGTTACTATTTGCCAAATTGTGTTTCGTCTGCCACATGCCTTGGTACATGGTCCATTGAGTGATTTATCTACTTGATTGAATGAGTAAAAGTGTTAATCATAACATGACATTTGGCACAGCCAGTGATCCGTGGACCTGGCAATAGCTTAAATCATTACCAGCAAGAGTTGTGAACGTGATTTGTGAACTACAGGATTTTGAAGTTAATGGTCCCAGGAAGACATCGTATGGGCCTCGGGTGTTTCCGTAGATTCTATAGAATGGTTCAATATTTGTATTATCGTGCGCATATGCAATACATACTAAGCCTCTATAGCACATTTGAAACGGGCTGTAGTCGACATTAGTTAAGCCGTATTTACACAAGATATAATGTGACATACTCATGCGGAAGGCCTAAGATGGGGTCTCATTAAAAGAACATGTGGTTTGTACGCCCCAAATGCACGCATGAGCGGTTCTTTTCAAGCCTTTTGGGTTGCAGACGTGTCTTTGAGCGTCATAGTGACACATATAGTTAGCGATCTACGTGATTGTTGAATTGCAATGGGTGTGGCAGATGGATACTATTCAAAGAGATATGCATGCGTCTATGGCCAGGTGAATGGGACGAGAGACTGGTGACCAGAAGATCGTGGGTTCTTGAATCGATGTCTAGTCTGATCTGGTGGTGGGTGCTGAGCAAACTCATGCCTAAAAGGCTGGATATTTTTCTGTGGTACCTACACGTAAAACTGGTACAGAGCATACAAGTGAACGCTAGCTTGATTGATTAGCAATATGGCTTGCAGTTGCAATGTACTGCAATCTACTGCATTCTCCCCATGGAGTTACGAAAAATGAAATGTGACATATATGGATTGTAATATGTAAGTATATACGAGTGGAGTTAGAGATAAGAACATTTCTCCTTGTGTTTGAAGATTGACAGAACGAGTGATTGAGTTCTTTTAACTCTTTACTCAAAGAGAGTTTACTCGTACAACTGCTCTTTCTCCCATATGTGTTAATCCTTTTCGGTTGTAAATCTTGTAGTATAGGGGATCAGCGTCTCAGCCAATCAGAATCGAGCATTCACAGCAACACGGGAGAATACCTGTTACACTTTACTGTTACAGTAATGTGTGTAGAAATGTGAAAAGAGCACATTTGTTCACCATTATCGCATACAGTGATTATGTGCAACCATTGACAGTCAAACAGGTAATAAGTACTTTTCTCATTGGACGCATTCTTCACAAGGCTCAGTAAGTGTCGTTGACCTCATGAAAACCTCACCGGTGCTAATGGACCCGATACCGTGTGTAATAGGACTAATTGCTAAGATACAGAGAAGCTTCCAATTAAGAAAACCTTTCTATTGAGACCATATCTGCAATAAGACCACTTTTCACGGTCCCAAACATTCATAAAGCTACCAAAATCAACCCCTGTATAGAGACAATATCTCTAGTGAGACCACCTAACACTGGTTCCAAAGGTGGTCCTAATACAGAGGTTCTAATGTATATTATATGTCATGATTACCATGACCATGGGTCATGCGAATAGAGCTATTATCTCAGTTAAACAATCGTACAATAATAGTCTGAAATGGGTCAGTTCCATCAATGAACTGCCACTATTGAAATCTTTTTGAAACATCTTTATGCAATGGCAAAAAGCACACATATTTTCCTTCGTGTTGGATGTTAAAGTTTTCATTCATATCCTTTCTTCAAAACTAGAATAAGATTTTGTTCAGCTTGCTACCTAGCGCTACCAGCATCTTTCACAAGGTTCCAGCTAGAGAGAGAAAGAGAGAGCTGTGGTAAAACACGCCGATTGATGGCCGCTGTCGCTGGCGTAATAGCGGGTTGAGATAACGCAATCGGCCGGTAATTGCTCGAGCGGCCGACACGTCGGACGTGATGGCCGCCTACAGCAAGGCGAGTGAATAATTGAAAAGTGTAATTTGTGCTTTTGCTTTATGATTTAAACACTGGATTTAATGGGTTTTTTTTACAAAGGTTTGTTTTGTAATTAAAGGAGTTGGGTTGCTGAAGGGAGTTTCTTGGTAGTAGAAGTTTGAGCGATTCTTTATTTTATTTTATTTTTTGCTGAAGCGGCTGATAGAAGATAAAAAGCACGTGGCGATTGATCGCTGTTTCAACAAAGACATTGAAGTGAATAGTTAAAAGTTGCTTAGCTCATGCTGATGTAACACAGCAAATCATGTATGCATTCAGTGTTGTATGCTCCCCAAACAGTTGGGAAATGCAAAAATTGAGTGCTGAAGAAAGACGCCGATGACCTGGTGTAAATGAGTCGACTGAGCAATACTCCTGTATAGTAGACTATAAACCCCCAACAATTACATTTCTATTTTCTTCAGACCAATTCAGTTTAGTTCCCAGGTTAGTCTTCACAACAAAGTTCTACTGTAGACCTACCACAAATCGCACACCCACACACCTTTTAGCTCCCATGCGAAACAAGCACAGTCCTCTCACTGCCTCTACCCGCCTGTCAATTTACAAGATTGTATATCAGCATTACATACTCGAGTGTTTCATTAAGTGTTGCTGCCGCCGCTAGGAGCATTGTTTCAACAGAACAATGCAAACATTTACGATAGCGGCGGGCGCTGTACAACAGAGACGGCTAAAACACGGCGGCGGCGGCGGCGGCGGCGGCGGCGGCGGCGGCGGCCAGAGAGGGGACGTGGTAGGTACACTTGGTGAGAGGAATGGATGGGCCCGGGGTGGGGTGGGTGGGTATATATGGTCTTGCATCTTTATTGATCTCTGACTGGTGTGTTATTTGCCGTATCATTCAGGTACCCTCCAGACTAAATTGTTATGTAATTACAAAGTTCATCTTATCACAACACAATCAATTCTTACATTGTCAATATTGATTGACAGTTTCGGCAATGGTTGTTGCCATTTTCAAATTTTCTATGCACATGTCAAGGTCAGTCTGTACGACTTCCGATGCCGAAAATCGGATCGTACACATGAGAGAGTTGAAAAGCCCCCTCGTCCCTGTTCATGACTTGAGTCTCTCCCCGTATCTTTATCGCTTCCGCGATGGTTCTTGTTCTCCAGTCACTCTTTCTGTCCAAAACACTCACTTCCTCCCAGTCTATCTCATGGTTGTTCTGATTAACATGATCCGTGATTGCACTCTTGATATCAACAGACCGCCAATGGGAGTTTGTGGAATTCGCCCCCCCCCAACCCCATTTTTGAGAACCTGGATCTGCTAGTGCACACCTGTGTCTGTTGTGGTTACCTGGATCACATTCCCGCTAACTGTAGCACAATGGCGGCGGCGGCGGCGGCGGCCAGATAGACCGTGACAACAAACAATAGTGCCTGATACACGCGACTCCCAGCAGGCTCCTGGTGAGAGGGACGGGTGGGTTTGCACATTGTTTGTTGTTTGAGACAACAGCGATAATTCAGGATCAATTACCGTGCTTCTAATGTTTTAGTAACATGTACTGTTTAATACGATGGGTTGGGAGACGTTTGCATGTATTTAACTCGGTGGATTCCATCTACTAATCAATTAGTTAATGTTGCTATTGAATCATTCGCAATCACCATCATAATTATGGACGGATCAAATACTAATGAGAATTGGGCAAGCACATCCCTACCACATAACTGGAGACAGTCTTTCAATTGACTACATAAGTGGCCCTATAGAGATTCGAACTCATGACCCAGTGCGTTCGAGACCAGCATGGTAATATCATCACAGGCAGCGAGCTACTAAAGGGTTTAACGGACGAACCGTGGCATCTCCAGCCCATGGGCCCCTGTGTGTGGTATGTATACTACTATTATTTACAAACACTATCCATATACATCACTACTATTATTATTATAAAATAGTAATAATATATATGGTATGGAGTTAGTAAACCATATTAGTATGTACTAGTATGCATACCACACACCCTGCAATGATGCAGGGGCCCATGCTTTAGCCCCCAGCCTACACACTTGGTCAGTTATCATGTCAACTCACAGGTTGTGCATTCGAACCCCATCAAAAGATTTTCTGGGATGTGTAACGTTAACATTGGAAAACTAGCAAACCATTCAGGTGATATTCTTCCATTGTTTTAGACATTAATTATGGTATTAATTTTCAAAAGTATATATAATTCAAATAGACTTAAGGTAAACCTGTAACAAGAAAATAAGAAAGCAGCATACATGTAAATGTTTGGAATATATTGACCAATACAAACAAACTTTGGTTTCAGAGTTCATTCCACAGTGACACTTCACCACCATCCGTTTGTCATCAGACCATTTGAACCGCCGTGTTGGTATATTATGTGAAGAGCTCAGTATTTCTTACCTTGTGGTGGAATTCCCGAGTTCGATTATCCTTGAAATATCCTATTTGTCCAATGCTTTCTCTGGTTCTGGATTTCAGTTAAGAGGCCGTGTTGTTATTTGTATGATACAACATGAAGGCTTCTACAAACTGAACGCAATGGTTCATATCAAATTCATGTATCTCAAAATGTGTCCACAGTATTCTTTTTTAATTTGATAATTGTGTATTCAATGATTATTCCTAGTTCCAACATCCATAAATTGTTAATATCGATCACACTATTGAAATTAAGATATTACATTAACACAATGCACTGAATAACAAAGCACTATATCATATTACACCATCAAATAACCAATATATCCACGTATAATCACACAACAAGGTGAACTCCCATGCAGCTCAAAAAGCATCCATACGCTACTGCTTCAAACAACAAGTGGAATGAAACCAATTACTATGACATATCAAAACCAAGTTATTGCTGCAATAATCATCATATCCAGATACCGCTCCAGACACCTCGGTGACCGCACATCCATACACTCTCCAGGGTTAATGGGGATGAGTGATTGGCCCTTTACAAGGGTCACGTGACGTAGCTCATTTGACAGGGAGCTCGTACTTGACATACAGCGACATTATCCAAATTATGGCAAATTGCAATGGACTTGATGAACAGTGAGTGGTGTGGTTTATTTGCGCTAATTGATTGTTATGCTTATGTAGAAGTTGTATACTTTGAATCAAGTTCACAACTTGCTAGTCCAGATAGACTGAAATCTGCGGTAGAACTTGCAATAAGGACCACCTCAATAATGAGACCACCTCTGTTATTAGACCACCTGTGTAGTGAGACCATTTATTGCCTTCGTAAAGAGACAGATGTTCCATGCACTCCCGTGAATCAATATGAATATCCCAATAGTCTAAATTGATAAAAATGCACAAATATCGTTTTACTCATTGTGATTCCAGAATGAGTCATTAATCACATGTCCATATATGCTCAAATATATAATTGTGTAAACTAAAGTAGTGTCATTATCCAAAGTGATTGTAATGGTGTGAGTTAACTACACCAACACCTCTGCATCAAAATCGGCATGAAAACAGCTTTCCTCAATGCTACAAATGTTACTTATCACTACAATGCTCTTTGATTGACACACAAGTAAACCAGACCACTATAGAACAGACTGTCCCAAACTCTGATTCTTACCACACAACAATAACCCTCACAAATACACCCCGTAATCCACAACTGTCCACACATATAACGCATTTGCATTATCATCCAATAATTCAGTTTGAAACACCTACACCCAAAGCACTTAAGCTTAAAGTGACCAGCGTTCTTCGAGAGTGACTCCTCTCCTCTTAGCACCGATTGGTTCCAGACTTATTAACGGCAGCGCCAGTCTCGGCAGCTCTAAATTGTTTGTCTTATCTCAAGTACCAGTCTAGCCTCGTTAGACAACTTACTTGCTAAACTGAACTGTCATAACCTCACTTTTAACATTTGCTCCTCCTCTGCTGCACACAGCAGGCGGCGGCGGCGGCGGCGTCTGAGAGAGGCATTTTGATTGGTTGCCTGAACAAATAAATAATTCATGTACTGTGGGGCTTGTGGTACGGGGATTTGTGCATTGGTAGGTTGCGATGGCGTCTTTGAATGTTGCAATAGCAGTATACAGTAGACCCTCTCTATTAGGACCACCTTTTGGACCAGTGTTAGGTGGTCTCAATAGAGAGGTGGTCTCTATACAGAGGTTAGTTTGTATAGCTTTATGGAGGTTTGGGACTGTGAAAAGTGGTCTTATTAAAGAGGTGGTCTCAATAGAGAGGTGATCTTAATTGGAGGTTCTACTGTACTATGAATCAGTCATGGAAGCCAATTAACCTTCCACTGACCACTGCGCAAGTGACCATATTTTACACACAGACTTGGTGTCATAAGTCTAATGGCCCAATTACATTTAATAAATGCTTCATTCTGTTATATTTTGATGGTATGATGAAATATGAAGATTATTAATTAAGTGAATGATGCATTGCATATCACAATTTCATTATTTCCTTACCCATACACCATCCCAATAACTCAGGGAGGTAATATAGGCAGACAAAATTGCGCCATAACTGAGGCAAGTGTTATAAACTACAGTTACTTTACACCTATCACCTACACCAGTGTCCAATCATCCGCAATCAGAGTTACCGCACTCGCTCCATATGCCAGCTGCAGCGATCCGGAAACAGGGGTCTGTAGTAAATCTGGATCCTGAGGAGTCCGGTGGCGGCGGCGGCGGCGGCGGCGGCGGCGGCGGCGGCGGCGGCGAACCCCGGGCGGAAGCTCACAGAGAAGAGGCCTTCAAGTCCTGTTTCAATCTGTTGTTGTTGCTGCTGCTGCTGCTGCTGCTGCTGCTGCTGCTGCTGCTGCTGCTGCTGCTGCTGCTGCTGCTGCTGCTGCTGCTGCTGCTGTTCTTGTTGTTCTTGATCTTGTAGTTCTTGTTCTTGTTGTTCTTGTTGTTTTTGTTTTCCTGTTGTTCTTGTTGTTCTGTTGTTTTTGTTGTTCTTGTTGTTCTTGCTGCTGTTGTTCTTGCTGCTGCTGCTGCTGCTGCTGCTGCTGCTGCTGCTGCTGCTGCTGCTGCTGCTGCTGCTGCTGCTTTCGTTTTGTTGTTTTTTTTTTTTCAGGGAAGGGAAGCGAACAACTTTGTGTAATAAGATGAGAATAAGAGCGAGAATAAAAGTTATGAGCAATATCCGCACTCGTCAAAATATCTTTCACCCATTAGAAACTTTAAGAACAGCTCTGTGCAGAGATCCATCTGAGCGATGCACATGCGCATCATTAATCATACACAGTGGAGGGATTCGGTAGGGTCGTCATCTGGCAGTTCGGCCGTTACAATTTGGGGATGTGGTGTGCAGTGTGGAAATTCACTACGGGGAAAAAAATATATGCGTATGTGTGGGTGGGGGTGTTATTATCATGCGTCAAGAAGCCCCCCTCCCCCTACCCCCTCCGGGGGTGGTGGTATGTCTTTCCCCCACATATCTCTCCCTTTCCTCACGCGATCTTAGTATTCAAATCACAAGTTACAATGGAACATAAGTCACGGCCTCGGCCAATCAGAACGTCAGAAGATTTCTCCTTGAGCCCCATAAGACCTGACAACTAAGGTATTAAAATTTGCAATTTCAAGTCTGTGAATTCTTCCAGTTAAACGGCATTACTCACCCCACGGGGACATATTGTACCACTGGGTACAAACATGTGCAGCGTGAAATTGATTCTCGTAAACCGACGATGACATCTCTCATCGCCTGTCTTTTTTCTAACACCAAACACCGTAAAATTCCAACTTCTATCCTTTATTTCCCACATCTCACTCTGTCATAAGCCCACTCTTCATGGATGGAGGCACTTGTGTGCTAAGTACTTGCACTTGCTCAATAGCCATTAGAATTATGAGAATAGCCGTTACTTATCACTGGGAATGCGCCGACTCCACTGTCTTAAATTTCAAGTGCAATGCACGTGCAATAAATAACAAGAACCAGTCACATGGTCTCAATATACGGAATCGTAACTGCCACAACAATGCTCATAATAACGCTAATGTTGCTCAAAGCACACCGGTGGCATTTTACACTTCATCTGCGAGCTTGATTGCTACATATCTATTTTGCCCCGGGAACAGTTGTGCTACATAAATAATAGCAAGCAATCGTAAATTTGGATTAGAGGCTTGTAGATTTTCATGAACGTCAGTGTGGTGGTTTGGTTGGTTTGGGTGAGATGGAAAAGCTGTGATTAATTAATATAATGATTGGTTAATAGTAATTTGGTTGAATGTTTATTGGCAATCGTACAATCAATTGAATATGTATTTAGACGACACTACATCCACACCAGGTCATTGGCATCCTGATTACACTATATTTTTCTCAACTCCCCGGGAGCATCCAGCACATCGCTACCGTAGGACAGACATGCTTGTCACACACATTAGCGTTCACTCGCCTAAACTGTACCTATTTAACGTGTAAGTGCCACGGGACAGGCATGACTTTGCTCAACAGCCACCACCAGAACCGACCGGGAATCGAACCCACTACCATCTGATCAAGATCCCAACTCCACATGCACTCGGCCACAGAAGCATATATCGCACGTTTGCTTCGTATCACATACATATATGCACGTTTGCTCAAGTCAAATCTCATGTTCATATAACAAATTTCCAATGGATCAAAGCAACTTTACAATGGACTGTAATATTGAGCAGCGTGTGAGTAATTTTTCAGATTGATAGCAAGAACTAGATCTACGCGAATACCACACATCAACCGCTAACATTCCGTGGCCACAAATACCAGCTCTAATATCCCCACTATTGTCATTTGTCCTGTGGCATGCCAACACTGACCACACGCTGACCACACAGCGCCCAGCATGGCAGTTGTTTAGGTCATTCCTGGCATAGAGTCCCAGCAGTGTTGACCGCTGTTCGCCCATTATAAAGCTATCGGGGATAGGTAGGAATGACGTGTCATTTGTTGTTGTCAATTAGGAGTGTCCATGTAATTCTTCTCCGCTGTGTGTGTGTGTGCTCGTGATATATCAAAACCTTATGTTGGAATAAGGAAGGGCTGGCCGCCTGTGACCAGAGATGGCTGCGTTAAACTGTTGCTGCTCAACCAGAGATGGCTGCGTTAAACTTTGGTGCTCAACTGTTGGTCTGTTTAGTTTGGTTTGGTAACACAGGTCGGCCTGATCTCATAACCTCATTCCATCTCTGACCCCTACCCGGGCTGAAGGTGGAACTTTTTGGGGGTGTCCGTTTCTCCACCCCTCCTACCTACATGTTGAAACTTTGTGCCCTATATCCTGTTATCTATCTCCTGTTGCCTACACTGCGTGGCCCTTCATCCCTACTTTAACTCTTTCCTGTCGTTCCACCCTAACTATTCCCCCACACACACCCCCAAAAAATGAAATAAATAAATAACTCAATTCGTAAAAAAAAACTAAAATATTATCTGTATTGTAAGTCAGTGAGTAAGTAAACAAAGCTTTATCAAACACTATTCGTGTATGGTTTTCACGATGAATAGTACAATGTACGTCGTTTGTATCATGAAGGAAATTGCACCGAAACAGGCAAAATCGCCGTAAAACGAACGCAAAACGAACGCTAAACGAACGCAAAACGAACGCAAAACGGCGTTTGACTGTCTCAGGAAATCCGCACGCCCACACACACACACGAGAGACAAGAGCCATAAGAAATGCTGCTACAAGGTTAAAAAAAACTGTCTACGTGTATTATGCAAGTATGTCAAAAAGGGTCATGAGCAAACTTTGTTGGTTGTTTTTGGGTTGTATGGCTGGGGGTTCTGTCTTGACATAGTTGGGTGCTCTCAGAATGGGGAGACAGTGGTGGGTGCTGTCCGGATGAGCGATATATTTGTTGTTGAAAAGTCGGAAGGGGGTGTGGATGGCATGGAATGAGTGGCATCGAACGAAATGGTGATTCGGCCCGATCTGTCACGTTTTACAATCAGGCAAAATTAACTGGCAAGGTCAGCTAAAATCTTAAAACAAAAAAGCAAACCTACTGCCATTATATAAAACCATCTCCAAGATTGCCACTGTCATTAATAATACGAAGGACATTTTTTTATTGCGCCCACTATGTAGTAATGACAGCCGCAGAGACTTTTCTTGTGGATTTAGCTCTCTGAGCAAAAGTCTGTGTGTAGCGAGGGTGGGGATTAGCGACACGTGGCTGACAAATAGACTAATAGGCGCCGTGCTGTGATCATGACTGCTGGAATGCTGGTCATAAACACCTATATTTCTGTGAGATTAGATTGTGAGACAAGTTACTAAATCGTGTGTGTAGTAATAGGGTATGGACCTTTTGAGAATAAAGAAGATCACGTGGTTCACAGTATCTTTTATTATTTTTCTTGTTTTGTGAATAACCATTAACATACAACCCATGTCCAAGAGCTCTGCATTCTTGCAACAGGTTGTAGGATGCACTCTACAATTTAGCTCGTAACAACACTGACGTAACCTGTCGTACAGTATTTTGTACACTAAAATATACAGTTTACACTTTATGATGATACATGGACAGGATGACACACACAATACACAAAGAGACATGGTGATACTAATTTCTGTGTCCAAAATTACAAAATTGATATTTTTCAACAGTCCACTAGAAATGTTCAATTACATTTCACATCTTCAAAGAAACCAAGGATATTATACGTATAAGATCCCTGAAGACACTAAACATTTACAACATAAATTCAAAAGAAAAATTATGCATGCACAAAATATGTTAATCTTTAAAATAATAAAAATTTAATTTGTTTAGCAAATTTTAGAATGTTCCATTTCAAACTGATCATAACAAAATGATTTAATAAAAATTAAATTAAGTCAAAATTTAAAACATATAGAAAGTAAAAGTTTGTTATTTCATTTGGTGTATCCATCTGCAATAAACGTTTGCAATTAAAGACCTCACTAAGCACTAAATACCAATACACCTTTTATCTAAAATTACTAAATTGTGAAATCAGAATCACCTAATATTTCGTGTACAAATAAACACAGAAAAAACATTTGACCAAAATTCAAGTATTTAAAAGAATAGCTTATTATGATCCAAAACAAAAAAAATATAGACAGTCTGTGGTTTAGTGTTGGGCCACACCGTTGGGAATTGGCACCACCCACCAACCATCACCCCCTGGTCCATTCTCTGCCATCACGGTCATCAACGTCACCTCCTCCGGGTCCATGCCTTCTAGGGGACCCAGGCGTCTGGGAGGAATGATCTCAGCAAGGGGCAGGTGTCCCATGTACCTACAAAAAGAAAGCTTCAGTTTTTCTTATAAAAATCATTGATCTATGTTAAGTGGTAAGCCTCATGGTACCTGAAAACTGGCCGGCTGGCTATGGAGTTTTTGAGCCGGGCAATAGAGTTGCCAAGGCTTATAGTCACCAAGACCGATTCCGGAAGTTGACCACTCAACCACATTCTCAAAAACCTGTGTTCCACAATAAAGTGCACAATTCTCCGTGCAGTTCTCCGACGTAACCATGGTAACAAAATTTGCCGTGCACTTCTCAAACAAAACGAAACTGCCCAATATTGAGTGCAAAGATTCATAATCCATTACAACGTTCTACAGGGCACCCCATTTCCATTGCAGCATTACCAGTCCAATAGATTACCTTTCTATTAAACATGGCTTTTAGTACTTTGATTTATCTATCTGCGGTCCCGAGGGCTTTCAGTTTTTTTGGTGGGTGCATCATATACAAATTAGCTATAAGATGAACACCTATCATTTTTAAATAATTCACACTTTTGTCTCATAAAGATTGATTGTTTGGTTCTTAGTAAACAAGATTTGTGACATATGGTATGCAGCATGTGGTAGCATTTTCCTTGTTTTCTGTTTCTATTTGATTTATAAAGCAGCAGAAATAGAAAAGAAAACAAGGAAAATTGGTTCTTAGTGCTTCTTATACTGCCCCTTTCTTAGTGCCATTGGCATTGGCATTGCTATGTGTGTCCAGCAATGCGGGCCACCTTATCTTGACCTTTTCTAGCTGATTGTGAAGCTTAGTGGTCCTAATCCCCAGTCCCTCATCAACCTTTATACCAACACCTAAAGTCCCATCAAAACTGGAGACAATAATTTTATAGGCATACTAGCTGTCTACCCGGCGCTGATCGGGTTGAAACATATGAGATCCAGAACACATTAAATGTTCCTCCCTCCCCATCCTTCTCTCTGTCCCCAATCCCTCACATCAGCTCCCGTCAGTATACAGGTCTGGGACAGATTAGATACACCTCCATCACATTCCTCCCATCGTCATATGTCACACCCATATACCCACTACACATGTATTGCAATGATTGATCCCTCAAATATCCCTCCCTCCAGCTACTCCTACTCCTAGTAAACACATGCAGACCAGATTAAATGTACCACCCTTCACTACCCTTCCTTCCGCCGCCACCCCCTCTTTTCTCCCTAACCCTCTATACCCCATCCCCATCTAAAAAAAAGTGCAACACAGACTAAATGCATCTCAATCCCCCCCCATTCCTGCTGTTGCTAGGGTTGAAATTGATGAGATCTGGAACTGATTAAATGCTCCTCCCTTCCTATCCACCAGCCATACCCCCCCCCCCCCCCCCATACGGACACCCACCCACCCTTTAAGCCTTTTGGGACCAATAAAAATCGCTTCTTCCTTGTTTGCTCTCTGGACGCTATTGGCAGACTTGGCTGCGCGGCACAACGCACATCTGTGTCTTATTTTTTAAAAGATTTCTTGTGAATTTATATAAATCTCGCTTGCGTCATAACGTCCCCAATCCTCACTCGACCTGTCTCTGTTATATGTCATTTCGAATGGTTTCGTGTGGCTTAATCATATTTGATATAAGGTCTTTCAGATTTACACGGATTGTTGTTTAATATTTACATTGCTGACGCACACAAACGTTTAGCTTACGTTGTTGTCGTGCACAAACCTTTAGCGTAGGTACGCACGTACGTACGTTTGTAGTTTAACTGTTACGTATTACGTGTTTCAGTGACGTTGCACATGACAGATATTTTTAGAATAATCTTTTTCCTTGCTTTTTAAACCTAAAAAATAATTTATTTGGTTTGAAATGTAAATTGAAACGACCACCAAGTTGCCCTGATGGTAGATACAAAATTTGGAGTGCGTACGTCTTGTGGTTAAAAGGCCTTTTGTGACAAAAATAATCGCTTCTTCCTTTTTATATATAGGTCTAGATTAAGAAATGTATTGAAATGGCAAGTACTGTCAGTGTGCCAAGTATATAGTATTGGATAAATTTGATCAGTGAGAAAAAAATGAAAGGACAAAGATAAAGAGTAAATAACATAGAGTAAAATAAAGAAAATAAATAAAATAACACTCATCATAGTAACGATGGGTTGAGAGCGACTCACCAATGGCGGATGTTGGAGAGGAATGAGTAAATTTGAGCAAGCATCTTTGCGCTGACCCTGATGCAGTACCAGGTGGATGACACGAGCCGATAGATGATGACACCGAGCGTGCAGGCCGGGCCCAGGAAGAGGATGAAAACGTGCAGGTGCAACAGAAACGCCTAGTGGAGCAGCAGGTGTATGAGTCAGACCATTGGCATAATGGCATTTGCTATGCTGCTACCAACCCCACCTTATTCTGTCTAAATTTGGTTAGTCAAAGTGGCTTGTGAGATGTTTAGCACAAACTAAATTCTGTTAAACGTCGATCCAGTCAAGACCGTCTCATTGAGACCACTTGAAGACCGTTGCCACTAGATTGGTTGGATGTTGTAGTCTTTTATGACTTATTTTAATCCTTGGGACCTTTATCAATTCATATTTGGTGAATGATGTCACGTGCGTATACTCAATGTTTTTGAAAAATCAATGAATAAACCAACATTTCAAACTGGCTATATACGGCAACTAATTAACTATTCAACAAGTGGAGCAGGAAACGGAGGTTCGTGAGTTAGACTGTGCAGAAATGTTGAGGGGAAGGAGATTTCACGCTTGAGTGTGTGGTTGGTCTAATTTACACTTCACTTTGATGACATATTGTATGAAAGAAGGGACAAATTGAATTTATTTCCTTTAATTCATCGATGGCTGTACACGTCTTTTTTATTTCACCAAACATCCTGATATATATGAGGAGCATCAATGTTTTGATGGGGAAGCGTTAATTTTCCATATAAGGACAACATTAGGCCAGTAGTCTGCAGGCTGGTCTCCAGTAGCAGTGAGGTTGCACTAGCAGTGTAGTCTGTATGCATAGGCAGATCCAGAGGGCGCAGGGGACGCCTCCCCCCCCCCTTTTCCCACCAAAATATTTCATGTTCATAGGGTTTTCATGAGATCCCTTAAGTGCCCCCCCTTTTTCCTTAAATACGTCCCCCTTTTCCAAAAACCTGGATCTGCCATTCGTATGTACCTGTAGGTTGAGTCCGACTGCGTGCAGCCCGTGCTGTAGCCACCGGCTCCAGGCCCCGCCCCCGCCGGCCGTGCTGACCACAGGGTGCGTGCCCACGGGAACCTTGAGGAAGTCCACGATGCACGCCAGAATGAGGGAGACCTGCAGGAAGGTGTCAAAGGCGTCTTATGAGATGTATAGCATGAATGATATTCTCTAGAACGTCTAGTCAAGACCGTCACATTGAGACCACTTGAAGACCGCTGCTCCTAGATTGGTTTGATGTAGTCTTTTATGACTGATTTTACATCCTTGAGACCTTTATCATTCATATTAGGTGAATTATAACACATGCGTATACTCAATGCTTTTGGAAAATCGGTGAAGAGTCTAAACTGAGATATCCGTTAGCTAGTGAATAGAGATTTACTTTTTACTATGATTTTAAACTATAATTAAATTATTGATTTAAACTGTAATCAAATTATTGGCGTATAATTGTATCATCTGGATGATAAGAAATTGACTAGTTATTTTGTGGTGACAGCTTTTATCTAGTCACAGAAAAAAAAACAAGCTATCATCTATCTGTCATTATGTGACCCCTTATTCATGGGAAGATGCATAGACCTAGTCTTAGAATCTATGGTAGACAAGGTTAAAAATGTAAAATGATAAATAATGATTGAGATTAGATGCAATATTAAAAATTTAATAAATTTTACAAATTTTCGGCATGTATTGCCTTTATCAAGTTATTAATTAACCTTTTGATTTTGATTTATTAAATTTTTAATATTGCATATAATCTCAATCATTATTTATTATTTTTCTAACCAATGGATGCGGCACAGCAATTACTAGTAATACTACATTTATTTCATATTAAAAATGTAAATCCTACTTGGACTAAGCGAAACATTATGGTGGCGGTATGGCGTAATATCCTTTTGATCAAATTCACAGTCATTTTCTTTTATTGTAGTATACAGGTAAATTGTGTAAATCTAACCCATTTTAGAAAAAATCCACACCCAAATAAAATACGTGATCTGCCACAGTTTATTAAAATAATGAATTACGTAGAACGTACTTCTTGACGTTTGTCGTTCTTTTGTTACAGAACGTTTACCGTTCTACATAGAAACCACTGTACGTGATCCGTAATGCAATGAAACTTGAGGGTCTAGTCCTAAAAATAGTTTGAAACCACAATCACAAATGTTCACAAATACACTGCACATTGGCATTTGTGTTACTCTGCTTCTCTTTCAGCTAACATAGACAAACTATATAGCATTTTGAAGAGCAGCAGATAGGGATTCATTTAAAATGTATCATTCCAATAGCATATTGGATATATCAGCTTTCCGTTGCCATTAAAAGCAGAAATCAAACAAAATTGGACCTTGCCAAAATTCACAAACTACTCACTCTTCAGCCCCCACTGAGCCGGAGATCTGAGATAGTTTGATCCCCCACATTAAGCATATGACCTTCGTGAAGGTTTTCCTCACCCCATATTCAGCATATATATCGGAAAAATGATCAACTTCCAGGAATGAAAGTTTTTAATTCTATCATTCCTTGCAAAAATCACCGAGAACTCTTAAACAGTCTGCTGATTGGTCAATCTCTGTGAATAATTTTGCGATGGAAAACACCCATCCCAAAAAAACCACAAAGTCTGCGAATTATTCTAAACTCCTCACAATATCACATACAGCCGCTGTCGTAGTCTAGCCGAAAAGGCGTGTTCATGTCACCCCATGCACGGGAGGTGCAACAGTTTAGAAACAGTTTAAGGCCTGCAAACACACCAACTGATACGTTCAGAATGGCTGGAACAAAACTGTAGGAATTGACTACCCCTCCGAAGCACTCCCCTGGGCAGACCTTCCAAAACAAACGAAATTGACTTGAATGTTGAATGTTATAATATGATTTATTTTAAAATAAAATCATGAAAATGGATTTTAGTCATGATAAAATGGTGATTGACCACTGTTCGACTTTGTTAGGGATGCAAATGTCAATCGACAAAATATTGACAAGCATGCTGACTGAGCCGGAGATGCAAGTTTGACACTCCAACCTTCTGATTCGTGGTCAATTCCATATACAATTGATTTTCCGTGGAAATTTTTTAAATTGAAAGTTGATATATCCATGTGCTTCAGAAGGTGCCAAAATAGGCGCTCGGGCGTCAGATGACGCCCTCAAACACGTTCATTTCATGCAAATCAAACTACATCAAAATCATTTCAAAATGGGTCTTCATGATCAAAATCGCATGCCCTTTCAGAATATGTACTTTACTAATGCCATAGTATAATCTCAGCTACCCCCCACGGCAAGAAAACCGACTGTTTTAGGCACTATACAGAACACTTAGTAAGTTTGTTTACAAACAAAAACATGTGGGGCCGCTGTCATTTTTAGGACTAGACCCTGAGCATAAAGCTTTACTTCAAGTGGGGCAAAATTGAAAGTGCATTCGATTACTTCAGGCGATTTCAATGATTTTTATGTATATCCTCGTGTTTTTGGTACACGCATATTACAACCGTTCTTCTACAAGATGGCTTAACTTTTATGAAAATAAACCTAATATTTAGGGGGTATTGATACCAATACATACACAAAGTATGCTTGTGTGTTTTTGTGATTTTTTTTGTTTGTTTGTTTTTGTTTGTTTGTTTTTGTTTACTTTTTTGCAAACATTGGATATTTTTATAATCGTGTTCATATCCTATCTCCCAAAAATGTCCAAAAAAATAAAAATTTATTTCGTAACAATTGGTCTCATTGTAAGCTTCTATTCATACGTTTGTCGATTTAGGTCTGTTTGTTTATTTAAGTTCACTATATTGTGCGTGACAAAAATATATGCTGACTGCCCTGATACTGCGGAACAAATTTGCATTGTGTACGACAACCCACTGTCCAAACAACAATAACACTGATTTTTTCAAATATCCATAAAACCAAAGTTAGCATCTCACCACCATTGTGTCTTGAGAAATACACAGTCACCGAGTGTCTACTTCGTTTTTTATTATCAATTTAATCGTTCTTATGCTTAGTGATCTCATTCTCATGAAACTCTGCCTGGTCTATGCGTTAATGGAATTGTCATGAAGTGAAATATATCCTCGGCTGTCACTTTTGTTCGTGGACTAAATAATCAGTTTTTATAAACTATCAAATGATCCAAACTCTGTTGTAGCAGCGATGAATAATTGATGAGTGACAAGAGGCAAAATAACATTGAATTATTGGACAATCATTTGTCATTGGGGGTTATGAAAAACCTAGAATGTGTACTAATAAATGGTACCCTCTTATGTACATGTACATGTACAGTACATTGAATGTGCATTAGTATGATAATATAGGTGTCGGGCCGCTCGCCCACCCTGCGTGCCTTCTTCGACATACAAGCGACACACCAGCGCACTGGCATTGGACTTAACTTGCGGGCAACGTGATGGATAACAGCAAACTTTCTTTTTGATAGACAAAGTGATGATTATGTGCATGAAAATATTGAACTTGATGTAGGAGTATGATGTTATGTAAACAAACTGATTTGCTTTCAAAAAACAGTTAAAATTGAAAATTAAAATCGATGGATTATTTACAAAAGCATTGGGATATCTTTATAACATTCTGTAATCTGTGGTACTCATGATGAAGAAAATAATTATAGTTTTCTCTGTATTTCCATAATAAAATCTCATTTTGCCCCTTAATATGCTATGCTATACACAGGCCTAACGGTTTATTAAGACAGGGTAAAGAATAGCATGCTGGTAAGTATATCTCTATAGTATTCTAAAAATGGCATTGATAAAGTAATTGTACGCACCTATCGCATGGTTATCAATTAAACAAGTAAACTTTAAGTGAAATCTAAAAGTAATTAAGCTTTTGTGAAATATCAATTTCAGATCTACTAGAGGCCTCACATATCTGTGATTATCTATTAGAAACTTACTGGATGCATTTTGATCAACCCTATCTGTTCGCCATTTCGTCATAATCAAAGCTATGGGAATAGTGGAAATTGTATCCATGCACTTTGACTTCCAACTATATTGAAAAACATTCTAACATGCCTATAGATTCATGTTAGGAAGTGACATCGCTGGTTGTGGTCAAGAAAACCTTTGGAGTTCTCAAACATAAAATTATAGCAGTGTGCTAACAATATTTTGATTTGACATACATGTACAAGTACATGTGTACATATAACTTTAACTCTTGATCGATTGTTGTTATACAATTGGTCTCCTGTAGAACATCGTATTCTGCATTGCACCAGAACCATCCCCTCATTTGGTTGTAACCAGGGAGCAGATAGCCTCTATAGTCTCTATAGCGAAGCAAAATTGACCGATAGAGTGGTAAAATTCACATTGCTAGCAATTGTGCCAATCATATCAGATTGTTAGTTCATTATATTGTATTAAACGGATGTAGGAAAGATATAGGATCTAAGTAACAAACAAGCACCATTGTTTTACTGGATACATCATGACTCAAGTTTACGACTGCTGGTACTATTGGAGCACAGTATATCTCATATTGTTCAGCATCATTGCGATATTCGGGGTCATTGGGAATACACTTTCCATTGCAGTGTTACAACTTGATAAAAGAAGGCAGAGAGTTGCAGCATTATTGCTACAGGTTCTTGCTGTTTATGATAGCATTCTTCTCTTGGGGGTTGTATTGGCGAAATACGCATGGTTTTTAAGATGGCACAATTTTCAGACCGTGACTTCATATTTCTATATGTATTCGCTTATTAGTTCTTACCTCCTAATTTCTTCATATATTTTCAATGTAACATTTCACATGGGCTCCGTGTGGATGACCGTGCTTATCGCCTTGAATAGGTACATTGCTGTCTGTCACCCTTTCAAGGTGAACAAATGGTGTACAATGAAAAGAACATGTCTGCAACTAGTGGCTGTATTTGTGTTTGCTATTACATACAATGTACCAAAAATGATGCAGTATGAAGTTTCAGATGCAATGCATGAGCACAAAAATATTACTCATAACAAAACCATTACTCTCCGGTATGTAGGCTTATTTGCTCCAGATTGGCTTTTTGCAGACCTGTACAATATAATCTACATAATTGTTTTGCGATCGTTGTTTATATTTATTGGACCATTCATAATTTTGGGCATCTTAAATACTTACATCTGCCGTGAGTTATTGAGAGCATCTCGAAATCGCCACATCATCAACCCACATCAATCTGCACAGTTAGACGATGACAAGAATATCACTGTTGTCATGATTGTTGTCATGGTCATCTGCTGTATTTGTCAGTGTCCTTACAGTGTGAAACAAATCCATCAATGGATCAACCGTTATCAATATGTCTGTGGAGGAGCCGTGCACCATTTCTATGAAGTCTGTGATCTGCTGCTAATTACAAATTCGGCTGTGAATTTCATTGTCTACTGTCTTGTAAGAAAGCGTTTTCGAGCGAGAATGTGGGCTTGTTTTAGATGTAGGAGAAGTCCTTCTGATTAAAAAAAGCATACCATTTATATCGAATGGCAGACATTTGAAAAAGAACCTGACAATAGAATTTGAATTTTGAATGGTACTTTTTGAGCATTTTTGGAGCCAACAGCTGATGTCATCTTTCGATTTGGGGGTTTGTATTCTTTGTCATAGTGTCTAGCATTATTGGGATTTTTAGGGTCATTCTGAATGTATATTCCATTGTGGTGTTACAACTAAATAAAGCAACATAGAGAGTTGCGTCTATTCTTACAGATTCTTAATGCCTGTGATTACATTCTTCTATAACGGTTCTTATTGTTTTGATAAGCCATGTATTGAAACACCACTTGTTGTTAATCTATTTTTTCTTTTTTTTTTTATGGTGTTGGGTTTTTCCTTCATTCTGTAATTTCTCATCATTTAAAATTCCATTTTTCATCATTCAAAATTCCAAGGTTGGAGCATGGTAAAACAATTGCGATGACTCGTAGAGTTGATCTTACAACCTCGTGCACTGATGTACAGGCTCACCGTGCTCGCACTGCTCATCCCACATGATTCCATGACATGGAACTGTAGAAGGCTTTCCATACTTTGGACCCAGCATGTATCACCACTGACCGGTGCCACTGCTGCATGTGTACCGCCATGTCCCTATCATCGCCAGTTTTGCTACAATAAATCCTTTAATGAAGCTTATAAGGGGTCAAAAATGGCACATCCCTAATTACTTCGGCCATTATTTCCACACATGCCTAATTTTGGCCTTTGCTGCCACATGCCACACATTTTAATGTGTTCTCCCACATATACTATTTCCGGGTTTTTTTAAAAAAAAAAAAAAATTTTTTTTTAAAAAAAAATTTAAAAAAATAAAAAAAAAAAAGGAAATTTAACCAAAAATTTTTTTTCCCAAATTTTTAAAAAAAAAATTTTTTAAAAAAAAAAAAAAAAAAAAGGGGGGGTTTTTGGGGGGGGGGTTTTTTTTTTTTTTTTAAAAAAAAATTTTAAAAAAAATTTTTTTTTAAAAAAACCTTTTTTTAAACCCAAAAATTTTTTTTTTTGGGGAAATTTTTTAAAAAAAAAAATTTTAAAATTTTTTTTTTTAAAAAAAAAAAAAGGGTTTTAAAAAAATAAAAATTTTTTTTTTTGGTTTTTTTAAAAAATTTAAAAAAAACCTTTTGGGGGAAAGGGGAAAAAATTTAAACCCAAACCCCCCTTTTAAAAAATTTTAAAAATTTTTTTCCCCCTAAAAATTTTTTTTCCCTTTTTTTTTTTTTAAAAAAAAAAAATTTTTTTAAAATCCCCCAAAAAACCCAAAAAAATTTTTTTTAAAAAAAAAAAATTTTAAACCCCTTTTTGCCTTTGGTTTAAAAAAAAATTTTTTTTCCCCCCCCCCGGGAAAAATTTTTTTAAAATTTAGGGGTTTTTTTTTCCCGGTTTGGTTTAGCATTTTTTCCCCCCCCAAAAAAAAAAAAACGGGAAAAACCCCCTTTTTTTTCCCCCCGGGGGGGGGCCCCCCCTTTTTTAAAATTTTTTTTTTTTCCTTTTTTTTAAAAATTTTTTTAAATTTTTCCCCAAAAAAAATGAAAGGGGGCCCCAAAAAAACCCCCAAACCCCCTTTTTTCCCCCCAAAAGGGGGTTTTTAAAAGCGTTTAAAGAAACCCCCCCTTTTTGGGGGGGGGGGGGGAAAAGGGAAAACCCCCCCCCCTTTGAAAAATTTTTTCCCAAATTCAAAAAATTTTTTTCCCCCCTTTTTTTTTTAATTTCCCCCTTTGGGGTTTGGGGTTTTTAAAAAAAAAAAGGGGGAAAAAATTTTAAAAAGAAAATTTCC